>CM034473.1:2154064-2194429 GCA_019925255.1 Litchi chinensis | reverse complement strand
CATCTTAAAAGTGGAGCTGAGACTTCTTGTATAGTGCATCATCATAGACGTAATATCTGGCTGCTCTAGCTCACAGACGCTAGGCTTCCAGCTTGTTACTTGGCAGCCTTCCATCCTGCAAATAATTGAGAATTGAGCTCATCCAGGAATCGGGCTGCACAGTTATGGCCATCAGTAAATTCTTCTCTTCCGTACTTGGAGCTGCAGAAATTCAACTGGGATCGCCCCAAGAAAATCTGCAACTCGTGTGGTCACGAGGCGAGCTAATGAATCTGCATGCGAGTTCTAAGCCCGTCGGATCTGCTTCACCTCGTACCTTTGAAACGCACCTAGCAGCTAGTGAACTTTTTGGAGGTAAGGGGCCATCTTCGGTCCCTTGGCCTAATACTCCCCCAATATGTGGCAAACAACAAGTTGTGAATCGCTAAAGACTTTCAATTGCTCAGCTCGCATTTCTTAGCCAAACGCAGACCTATGAGCATGGCTTCATACTCAGCCTCATTGTTTGTTGCCTGGAAGCCAAACCTCAAAGCACAAAGGATTTTGTGGCCTTCAGGACTGATTAGTAGAACTTCAGCTCCAGCCCTTTGCTCGCTGGATGATCCATCAACATAAGCTCCCAGGTCGGACCTTCAGAAGATTCAACTTCATCATCCACAGGTCCTATAAACTCTACAATGAAATCTGCCAAAAGCTATTTCACATTGCTCAATCCACTCGAAGCTTTTTGCCTTCTTCAAAATGTCAAAGAATGGGATGCATTTATCCGTAGCTTCGAAATGAACCTACTCAGCACCGCGACCTGGCCATTAAGGCTCTGCACATCTTTCACCCTAGTAAGCGACCTCATGTCGATCAGTGCTTTGATCTTCTCGGGATTAGCCTCAATACCCCTGCTGTTTACCATGAAGCCCAGAAACTTCCCAGAAGCTACTCCAAACGCACACTTGTACGGATTCAACTTCATCTGATAGCTTCTCATAATTTGAAACATCTCATCCAAGTCGCGCGCATGGTCACCTACCTGCTTGGATTTTATTAGCATATCATCAACATAGACCTCCATGGTCTTTCCAATTTGCTCCTCGAACATCATGTTCACCAAGCGTTGATAGGTCACTCCAGCATTTTTCAACTCGAAGGGCATCACCTTGTAGCAATATAACCACCGATCAGTCATGAATGAGGTGTGTTCTTCGTCCTCGAGTTTCATTGGGATCTGGTTATATCCCGAATATGCGTCCACAAGCTGATCTATCCTTGGCAGGGGAAAACTGTCTTTAGGGCATGCCTTGTTCAGGTTAGTGAAGTCAATGCAAGTTCTCCACTTCCCGTTCTTTTTCTTCACTAGTACAGGATTGGCGACCCAGGTCGGGTAGTAAGCTTCTCTGATGAACTTGTTAGCCAGCAGCTTATCTACCTCCTCTTTCAGTGCTAAGTAGTGTTCCCCTGTCATTGCCCTTCTCTTCTGACGAACTGGCTTGAAGTGAGGATCAATATTTAACCTATGAGACATCACTTTAGGATCTATTCCCACCATATCCTCATGATTTCATGCGAATACATCCAGGTTCGCCTTCAGGAAGTCAGCGAGCTAGGCTCTCAATTCTGGTGCTAAACCTCTTCCCAGCTTCAGGCACCTTTCTGGATCTGCCTTGCTGACTTGTACATCTTCCAATTCTTCAACTGGCCCTGTAGCTTGGTCTGCATCCACCTCACAAGGGTCTAGGTCATGACTGACTCCTTTCTCAGTCATAGCTCGTGGCTCACCCCCTGAGACCATGTTCACATTCTTTCCTCTTACACCCATTTTGACTGTGTCTTCATAGCAGCGCTAGGCTAAGTGTTGCTTTCCTCGAACACATCCGATGCCATTAGAAGTCGGGAACTTAACTGTAAGAGTTCTGGTCGAAGTAACCACATCCAACTAGTTCATGGCAGGTCTCCCCAGGACCACATTATAGGCTGATGGGCAGTCAATTATCAAGAAATTTGTCAGAGTTGTTGCCTGACAACCTGCCTCCCCAAGAGTCAATGATAATTTAATCTGGCCCACTGGTACTACAGCATCTCCAATGAAACCATATAAAGGTTCTGGGGACGGTCTCATTTGTTCTGCTCGCAGCCCCATCTGATCAAAACAGCTCATATACATCACGTTCACCGAGCTCCCAGTACCAATCATGATGCGCCTAACTTCCATGTTGCTGATTTTAGCTCGTATAACCAGCACATCGTTATGAGGCTAGATCACACCTCTAGCATCTTCATCAGTGAACACAATTTCGTCATAGGTCGGCTTCGCCTATTTTGTAGGTCCTTCCGACCCTCTGACTTGGAAAGTGTGATTCGCCTCTCGGACGTATCTCTCATGCGATCTGTTGGAATCACCTACAATATGGGGGCCACCATGAATGGTAAAAATGGTTCTTACCGTAGGCTCACGCTCTGGCTCGGGAGTTTGTTGGGGCTGTTGCTGATGTGTTGGCTGTTGTTAGTGAGGTCGTTCCTGCTGAGGTCGCGATCCTGCAGGTCGTTCCACATAATCTCTCAAGCGACCTCTTCTGATCAATTTTTCAATGGCATCCTTCAATGTCCAACAATCCGAAGTATTGTACTCGACCTTATTATGATAGGCACAAAACTTGCTTCTATCTCTTTTATGAACAGGGGCTCTCAAAGGATAGGGCTTCCCAAAGTCCTCCCTGTTCTTCTCTGCTGCAAAGATCCTGTCTTGTGAGTCTGATAGGATGCTGTAATGCTCATAGCGACCTTGATGCTGAGGTCGCTCATTCCTTGGCTCTCTCCTTACCTTTTTAGCAATCTGATTGCTTGAGCCACTGTTTCTACCTTCTTCGTTCCTGCCATTGTTTCTCCTCTTTGGTTGGCTGGAACTGCCCACTTCATTCTTCTGATTTTGCTTCTTCGGGCTGAAGGTTTCTTCCCACCTAATCTCCTTCGCAGCTCGCTCGTAGAATTCTCCCACATCATTCACTGGGGATTTGTAAATGCTTTCGTACAGTTTTCCATCCTTGCGTAATCCAGCTGAGATTGTTGTCGGTATACTTTCGTCTGACGGATGTTCCACATTCGTGACCTCGCTTCTAAACCTTATGATATACTCCTTCAAAGACCCACCTTAACAATGAAATATGATAGCTAGATGGCAGGATGGAGCGAGCCGCCTTCTCAATGCCCTGTATTGACCAACGAACTTATGTTGGCATTCCTCCCAACTACCAATGTTGTGGACTGGGAGATTCCTAAACCGCGTCCTTGGAATGTCCCCCAAAGTGGCTGGGAATACAAGGCACTTCACCATAGGATTACCTGTTTGCAGGTCTATCTCAACGTTGAAGCCGTCAAGATGGTCATAGGGGTCACTGTCCCTATTGTATTGCTGAATATTCGGCATCTTAAACCTCGGAGGGAGAGGCTGCGTCTCAATTTCCCTTGTGAATGGGTCCTCTCTCCGTAGAGCCCACGCTGCTCTGGGACTCCAGGTCATGTCTCTAACTGCTGGACCCTCTGGAAGAGTTCCTCTACTTGTGGATCTCGGAGCTCGTATCTCCTCCTGTGGTCATGACTTGGGGATGGATACTCTGGGTCATACCTCTCATGCTCTTCAAGCCAACCCTCAGGCTGATGGGACCCGCATGACGCTCATTTACTTCATCCACGTGCCGAGCTGCAGCTCTGACTCTATCGTGCCCAACCTCTGCTCGTTGGCGTCCATCTTGGCTCGGCCTTGCAGCCAGGCTAGCTGGGCGCACGACCTCCCTTTCTTTGCGGAAAGGGTGCCCTTCAGCTCTAGATCGCGCATTAGAAGAGCGAGCTGAACCTGCCGGTCTTGGGACTTCCCTTGCTAGCCGTTCAGGCACCTGCATCGCTTCATGCTGCTGGGGCATATGCCTTGGTGCCTGAATCTCAACCCTAGGTACGTTTTGAACCTGAGCTTACACCAACATATCGACGGCCTCTGTGAGCTGTCTAACCGTGTTCTCCAGCGCCTATTGTCTCTCATGCCACACTTGTTGTCCATCAACTACTGGGGCCACCGGAACAGGTAGGCGAGGAGGCATGGGTGGCACGCCTGCTGCAGCACTAACCGCTTGACCATAGGACGTCTCTGCTGTATGCATGAGTGCACCTTCCACCTGTTGTGCATTATGCTGATGGTGATTGGGCTTGCTCTCTGCTTGGTCAGCTCTTGAACCCATATATTTTGTTTGTTTGGTTCTTGCCATATTGCCAAAAATCAACGAATTGAGATAGAAAAGATTGCAGTTTGGGCCCTCCTTCTAACGCCAAAATGTCGACATTGAATTTTAGTCGATGAGCATTCAATGCCAAATACCTGCAATCAATGTGAGAAAACAGAGAAATCGAGGAAAAGACAATTAAAGAACCAAAGAAAAACGAAAGAACAAAAGGGTTTTTAACGTGGTTCAGCAATAATAAGCCTACGTCCACTACTGTCTCTCTTAGATTCTGCAGAGTGACAGTATATTATAAATTTCTGATCATGATTGTTACAATGATTTTAACCTCTATTTATAGGGGAAGAGGCGTTACAAATTAGGAAGCAACAAAATAGAAAGAGAATCATGAATTAATTACACTTCTTTATATGTTTGAATAAAATCAGGAAATTGCTCCTTAAAATCCGAGATAATGTTGACTGAATTTGAATTTGAATTAACTTTCATATCTGGAGAGAGAATCATTATTTGATTAGGTAACTGCCTGTTCTGGAAGATACCGCATTAATTGCGTTCTTGAGCGAGCTACTGTCTATGGCAGTCTCGAGCTGGAGTTCGTTGGTAAACGTATATCGAGCTACACTTAAGGAGGTCTGAGGAATGAGCTGCGACCTTGTTATGAGATGAGCACATTGCTGTGAGCTAAAGGGATGCTAGGCGAGCTGTGGAGCTCGTTGGGCTTAGAATAGACGCCTGGGCCTCGTCTGATGGGCCTTTTCATTGGGTCGACTTTATTGGGCCTAAGTTGGGCTTTTACCAGCCCATTTAATGAGTTCAAAAGATACATATAACAAACCCTAACTAGATGATGTAGAGATTTAAATGAAAAGTTGTTGTGTGTTAATGGTAGCTTAGGGTTGTATAAATGGGCTGTCATACACTTGATAAAAGTGGAAAAAAAAACTAGTTTTCATGCACTCTAAGTATTTGGTGAAAAACTTGTGAGAGATAGTTTTGTAAAAACTTGAAAGTGTCACTCTAGAATGAGTGTGTGTGTGTGTTAAAAACATGAAGAACAAGAGATAACCTCTGAATTTAGATGGTTTTAAACCCAAATTTTAGCATAAATAAGGTTGGGACAATAGGTAGAAGTAGTAGAAACTCATTGGAAGTAGTTTAGAGAAATTTGAGAATCCCAAGCTTAAACCATGAGGTAGAAAAGACCTGTGCAAACCTGACATATATGGGGATGTTCTGCACCTCAAATGATGCCTCGAAGTCATAAAAAAACCATAGGTTTTGGAACGGATCAATTCCCATAAAAATTACGCAAGTTATGCGCGAAATAGTATCGTTAGAAAGTCGATAAGTGAAATAGCTGTATAAATGTAATTTTTATTGCATGGAATGAATTTAGTTGATCATAATTAGGTAAAAGAAGCTTAGATACGAAAGAAAAACTAAAGTCACTAGTTCGACACGAAAAAGTGAACAAAAAAGTGTCCGAAAAATGGCAATTTTCTTAGATTTGACATAGCAAACAATAGAAATTTTCGACGAAATTTGACGTATGACCAGAACGTGAGATAAGTGAACTGTAGGAAAAAGAACGAAGGAAAACGGAGCCCCGAGCAGGGTGCTGCAACGCATTCTATTTTGGGGTATCGAAAGAGGCTTAAATTTTGTGATTTTTCGTTTCGAGCCTCAGAAAATTATACGGACCACGTGGGGGTGTCCTTAGGGATCTAAAACTGACACTTTTGCAAAGAAATCGGAATTAGAGAGTCTCAGTTGAGTTAGAAATAAGTTGGGAAGTTATAGTATAAAAATGATAGTTATTGGAGAATGTTAATTTAAAGCCAAAGTTGAGTTATGAGATTGTCACTAGTGATAATAAGAAATTATCATGTAGGCGACGAGCACGTGAGCGAAGTCCGAGAGACCCGTCGAGACGCTTGATTCGGAATTGCGCGACTTGGAGGGAAGTGTACTATCACTTATGTTTAATTCTATTTCTTTGTGTTAATTATTGAATACAAGTGTTAAGTAGAACGAAAATGACTTTTTAGTATCAAAGTTTAAGCTTTGAGAATATGGGTTCTTATGGAATCCATAAAGTGATTTAAATCAATACTAAGTTGTTCTAAGAAGTGTTGAATTAAGGGAGTTTTTTTTTTATAAGTTCCAAAAACAGTTAGTTTTGTGCTTTTGCACTTAATAAATTTAGTTTTAAAACCCATGTATATGCCTTAAGATTATATGAGATTTAGCGCTACACGACGATGCAGAAAATTCTATCCGTAGTCGCTCAGATCATAGAGAATTAGCAATACGCGACAATGCATAAAATTTCATCCGTAGTCGCTCAGATCATAGAGAATTAGCACTACGTGACGACGCAGAAAATTCCGTCCGTAAATGCTTAGTGTTTCTAGAAAGTATAGCGCTATGTTGCGATGTAGACAATTCCGCACGTAGTTGGTTATTTTATAGTTTGGCACTACGTGGCGATGCAGTATATTCCACTCGTAGTCGGCTAGAGTTTTAGCACTACAATTGCGATGCAGAAAATTCCGCGTTGTAGTTGCTCAGTTATGAAATTCATCACCCTACGTGCAATGCAGTAAATTCCGTATCATAGTGGTCGAGATACCTCAGTAGCTTCACGTTGGCGTTAATTATACTCGCCTGTGATGGTTAGAATGTTTCAAGGGTATACATGGGGGTTTTTGAAAGAAATTGTAAGATTTGAATAAGTTAGTAAATTGCTACAATAGTACATGTTATATTACTTTGCCTTGTTGCGCTAACTTGTTTATTTGTTGTGTAGCTCATTTACATTCCATTGAGTGCTACCGTCGGACGGGACGACGACATTTTGTTTTACATATATATATATATATAGGTAGGCGTGTAAACCCCTAGCTTCGACTTCTAAAGTCCCAACATTAGGAATTAAGTTAGAGAGATAAAATATAACTCTCTACGTTTAATTAATTCAATTTCATAGCCTCCGAAATATATTCATTTAGAATACGATGAAATTCGTCGTATTAAAAAGTTTAGTAACTTCCCAATGAAAATCCAAGTTAGGAAATCCAAGATTTTAGTAAAAGAATAATCGAATTAAAATTCGATTAAAAAGAGAGAATCAAGATTAATAAAATAAGCTTAGCATTTTAAAAAGTAAATTCTAGCGAGATGAGATTTAAAATCAAACGAGAAACGAATTAAACATGGGAGACCAAGAGGGGTGTTGCCGTGAGATAGCTTCAAGAAAAGGAGATGAGAATGAAATTAAAGAGAGTTGGGGCAAGATGTAAATAACAATAGTTGATGAGTATATAAACCAACACTTAGCTAATTTTTCAGCAGAAATTACAGCCTTCAGTCGAGAGAAACCGAGAAAGTTCGAGAGAAAGAAAAAATCAGAATAGCTGCTGCCGTGACCAAGGAAGAGAGAACCAAAAGAAAGAAGAAGAAGGAAGTGATCAGCAGCAGAAACCGTCCAGAACAGCAAAGGAGTAGAGCAGGACGGCAGCAGAACGCTAGCTGGTCGCGAGCAGAACCAGTCGCGCGAGGAACTGACGCGAGCTCGAGCAGGACAGCTCGCGTGAGGGCGATCCAAGGCAGTAAAACTGCAGTATCTGGGCAGCAAAGGAAGAGGACGAGCAGAAGAAGGAGAGGTGCAGGTCTGGTCGAGCAGAAACAGAGCAGAAACGGACCAGAACGCGAGCTGAATCGCGAGCGCATCCGCGAGCAGAATCGCGACGAGCTGGTCGGCCAGGGAAGAAAGAACCTCCCAACCAGCCTTCCATCCCCTCAATCCACCTCTTAGGGTCCCTAGTAAGTCATCCAAACTCTCCAAGCAAGCTCTAAGTGAAGTTACAATTTATTTTCTTTAACTTCTTGCTGAAACAGAACAGAAATTTGTTGAGAGCCTCTTGTTGTTGTTGTTGTTGTTGATTTGGTTGATTAGATGCTTTTAATCTTTGAGAGAACTTTATGTAATTGAATTAGACACTTGAAGGATGAGTTTTTGTGTGTAATTGCTGCCTTAAAAAGATGTATAAGGGCTGTCATACCCTCCCTCAAACATAGAACCGAAAATGGTGTTTTATGCACACCAAGTGATTGAGAAAAGTTTTGAGTGAATTTTGAGCACTCAAATGACTAAGTTAGATTTATGTATGTATTAGAGACTTGAAGGGCAGTAGTTAGACCTTGAAATTAGATGGTTTTGAAACCAATTTCAAGCCTTAAAGAGGTTGAAAAAGTTAGAGGAGATTTAGAGTGGCAAAAAGGGGAAAATTTGACAATATTGGTGAACCCGAGCTCAAATTTGAGCTAGAGGAGACCTGACCGTATTTGGCTTATTGGGGGTGTTCTACACCTCAAATGATGCCTAAGAACCATAGAAAACCATAGGTTTTGGAACGGATCGAATCTGATAAAAATTGTGTAAGTTATGCACAAAATAGTACCGTTAGAACTCTGAGAAGTGAAACGGCTAGCTTAATGTAATTTTTATGGCATGAAATGAGTTTAGTTAGTCATTATTAGTTAAATGAAGCTTAGTTGTGGAAGAAAAACTAGCGTCGCTAACCCGAAACCAAGAGTTTGCAAAACGTGCACTAAAACGCACTCGAAAGTGTCCAAAACGGACGTTTTCCTTAGATTTGACTTAGCAAACGATAATATTTCTCAATTAAATTTGTCGTGTGACTAGAATGTGATATAAGTGAGCCATAGGAAAAAGAACGAAGGAAAACGGAGCCCCGAGCAGCAGGTTATCGCCTGTTCTGTCAAGGGCTGTCCATTTTAAATAAAATTGTGATTTTTCGTTTTAAGCCTCCGACAAGTAAACGGACCGTGTGGGGATATCCCTAGGGGTCCAAAACTAAAACTTTTCCACAAGAATCGGGATTAGAGAGTCTCGATTGAGTAGAAACAAGTTAGGAGGATATATAGAGAAAAATGGTCTTAGTTGAGATTCTTGACCTTATAGTTGAGAATTGAGTTTTGTTATTAATAATGATGAGAAAATATTGTGTAGGTGACGAGAGCGTGACGTCGAGACCGCTCGAGACGCGGAGTGACACGGCTTCGAGGTAAGTGGTTCGCCACTTATGAGTGTTTAAATTCTATATCAATTCATGATTATTCGTAATGGATATTGTAACTAAGTAAGAAATGAAAATGAAAAGGATTTTCAATGTTAATGTTCAAGTTAAGCATATAGATTCCTATGGAATCTATATTGTACTAGAAACTAATACTAAGTTGTTATAGAAAGAGTAAAATGAGAAAGTTTTCAGAAGATGTAAAACTAGTGAGTTTTGTGCTTTTGCACTTGAAGAAATTGATTATAAAACCCATGTATATGCCTTAAGAGTTTATGAGAGTTAGCGCTACGTGACGACGCAGAAAATTCCGTCCGTAGTCGCTCAGAGTATAGAGAAATTAGCACTACGAGATGATGCAGAAAATTCCGTCCGTAGTTGCTCAGTTTCCTAAAAAATATAAGCGCTACGTTGCGATGCAGAAAATTCCGCACGTAGTTGGTTAATTAACAGTTAGCGCTACGAAGCGATGCAGTAAATTCCGCTCGTAGTTGCCTAGAGTTTTTAGCACTACATTTGCGATGCAGAAAATCCCGCATTGTAGTTGCTCAGTGATAAGATTTAGCGCCCTACGTACGATGCAGTAAATTCCGTAACGTAGTGGTTGAGATGTATTAGTAAGCTTCACGTTGGCGTTAGTTAAAATCGCCCGTGATGGTTAGAACGAGTCAAGGGTATACATGGAGAGTTTTAAAGAAAATTTTAAGACTTATAAATTGTATGTTAGTATGTGTGATATGATATCCTATGATGTTATCGCACTAACTTGTTGTTCGTTTTGTAGCTTGTTTGTTTTCATTTCGTGCCACCGCCGGACGAGACCGACTTTTGCTTATATATATATATATATCTATAGGTGGGCAATCGCGCAAGACGCTGGGATATATTTTGTATATGTATTTAATCGCGTATATTTGAATTTGAATGTTGTAGGGCTTGTAAAAGTGATAAGTATTCTTGCATTTATACATTTGGTGCACTTGTGTATCTTATGAATTGTTTATGTTTATGAAACTGTGATGAATGATGCATGATTGAGAATAAAGAAGTTGGGAGGTTTACAGAAATAGTTGAAGTGTTGTTTTTTGACAGGTAAATTTTGGTTTATCAAAAATGCAGCAGTTGTGCTGCCGAAAATTTTATAAAATGAGTTTGAAATAGAATCGAGAAAAATTTTATCACTCCCAACTAGTTTAAAAGAAAACTGAATTTTTGAGTTTAAACGAGTAAACCGGTTGAAGAAAGTTAGGGTTCGCTTCTCGGATTTCTTCGATCCGACAAGTCGGTTTCGATAAGTCCGTTGAAGTGCCCGGCAGGATCCTCCAGACAAGAGCATAGATAAGGTCTGGGAAGGGTCCTGTCAAGGCGAGTCCTGCAAGATACTTGTGTAAATTCGTGTATATGGATTGACTATATTACATTTGGAAACACACTTGCATTTTGGATTGTATAGTTGTAAATATTTTTGGTGATTAGTGATGGATTTTCATGTAGATATATATTTTTATATTGTATTATAATTCCATGTTTGTTGATTGAGAAATTTGTGGTGATATTACATGTTTGTGGATAAAGAAGTTGGGAGGAAATGAGATTATAGTCGAAGTGTATGTTTATTTGCAGAGAAATTTTTGGATTTGTCAAAAATGCAACCGTTATGCTGCAAAAATTTTTAAAATCGTTTTGAAATGAAATCGTGAAAAATTTTATCACTCTCAACTATTTTAAAGAAAAACCAAACTCTTAAGTTTAAACGAGTAAACCGGCTAAGAAAGTTTAGGGGTTTGCTTCTCGGATTTCCTCAATCCGATGAGTCGGGTTCAGGAAGTCCGTTGAAGTGTCCGGTGGGATCCTCCAGACGAGAGCCTAGATAAGGTCTGGATTGGGTCCTATCACAAATTGTCATTTAAATCTCTACATCATCTATTTAAGATTCTACACTAATTTTTAGGAGTAAAATGTCCCACACAACTCATCCAACAACCAAAACTATCACATACCCATTTAGGTTTCAATTTTAGCAAGTAGAAGGAGAAAAGAGATGATATCTCACTTTGTTCTTTGTTTAGAGAAGTGAGATGGACTTGGAAGAGATCCTAGAGAGGGGGGTTTGAGGCTGGGAAGGGCTGGATGGAGCTTTCTTCTTTCACTTTTCTGGTTTGGCCATCCACTTCTGCTCTTCCGTTTCTGCTCTGTTGCTTTCTCACGTCTGCTCTTGTTTTGCTGCTGTTTTGTTTTTGTTTTCATGACCAAGTGCTGCTCTTGTTCCTTCATTTCTTCTCTAAGTGAGGTATTTATATATTTAACATTTCAAGAATGCCTTCCATGTCCCTAATCTTTCCAATTCACGCCACTTTCTCCTTTCCTTGTGTTTCACAGCTGCACCTTCTTTGTTTCTTTCAACTTTTGCTTTCAACTTTTGCTTTATGTGTTATATATATGTATACATATCTCATTAACATTTTATGAAATGTCAAGCTTGTCCCTTGATTTGTTTTGACTATCATCCATATCTCTAACTAAATTTAATTAGTGATTAGCTATCCATTCTAACTAACAATTCCTAAAATTCTCAATTGTGCACTCACTCATATTGTTTTCTTTAAATTATCTCTTATTTGTGGATGGATTATTTTACTCTTCTTTGACCTTTTTCCTTAACTAAATTAATTATTGTGAAATTCGCGAACGAGCGTTCGCTCTTCGATAACTCGGTTTAAATTAACATTTACTAGATTTATTATTTAAACTTCCTAATTTAGTTTCTAACACCAGAACATAAAAAATCGAGACTAGGGGTTTACAGTCCAAGTCCGTTCGTTTTAATAAATTTTTAGATTTCGAAATTGTAAACCGTCCCTGGAACCATCCGGAAATCTTATGAAAATTTAATTATTTACCTGGATTCAAATATTTTAATACCTTAATAATTCACACTTAGAGATAAGCTTTAAGGGTTTACCTGAATTTCGGGAAAGCATGTTACATATAATCTTAAAAATTTCATGCAATTCATATAAAAATAGTTAACATGCTAAAGTAAATTTAAAATCACATAATAAATTCTTTCATTAAAACAACAATTAAATAAATCAATTCTTATTTAATAAACTCACAAATACTTTACAAAAATAAAACCACTCACAACTTATTGCCAATACAATTTCACCACTCTTCAAGTCCTCCCTTTGATCTTGCAATTTTCCTACACTTAGATCCAACCAAAATCTTGATTTAGGATTTATAAATACGTTATATTAATAACTTCATTAAAATTCCATACACCAATGCATAACACCACCATATTCTTGACTAATCTTCCAACCAACTTTCTAACCAAACTTTTGCACTTAAAATCAATTCAATATTTCACTCAATTAATTTTCAACATATAAAACACCAATTAACCATTTAAATTCTAATTCAATACATAATCCAATAATTTCACAACTTCACCATATTTCCAACCAATAATCTCACATCTATTTCTTTTAATTTCCTTGGCACCAAAGCATTCAAACACATCATAAACACCACTAAAACACATCAAAATGATGGAATAACAAATTTACATCCATTCTTGACCTTAACCACATTAACACCCAAACTTTCCATTTCAAAATTTTCTTCTATTTTTTTGATTCCAACCAACTCAAATTCATTCCACAACATCATACCCACCATTCAAGCATTAAAAATCCATACAAACACATGCTTAAACATAACTTGTTTACACACTAGTATAATTGCTTATCGTTTTATTCCATCGCTTTTCTTTTCAAAATTTTCATCTCAATCAACATGAAATCTCATAGAAATTCATCCAAATATCAAAAACCATTCAATTACATAAACTTTTCCAAGTTAGGCACATTCTAGTATATAACACAACTAAGCTATTCACTTTATTTCAAACTCAAAAATCACACCCAAATTCATCAATTAATCATCAATTACTCAACTAAAACCTTAAACTCAAAATCAATTAAATTCCATCAACTTTTGATATCAAACCCTAACCCTTACCTTATTAAATTCTTGACCCAAAAATCCTTGATGCTTTCCTTCCCTTCCAAGCTTAATTTGATGATGATCAACCTCTAATCATGCCATAAATTCCATCAAGTAAACACTATATCATCAACTTTAAAAACCCATGAAACTAACTATGAAAGAAATCCAACTTAGCTTCAATTTCCTTCAAACTTTCTTGAGAAAATCTTGATGGGTTTGAGAGGTAAGAAAGGTTGGAACACCCTTGGACTGTCTTCTTCTTCTTCTTCTTCCTTCTTCATGGTAATTTGTCTTCTTCTCTCGGTCTCACTCCTCTCTCACGGGCTGCTCTCTAATTTCAGCATGGTCTCACTTTTTTTTTTCTTTATTTGGCTAAATAGATCACTTATTCATACTTTCATGCACTTCAACTATATATACTAGCCCTACAAATGTCTAATTTACCCTCAAACTAACTTAAAAATCACAAAAATGTCATCTATGAAATCTTGCCAAGTGTCCTCATCCTTATCTCTTATGCCATATGTCACATTTCCATTGTTGCTTGCCCCACATGTCTATCCTTTTTTATCTTTTTTTATTTGACTTTTCCGAAACACCCGAATTTAGTTTTTCTGGGACTTTTTTTCGAAATCCTTTCAAATTTTATCGGGGCCTATATTCGAACTTCCTACATACTCCTAGTAACATTAGTGACTTTTAATAGTCATTCCATGCCCCTTTTTGCCTCTCCGTAAACTCACTAAATCGCCTCTAACGATTTTCGAATTGATTACATTTCAATCCGAATCTCCTTCAGAAGTGTTGCTTGAGTTTCTATAATATTTATTGAGTATTTTAATAGTCATTTTGATACTTCTCTAAATTTTTGAAAATTTTCAAAAATCCTTTCGAATTTTTTATCGAATCCGGAAATGGTTCCATTTTACCTCAAACAGACTCATTTTTGATCCGTCTCAGTTTCCTTAAACTTCATTACTTATTTCAAAGTTTTTGACTTCAAGGTCCGCTTTTCGAAAAATCACTATTTACATGAAAATACTATTCATTTGAAATATTATTCATCTGGAAATATTATTCTAGAAGTTTTGGGTTTTACACTGCTTTGTTAGGAGTAGCAGTGGAAGGGGTCATAGGCCAGACATGACATTTTGAAGGAGCTTGTCGAAAGGAGAGCTTCACCATCCCTGAAGCCTATTAAAGAGTAGAAGCTGGAACTGATTATTGGACAGGAACTAATTCCGCTTGACCCGTAACTTCGAAGACAAAGGCGAGCTCAAATTTAGCCATGTTTTTTATGCCCATTCTACTATCCAATAGTTTGCTGCTAAGAGGATAGGCTAACTTGTAAGCCTTGAAGAGTTTGTCGTCGAGGGAGTTACTAAGTATTGCCTCGCTCGAATTCGCAAGTGTCTTGAGAATCTTGTCCTCCTCGTTAGTGAGATTTGCTTTATCTCTTATCAAGTCCGCAAGATGAAACGAAATGGTAAAAAAAAAAAAAAAAAAAAAAGAGGGTTTTAGCTCGTAATGGTCAGTTCCTTTTATCTACTTGGGCTAAGAGCAAAAGAGAAGTTGCAGAGCTGTTTAAGGGAAGGGCAAAAAATATAAAACCAACTTAATTTGTAGTCCTCTACATTAGATTTTTCATTCACATCATCCTGAGGTAAGAGACCCTTATAGCTCGTTTTTCGAGCTGTGAGATAGTAAATTCCATTTCGCATTCCATTTTTCACGCCACCGACATTTTTAATGTTGTAGAGGTGGTAGAAGATTTTTGGACTTAGGGGAGGAAGGTTGTTCCTAATGAGGACCAAAGCTAAGGATGTGAGTTGTGAGTAGGAGTTTAGGGTCAATTGAAAAGGGCTAAGCTTAAGCCTATTCAAGAGGTCGATGAGGTAGGCAGGGGTTGAAAATCTAAGTCTGTGCCTAAGGTGGTGAGTACTGATAGCAATGAATCCCTTGGGAGAATAAGCTGCATGGTCAATAGAAGCGGGAGATATCACACGACATCCCTTGGGAAGGTGATACTACAAGGCAATTACCCTTATCTCCTCATATTTTATCTTTGAGGCATAATGTATGAACGCCTCGCGAGCTAGCTGTTCCTTAGAGGCCTAATGAATTATTATGGGGTTTGCTCGAGCTGTGAATCCCTCAATGACCTTATCGCTTTGAGAAGTTACTTCACCAGTAATGCAAACTTCCCCCGAGCTGGACGAGTCATGATCTCCTACCCTATGTGACCGGTATTTGCGATCTGAAGACATCTACACATGAAAGGGTTCAATTAGGTCACTATTATCAGACCATGCCTTAAAGTCCTAAGTTTCCTACCAAGATACTCCTTAGTCTACAAGTCAAAAACGCCACACAAATCGCTAAAGCTATAGAGAGCTTGATTCATAAGCAAACGACCTACGGGCTAATGATCTATAAGGAATTCTTCTTACAACTCGCATGCATAAAAGTCACAAATAGTAAACAGGTCACAAATGATCAAGCAGCACGATCAAATCAATAGGAAACGAAAAGTTGCAATCAATAAAAAAGCATTCAAAGTCAATAACACAAAACATTTAAGCAAGTTCCAAATGTAGAAAAAACACAATGTGCACAAAAATAGAGACAAGCCAAAAAACCAAGAGCTAGTCGTGAAACTTACTGTGAATGCTCGCTTAAGAGTGAAGGATTCTGATCGTTGAAGATGTTGAATCCTAGGAAAACCAGCACGAGAAAGCAAGACGACAAGAAAGAAAGAAGACTCGACATTTGGTTTTGAAAATGACAGAGTAAGAGAAAATGAAAAGGCTCAACTCGTATAAAGGTGCAAGGTTCTAACCCTAACCGTTTGATCTGATGGTAATCCAACCGCCTTAAATTTGACAGTGCAGCACAAGTTATGATTTTCGTTGTCATGTGTTGTCAGTTGAGAGACGTGCGCATTGAATGTACATGGCACGAGACATGCTAGTGGTGTAGTCACTGAAAAGTCATCACGTGTCGAAGTGATGAGATGGAATCTGAAAATGTGCGAGATGATAGGATGTAACGCATCAACTTTTACCAATGCGCTCGAGCTTCCAATCCACAGAGCGCACTGAGAGCTGAAGGGTTGATGTTATAAGTATATTTTAGACTACATAAATGGGCTAGTAAAAGCCCAACAAATTAATCCAATGGATAAGTTTAAAAGGTAAAAGCTCAACAGATTGATTGAAGGGATTGGCCCAGCATGTAGAAGCCTAGCTTGTTAATGTCTAGCTCACTGGAGTGACTAGCTCACTATTGCAAAATGCAAGTCCCAAGTTAGCCATGACTCAGCTCGCCTCATGTTCAGCTCAAGGTCGTCTTAACGAGACTCAACTCGTAGCTTGAAACACACGTTACGAGGAATCTTTTTAGAAAGAGTCAACTGTCAGAATTGAAGATAAAATCAAACTCCTAATTCGACGGAGTATTTTTCCTAATTGATATATTCTAGCTTTGGAAGTGTATTTTAATGTAATATTCTTTCTTGTTTTATCTGTACTCAAATTGTAAGACCCCACACTATAAATAGGGGTTGAAATTCATTATAAACAGAGAGAATACTTAATAATATACTGTGACTCTACCAAGATAACCAGAGAAGCAGTCGTGGACTTAGGCACCTATTTTGGCCGAACCACGTAAAAACCCCTTGTAGTCGTTCTTCCTCTTCTTTCTTTTTTATTTTCTACTTTGTTTCACTTAATTTGTAGGTATTGGATCAAGAACTTCGGTCGACTGAATTCATGTGTTGACAACATGTATTCGGTCCAAGTAAGATGGAGTAGTAGATGATGGTTTTTGAAGATGTTGAATCGTTAATTGAACTATATTAATGATGAAAATAATATAAAAATTTGTAAAAGTATTCATTGGATGTCATATAGTGTAATCCATGACCAAAATGCATACTAGTGTTATTAGATTTTGAATTTATTAAAAGTTAACTTGATTGTCACTAAAATTCATGTGTTTGAGCATGGTTTGGTGACAAGAATTTGATGAAATGGGTGATGTAAAAACATGTAGAGAATTCGACTAATATGGAAGTAGAATGGTTCGAGAATTCGAATTAACATTTCAATGCATATTTAAACATTGGTTGAAGGATTTGGTGTACTTATATGTTAGAGATTTCGAATAGGAAATCAACATGAATAATCTTGGTCATAACGTCGCCTAGATATAGAATATGTTCATGTGTAGGTATATCTCGAACGAAGGAATCGTTAATCGAAATTGTTGTAAGCTAATAATAAGTGAGTGTTCCTTAAAATGTTCGAATACAAGTATATTTTTATTCGCTATGAAAATTTAATTTATATTCAATTACATGCTTTAAATCAATTTTAAGCTTATCACATGAGTTTATGAAAAAAACGTATTTGAATTATGGAATTTTACAATTTGAGATACGAAATTATATGATGAAAAGGAGAATATGCATGGAAATATTTTATAAGCCTAAAATACTAATATTTACCCATTGGAGATGGTGTTTTGTCCTGCCCAGTTATATGTTACCGATCAGCATACCCAAACTGTGAACGGGCAGTGTTAGGGGTATTTGTAACTAACAATCGGAGGGACTCTGTCAGATAGTCTTGTTTAGTGTGTTGTCCATGCACGAACTATATATATAAAATAGCTAGCTTCTATATAAGTGAGGGTAAATTCCGCTCTTACAAATTAGAACAACGCCGGAGCCGGGGCATAAGGTATGGCTGGCCGAATTTAGGCTGATCCATACTTAGAGTACTATGTGATATTCAGGCACCAGTGATTGGCTCCTTTTATAGATAGATTTTTCATAAAATATATATTGCCACCACATATTTATGATTTACGGCATAAAATCGAAATATGTAATTATTTATGATTTTAAGTTTGAAAAGCAAGTCAAAATAGCTTTTGAAATTAGAAAATCGTTTTTCAACATGTTACTATATTTAAATTTTATGCAACATGATTCATGTTAATATTAAATGTCATTCATGTATTCTACCTTGAATAAGAATTTTAAAAAGTTTATATTGGTTTTATGAAATCACAAACAAATTGATTTTTAAGTTTTAGGGAGATTATTTTAGAAAATATAGTATAATTAAAGAAAATACGACACTCACTAAGCTTGTATAGCTTACTTTAGTTTTATATTTTATAAATAAAACCTCTCCAAGTACAGGTACAGGTGCAAGGACATCAGTAGCGGGGACTCTGATCCAAGAGCAGATGGATTTTGTTGTGTGCCTCTATGGTTTACGTATATTTGTATAAATGATTTTGAAAGTTTGTATAATAACTTTTGTATGTAAACGAATTATATTTTATAAATATATGACTATATTGATGCATGACAGAGAAGTGTTTTAAATGATATGTTATATTTTAATTATTTTCATATCAATGAATTGCTAAATTTATGAGTTTGACTCGTGCTTCAATTTTAAAATGTGTTGTGGTTGGTTGTGGAAAGAAAAGAGGGTCTGAGACCCTATAGTTGAGACTTTTTTTGCCATAGAACTGTACAAGTTTTTTATGAAATTTTTGCAGGGTGACATTCTTAGAAAAACAACTATTATGTTGTCCAAATTTTTATTAAATCTATTTTATAAAAGTATAACTAAAGGAAAAAGTTCTTAACCGTTCCCGTTTACAAAAGACATTCTTAAAAGATTTTGTAAGATATGTGACGGCTTAGCTTCACGAGAACCTTCCAGATGGATAAGAAATTCACTAAAGGGCCATTTTAGGGTTACCGGTGGGCTACTGACTGTACGGAAATAGAGGTATAAGAATGGGGCCTGTTAATTTTTCTTTTCTTTCTTCTTTCCTTTCTTTTTCTCGACTCCTCCAATTTTTTTTTCTTTTTTCTTCTCCTTGTTGCTCGGTTCTACTCTTGTCTTCTCACCGCTTTCTAATCTAAAACAACACCTATATATATACACAAAAAAAAAAAAACCCACCACCTCTTAATCTTTTTTCATTTTATTTGACTATTTTATTATTATTATTTTTTTCATCATTCGACACATCTATATATATACATGATTGCACCACCTTATGTTAACCATTTTTTTTTCGATTATTTTATTATTTTTTAATTGATCCCACCACTAACTTATATATATTTTTTTGTTTTAATGGGCATGGCTGACTAGGGGTGAGCATTTGAATATGGATCCGGTCTGAACGACCAGATCCGAACCGATCCGTTGGTGTTTGGACCGGATCACATGTTTAAAAATAGGGTGTTCGGGTCGGCATCCATCAAAACATCATGTTTCACAGATCGGTTCGGATCGGGATATCCAAAACCGATCCGATCCGTGAAAACAGGGGTACATGCGTAATTTCGCAAGCCCATATATAAATGCCACTTAAATCAGTCTCAAACCCTAAGTTGTCTAACCCGCCTCTCACCCTCAGCTTCAGATCGCGACCCCGACCAGCATCCCGAACCCTAGCCACTCAGTCCTTCTTCAGCAGCAACCAGCGACGGCGTCACTCTCAGCTTCAGATCGCGACCCCAACCAGCATCCCGAACCCCACCCACCCAGTCTTTCTTCAGTGCAGCAACCAGCGACGGCGAGAGGTCCTTCAGCGCAGCAACTAGCGACGGCGACAGGTCTTTTAGCGCTGACAGCGACGGCCCCTGAGGTGCGTTTTCAGCTCGCGACCCTGACAGCCCTTAGGTGCGTTTTCAGCTCACGACCAGCAACCTTCTTCATCGCCATCAACGACGATGACGGGTCTCACTCAGCAGCTCCGACTTCGAGCTCTCATCGCTAACATCGACAGCCCCCCCTCTAGCTTCTTCATTGTCGACACTAGTAGCTCTCATCTCATGGTGAGTCTATTTGCTGCTTTGGCTTGATTTTTTACATGATTGGGTGTGGTGATTTCTATGTCTATTTGTTGTTTTCTGTTGTAAGATCAGACTATCATTTTTCATATATGTGTGTTTGTTGTTTTCTGTTGTTAAGTTATATATATCAGATTATCAGTTCCTGATTTTTCATATATGTGTGTAATGTGTTTGTTGTTAAGTTATATATATCAAATTATCGGTTGCTGATTTTTCATATTATCAGATTAATATATATATCAGACTATCAGTTGCTGATTTATCATATATGTGTGTTTGTTGTTTTCTGTTGTTAATTTATATATATTAATCAGACTATCAGTTTCTGAATTTTCATATATGTGTGTTTGTTTTTGTTGTTTTCTCATTTCTGTTTGTTGTTTTCTGTTTGTTTTTGTTGTTGTGATTCTTGTGAATAGATGGGGAAAAGTATAGAGAGTGGTAAGGAGTCAGAGTTTGATTATGATGATGTTAGTTCAATTGGAAAAAGTCAAAATCTTGGAGTGACAAAAAAAATAGAGAAGTCGATGAAGAATGAAAGTAGTAGTAAGCTTAAGTCGAATTGTTGGGAGCATTTTAAAATATTTGAAACTAAGGAAGGTAGAAGAAGGTCTCGGTGTATACATTGTGGAGCTACATATGCTTGTGAATCCTTCTCTAATGGGACCACAAACATGAACAAGCATATTAAATTTAGGTGTAAGGCATTCAAAGCCAAACAGGTTGATACAACTCAAAAAACATTAGTGAAACAAAAAAATTTAGAAGGATTTGGTAGTAATTTAACTACATATACATTTAATCAAGAGTTTTGTCGGAAAAGATTGGCGGAGATGATTGTAAAAGCTGAATTGCCATTTAGATTTGTGGAGAACAGTGGATTTCAAAGGTATAGTGAAGCATTGTGCCCTCGATTTGAAATGTCATCTAGGAGAACAGTGGTGAGAGATATTTACAAGTTGTTTCTTGATGAAAAGGCAGAATTGAAGAGAAAGCTCAAGGAAAGTAATGTGAGAATTTGTCTAACCACATACACTTGGACTTCGGTCCAAAACATTAATTATATGGTTGTGACTTCTCACTTTATTGATGATGAGTGGTGTTTGTAAAAGAGGATTTTGAGCTTCACTCCAATAGAATATCATAAAGGGGAATCAATTTGGAGGTGTATTGAGAGGGTTCTAAAAGAATGGGGTATTAAAAAAGTCTTCACCATTACTGTTGACAATGCATCTGCAAATTCTGTTGCCTTAAACTATGTGATATGGAGATTGAATAGTTGGGATGTGCATGAAACAGTTTTAGGAGGAAAATATTTGCATGTTAGATGTTGTGCCCACATATTGAATTTGATTGTGGGTGATGGTTTGAAAGATATCCATGAGTCGATTATAGCCATTAGAAATGCAGTGAAGTATGTTAGATCTTCTCCTGCTAGATTGGCGAGGTTTAAAAAATGTGTTGAAGATGAGATGATGGAGTCGTCAGCTTTGGTATCTATGGATTGTCCTACGAGGTGGAACTCAACATATTTGATGTTAGAGAATGCTAACAAATTAAGAAAAGCTTTTGTGTGGTTGGAGGAGGAGGATGGATATTATGTTCACTACTTTTCAGAAAGCGAGGATGGAAAGAAGCGGTTTGGGCCACCTACTTCAGAGCATTGGGATTGTTCTATGGTATTTGTTCGTTTCTTACAGACCTTTTATCAAATTACTTTGAGATTTAGTGCTTCTTTGCATGTAAACCCCTAGCTCCGACTTCTAAAGTCCCAACATTAGAAATTAAGTTAGAGAGATAAAATATAACTCTCTACGTTTAATTAATTCAATTTCATAGCCTCCAAAATATATTCATTTAGAATATGACGAAATTCGTCATATTAAAAAGTTTAGTAACTTTCTCAATGAAAATCCAAGTTAGGAAATCCAAAATTTTAGTAAAGGATAATCGAATTAAAATTCGATTTAAAAAAAAAAAAAAAAAAAAAAGAAAAGAAAGGGAGAGCCAGGATTTATAAAATAAGCTTGACGTTTTAAAATAAATTCTAGCGAGACAAGATTTAAAATCAAACGAGAAACGAATTAAACACGGAAGAACTAAGAAGGGAGTTGTCATGAAAAACTAACAAGACCATAAGTTGAAATGGAAATAAAAAGAAGATGGGGCTTGAATGTAATTAAAAGAAGTAGCCTTATTATATAAAGGACACTTGGGCTGAAATTATTTCAGCAATTACACAGCCCATTCAGTCAGTCATCCACCGAGAAAGCAAGAGAAGACGCGAGAAAATTCGTGAAGCTGCTGGAACTGAAACCAGAAACAACAGCCGTGCATCACCCAAGGCAGAACAGATTTCGTGAAAGGAGAAAAGGGCCAGCAGTTGTAGTTGTGAGGCCATAACAGAAGTGCTCGACAGAAACAAAGAAGCTGCTGGAATCGTGAGGCCGAACTGCAGGTGGTCGCGCGGAAAGAAGCTGCTGGCGTGTGTTGTTGCTTGCTGTCCAAACGAGAGAGAAAGGGAAGAAGAAGGAACACCAGCAGCTGCTGGTCGTGGAAGGAACAGAAGGGCAGACCAGGCGCGAGCAGAAACAGAACCGAAGCAGATTCGCGCGAGTCAAGAACGACTGCAGGGGCTGGTCGTCCAGGAAGGAAAAGAGAAGGAATGACCTCCAGGCAGCTTCCACACTCTAACACCCTTCCCTTTAGGAATCTTACAAGTCATTCAAACCCTCCAAACAAGCATCAAGTGACGAGCGCGTAAGCAGCGTCCAGGAGCCTCGTCGAGACGCTTGACGCGGCCTTGAGGTAAGTGGTTCGCCACTTAATAGCTTTTTAAATGGTCATGCAATTTCTTGATGATGTTAAATGACTATAGTAGCTATGTAATAAAGGAAATCGGAAATAATATATAATGATATAGTTAAAAGTTAAGCGTATGGATTCCGATGTAATCCATATGTTTCTAGAAAATGATTATGAGTTGTATGTAGAGAAAATGAACTAAGAAAGTTTTCAGAAGATGTAAAACTAGTGAGTTTTGTGCTTTTGCACTTGAAGAAATTGATTATAAAACCCATGTACATGCCTTAAGAGCTTATGAGAGTTAGCGCTACGTGACGACGCAGAAAATTCCATCCGTAGTCGCTCAGAGTATAGAGAAATTAACACTACGAGACGACGCAGAAAATTCCGTCCGTAGTTGCTCAGTTTCCTAGAAAATATAAGCGCTACGTTGCGATGCAGAAAATTCCGCACGTAGTTGGTTAGTTGACAATTAGCGCTACGTTACGATGCAGAAAATTCCGCACGTAGTTGGTTAGTTGATAGTTAGCGCTACGAAGCGATGCAGTAAATTCCGCTCGTAGTTGCCCAGAGTTTTAGCACTACAATTGCGATGCAGAAAATCCCGCATTGTAGTTGCTCAGCGATAAGCTTTAGCGCCCTACGTGCGATGCAGTAAATTCCGTAACGTAGTGGTTGAGATGACTTAGTAAGCTTCACGTTGGCGTTAGTTTTAATCGCCCGTGATGGTTAGAATGTTTAAAGGATATACATGGGGGTTTTGAAAGAAATCATAAAACAAATGATAAATTGTCATGTTAGTGTATGTGATATTATATCTTCGTTGCACTAACTTATTTGTTTATTTTGTAGTTATTTATATTTCATTGTGTGCCACCGCGGACGACAGGACGTCATCATTTTGTTGTATATATATATAGGTGGGCGATCTATGATATGTGATGAATGTAAACCTTTATGTATGAGATGGATATGTAATTGAGAAACAAATATTCATATTTTGAAATTGTATATTTGTAAATATTCATGCATTTTATATATATGATGCATCTAGATATATTCTATATGAGTTCGTGCTTATGAAAAGAGAATTGAGTGTTGATGTTGCATGTTTGGGAATAAAGAAGTTGGGAGGAATTGAGGTTTTAGTCGAAGTGTAAATTTCTTGACAGGTAAATTTTGGTTTATCAAAAATGCAGCCGTTATGCTGCCGAAAATTTTATCAAAATATTTGAAATAGAATTGAGAAAAATTTTATCACTCCTAACTAGTTTAAAAGAAAACTGAATTTTTGAGTTTAAACGAGTAAACCGGATGAAGAAAGTTAGGGTTCGCTTCTCGGATTTCTTCGACCCGACAAGTCGGTCTCGATAAGTCCGTTGAAGTGCCCGGCAGGATCCTCCAGACAAGAGCATAGATAAGGTCTGGGAAGGGTCCTGTCAAGTTGGTATCAGAGCCCGGTTCTCGTTCAGTTGAGAAAAAGTTTTAAAAGAAAAGTTTGAGCTATTTCGCACAAATTGTGCGCTAGTTATGCTTAAGGCACGAAGTTACTTGTGCATGCATTATTTTTAAAGATTTTGAGAGTTATGCTTTCATCGATTGCATAAGCTAAAGTATAAGTTATAGTATTTGAATTCAGCATGTTATGAATATGCTTCGAAGCAAGTTGCTAAGTAGAAAGTTATGCATAAGATTGTGAGTTAAATATTGCATGAAATTATCATGCCAGATTATATTGAGCTAGTTGTTGAAATTTAAATTTCGTGATTTGTGGCTATTAGTGTATTAGTACACGCTTAGCTATGCAGCATAGAGATCGTCCGAGGACGAGACGGGTAGCCACAGAGGCACCCACAGCAGATAGAGAGCAGGTTGACGAGTCTGTCAACGTGCCAGAAAGTTTTGCACACCCAGAGCCATCACAGTCAGTACGACCAGAGCCTGCCCCAGGACCTACTCCAGGGCAGATGGAGCAGATGGCCCAAATGTTAACCGCGGTCCTTAAGCACTCGCGGGAGACAGGGGCAAGTGTAGAGCGCGCCTTCAGGTTAGGCGCGAAGCCATATGACGGGACTGGGGATCCCGAGAGAGCATGGTCATGGCTAGAGATGAATGAAGAAATATTTTAGATTCTAAGAGGCACCGAGGATCAGATGGTCATCTTCTCAGCCTTCTTACTGAGGGATCGCGCCAAGGATTGGTGGAAGCGCCATCAGAGAGCCACTCAGAGGGAGTCACCTGAGCCGAGTTCAAGAGAGAGTTTATAGACAGATTTTTCCCCAAGAGCTATAAGGATGCTAAAATACAAGAATTTTATAGAATAGAGCAGGGGGACTCCTCAGTGCCAGAATATGAGAAGAAATTTCCAGAGTTGATCCGCCTCGTTCCATTCTTTGTAGAGAATGAGGAAGAAAAGATCAACAGATTTATGGTAGGTCTTAACCCCGCGGTTAGGACCATTGTGACATCTGCCTCGCATACTAGATATGGACAGCTGGTAGAGGCAGCCACCAGAGTAGAGCAGAGAGCACAGACCGTTGTAGAGTCCAAGTTGAAATTCAGTCAGAAGCGGAGCTGGACCGGTAGCCATCAGGGAGAGTCCAGCAAGGTGCCCAAGAGTGGGCAGCGCTCAGCAGGGTCACAGAGTCGGCAGCAGAGTCAAAGACCCCAGACCAGTCAGAGTTCTTTCCGATCATCAGTAGGGTCCAAGAGCCAGCAGAGCTGGAGGAGCCGACCATTATGCGCTAGATGTGGCCGATTACATCATGGTGAGTGCCTTCAGGGCAAGACAGGGTGCTTCAGGTGTGGACAGGAGGGCCACTTCATGAGAGACTGTCCCAGTGCAGTAGCTTCGAGCCCATCGGAGGCCAGATCAGCAGTTCAGGGGCAGACTAGTAGGAGTTGTGGACCCGATAGGGGAGGCCCCTAGACTGGAGGAGCTACTAGTGCATGGCAGCCTGGTAGCGGAGCAGGTAGAGATATACCCCTCAGAGGACAGCCAGGTAGACCTCCCAGAGCACCGACAGGTAGACCCCACAGTTAGGCCGCCAGAGTATATACAGTGACCCAGCAGGCGGCAGATGCTACACCAGATGTGGTCACAGGTACTATCTCTTTATTTGATGTTGATGCTCATGTATTGGTGGACCCAGGAGCCACCCATTCTTTTATTTCTCGAGAGTTCATAGATAGAGTCGGCATAGAGTTGAGTCCGACCAAGTGTAGCATGGTAGTGTCACTTCCCACAGGTGATTCGCTAATTGCGGATAGAGTTTACATGAAAAGTAAGGTGACTATAGCAAGTAATGAGTTCGAGACTAATTTAATAGTGCTCGATATTCATGACTTTGACATCATTTTGGGCATGGATTGGTTATCCAAGCATCGCGCGACTGTAGATTGTTATAGAAAAGAGGTTCAGTTCAGCAAGCCTGGGGAACCAGATGTGATCTTTTGTGGAGAGCGAAAAATACTCTCTACAAGTTTAGTAAGCGTGATCCGAGCGAATAAGATGCTCCGTAAAGCATGCCAGGGGTGCTTGGTCTATGTGATAGAAGCTAGCGACAATGAGCTACAATTCACAGAGGTTCCTGTGGTGAATGAGTTCTCTGATGTATTTCCCGAGGACCTTCCAGGACTACCTCCGGATAGAGAGATGGAATTCGAGATTGAGCTAGCACGAGGCACAGAGCCCATCTCTATAGCTCCGTATCGGATGACACCAGTTGAGCTAAAGGAGTTGAAAGTGCAAATGGAAGAGTTGTTGAGCAAAGGTTTCGTTAAGACTAGTACATCACCGTGGGGAGCTCCGGTGTTGTTTGTAAAGAAGAAAGATGGAAGCCTCCGTTTGTGTATTGATTATAGACAGCTAAACAAAGTAACCATCCGGAATCAGTATCCACTGCCAAGAATCGACGACTAGTTCGACTAACTGCAGAGAGCTAAAATCTTCTCGAAGATAGATCTACGGTCAGGATATCATCAGTTGAAGGTGCGTAGGGAAGATGTTCCCAAGACGGCCTTCAGAACCAGATATGGGCATTATGAGTTTTTAGTAATGCCATTTGGCTTAACCAATGCCCCAGCAGCCTTTATGGATCTGATGAACCGTGTCTTCAGACCATATTTAGACAAGTTTGTCATAGTCTTCATCGATGATATTTTGGTATATTCAGGTAGTAGAGAGGAACATGCAGAACACTTGAGGATTGTATTGCAGACTCTAAGAGATCATCAGCTGTATGCAAAATTTAGCAAGTGCCAGTTCTGGTTAGATCGCGTGGCATTTCTGGGACATGTAGTGTCGGCAGAGGGTATTTCAGTAGATCCCCAGAAGATAGAAGCTATTGTAGATTGGAAGCCACTCACGAGTGTAACAGAAGTCAGAAGCTTCTTGGGTTTAGCTGGGTATTACAGAAAGTTTGTAGAAGGATTCTTCAAGATAGCTACTCTACTGACCAAGTTAACAAGAAAAGAAGAGAAGTTCATCTGGTCAGAAGCCTGTCAGAGCAGTTTTGATGAGTTAAAGCAAGGGCTGACTATAGCACCAGTGCTTACACTTCCCTCAGGAAGTGAAGGATTTACAGTATATTGCGATGCCTCCAGGCAAGGTTTAGGTTGTGTGTTGATGCAGCATGATAGAGTGATAGCTTATGCTTCAAGGCAATTAAAGAAGCATGAAGTAAACTATCCAACACACGACTTAGAGTTAGCAGTTGTAGTGTTCGCTTTGAGAATATGGCGACACTATCTCTATAGAGTACCTTGCAGGATCTTCACAGATCACAAAAGCCTACAGTACTTGTTCACGCAGAAAGACTTGAACATGAGACAGAGAAGGTGGATAGAGCTTATTAAAGACTATGACTGCACCATTGAATACCACCCAGGCAAGGCAAATGTAGTAGCAGATGCACTAAGCAGGAAACCCTCTAGCTCCGTAGCCCAGCTTACAGCAGAGTACTTACAGATGCTAGTAGAGTTGAGATCTATGAGGGTCAGTTTAGAGACAATAGAGTCAGGTACCTTATTAGCAGCTTTCCATGTTCGGCCAATGTTAGTAGACAGAGTTAGAGACTTGTAAGCTCATGATCAGTACTTAATGAAATTGAAAAGCAAGATAGAGGCTGGACAGCAGAATAGCTTCACTTTGCGAAGTGATGGAACGTTAGTGTTGGGCCAAAGATTTTGCGTCCCAGATGTAGCAGATTTGAAGAAAGAAATCATGGAAAAGGCACACTCCCCTGCATATGCTATGCATCCAGGGAGTACAAAAATGTATCGGACTTTGAGAGACCACTATTGGTGGAGAGGTATGAAGAGAGAGATAGCAGAGTTCGTATCCAAGTGTCTAACTTGTCAACAGATCAAGATTGAGCATCAGAAACCCGCAGGTTTACTACAGCCTTTATCCATTCCTGAGTGGAAATGGGAAAGGATCACGATGGACTTCGTGACAGGACTTCCCAGGACACAGCGTAGACATGATGCCATTTGGGTTATCGTGGATAGATTGACGAAGTCAGCCCACTTCATTGCTATTAATCAAACCTATTCTCTAGAAAGATATGCACAGTTATACGTAAATGAGATTGTGAGGCTGCATGGCGCACCAGTATCCATTGTATCAGATAGAGATTCTCGCTTCACTTCTCGATTATGGCCGAAGCTACAAGATACTATGGGCACCAGATTACACTTCAGTACTGTTTTTCACCCACAAATAGATGGCCAATCAGAGAGAACCATTCAGACTCTCGAAGATATGTTGAGAGCCTGTGTGATGGAGTTTAAGGGAAGCTGGGATAATTACCAGCATTGATAGAGTTTGCCTACAACAATAACTATCAGTCTAGTATTGGTATGGCACCTTATGAGGCATTGTATGGCAGGAAGTGCAGAACCCCAGTCTGTTGGGACGAAGTCGTGGAGAGAAGATTAATTGGCCCAGAGATTGTTCAAGACACAACTGAGAAAGTAAATATGATCAGAGAGCGGTTGAAAATAGCAAGCGACAAACAGAAAAGCTATGCGGACAATCGAAGAAGAGATTTAAAGTTTGAAGTGGGTGATCAAGTATTTCTACGAGTCTCACCCTGGAAGGGTATTCTGAGATTCGGAAAGCATGGGAAGTTGAGCCCTCGATACATAGGCCCCTATGAGATAGTAGACAAAGTGAGTGAAGTGGCGTATCGACTGAGGCTACCGTCAAAATTAGCCAACATCCATGACATATTCCACGTCTCTATGTTACGTGAGTATATAGCTGATCCTTCTCACATTTTGCAAGAGCAACCAGTTCAGTTGAAGGAAAACTTAACCTACGAAGAGCATCCAGTAGAAATCCTAGATCGTAGAGATCAAGTATTACGCAACAAAGTGATTCCGCTAGTGAAAGTGTTATGGCGAAATCACGAGTTAAAAGAGGCTACATGGGAGCCCGAAGCACAGATGCGTGCCCAGTACCCTCAGTTATTTGAATAAGGTATGCAATTTAAATTTCGAGGACGAAATTTTTATAAGGGGGGAAGAAATTGTAAACCCCTAGCTCCGACTTCTAAAGTCCCAACATTAGAAATTAAGTTAGAGAGATAAAATATAACTCTCTACGTTTAATTAATTCAATTTCATAGCCTCCAAAATATATTCATTTAGAATATGACGAAATTCGTCATATTAAAAAGTTTAGTAACTTTCTCAATGAAAATCCAAGTTAGGAAATCCAAAATTTTAGTAAAGGATAATCGAATTAAAATTCGATTTAAAAAAAAAAAAAAAAAAAAAAGAAAAGAAAGGGAGAGCCAGGATTTATAAAATAAGCTTGACGTTTTAAAATAAATTCTAGCGAGACAAGATTTAAAATCAAACGAGAAACGAATTAAACACGGAAGAACTAAGAAGGGAGTTGTCATGAAAAACTAACAAGACCATAAGTTGAAATGGAAATAAAAAGAAGATGGGGCTTGAATGTAATTAAAAGAAGTAGCCTTATTATATAAAGGACACTTGGGCTGAAATTATTTCAGCAATTACACAGCCCATTCAGTCAGTCATCCACCGAGAAAGCAAGAGAAGACGCGAGAAAATTCGTGAAGCTGCTGGAACTGAAACCAGAAACAACAGCCGTGCATCACCCAAGGCAGAACAGATTTCGTGAAAGGAGAAAAGGGCCAGCAGTTGTAGTTGTGAGGCCATAACAGAAGTGCTCGACAGAAACAAAGAAGCTGCTGGAATCGTGAGGCCGAACTGCAGGTGGTCGCGCGGAAAGAAGCTGCTGGCGTGTGTTGCTGCTTGTTGTCCAAACGAGAGAGAAAGGGAAGAAGAAGGAACACCAGCAGCTGCTGGTCGTGGAAGGAACAGAAGGGCAGACCAGGCGCGAGCAGAAACAGAACCGAAGCATATTCGCGCGAGTCAAGAACGACTGCAGGGGCTGGTCGTCCAGGAAGGAAAAGAGAAGGAATGACCTCCAGACAGCTTCCACACTCTAACACCCTTCCCTTTAGGAATCTTACAAGTCATTCAAACCCTCCAAACAAGCATCAAGTGACGAGCGCGTAAGCAGCGTCCAGGAGCCTCGTCGAGACGCTTGACGCGGCCTTGAGGTAAGTGGTTCGCCACTTAATAGCTTTTTAAATGGTCATGCAATTTCTTGATGATGTTAAATGACTATAGTAGCTATGTAATAAAGGAAATCGGAAATAATATATAATGATATAGTTAAAAGTTAAGCGTATGGATTCCGATGTAATCCATATGTTTCTAGAAAATGATTATGAGTTGTATGTAGAGAAAATGAACTAAGAAAGTTTTCAGAAGATGTAAAACTAGTGAGTTTTGTGCTTTTGCACTTGAAGAAATTGATTATAAAACCCATGTACATGCCTTAAGAGCTTATGAGAGTTAGCGCTACGTGACGACGCAGAAAATTCCGTCCGTAGTCGCTCAGAGTATAGAGAAATTAACACTACGAGACGACGCAGAAAATTCCGTCCGTAGTTGCTCAGTTTCCTAGAAAATATAAGCGCTACGTTGCGATGCAGAAAATTCCGCACGTAGTTGGTTAGTTGACAATTAGCGCTACGTTGCGATGCAGAAAATTCCGCACGTAGTTGGTTAGTTGATAGTTAGCGCTACGAAGCGATGCAGTAAATTCCGCTCGTAGTTGCCCAGAGTTTTAGCACTACAATTGCGATGCAGAAAATCCCGCATTGTAGGTGCTCAGCGATAAGCTTTAGCGCCCTACGTGCGATGCAGTAAATTCCGTAACGTAGTGGTTGAGATGACTTAGTAAGCTTCACGTTGGCGTTAGTTTTAATCGCCCGTGATGGTTAGAATGTTTAAAGGATATACATGGGGGTTTTGAAAGAAATCATAAAACAAATGATAAATTGTCATGTTAGTGTATGTGATATTATATCTTCGTTGCACTAACTTATTTGTTTATTTTGTAGTTATTTATATTTCATTGTGTGCCACCGCGGACGACAGGACGTCATCATTTTGTTGTATATATATATATAGGTGGGCGATCTATGATATGTGATGAATGTAAACCTTTATGTATGAGATGGATATGTAATTGAGAAACAAATATTCATATTTTGAAATTGTATATTTGTAAATATTCATGCATTTTATATATATGATGCATCTAGATATATTCTATATGAGTTCGTGCTTATGAAAAGAGAATTGAGTGTTGATGTTGCATGTTTGGGAATAAAGAAGTTGGGAGGAATTGAGGTTTTAGTCGAAGTGTAAATTTCTTGACAGGTAAATTTTGGTTTATCAAAAATGCAGCCGTTATGCTGCCGAAAATTTTATCAAAATATTTGAAATAGAATTGAGAAAAATTTTATCACTCCCAACTAGTTTAAAAGAAAACTGAATTTTTGAGTTTAAACGAGTAAACCGGATGAAGAAAGTTAGGGTTCGCTTCTCGGATTTCTTCGACCCGACAAGTCGGTCTCGATAAGTCCGTTGAAGTGCCCGGCAGGATCCTCCAGACAAGAGCATAGATAAGGTCTGGGAAGGGTCCTGTCATTGCAGGTGATAGCAAATGAATATTTTTCAAATTGGTGTGAGGCATTTCGAAGAATCAATGAATTGGAAAGTTTGACTGATCCTCTTCTGATAAGCATGGCCTCTAACATGAGGGTAAAGTTTTTTAAGTATTTAGGGGGGGGGGGGGGGGGGTTGGATAAAGCTAACATGCTGTTGTTGGTAGCTCAAATACTTGACCCTAGGTACAAATTAGATTATATTGAATATCGGTTGGAAACTTTTTACCCTGAGGCAGAAGCAAAATCCATGACTACACAAGTAAAAAAATTGTTGGAAGAGTTGTATGATTATTATAAATTTGTGCAATCTGATGGGAATGGAGATTATCATCATGACTCTTTTGGTTCTTGTGATGTGCTTGAGGTTGGTGGTGATGGTCAGACTCAGACTAGCAAAGCAAACATAAGTGAAGAAGCGGTATTATGAGGGATCAGACAAAAACAATGAACCGCGAGGGTGGAGAAGAAAAGTGAGTTGGATTTGTATTTGTTGGAAGAATGTGAGTCTATGGATAACAAGATGTTTAATTTGTTGCATTGGTGGAAGAATTCTTGTACAAAGTATCCAACTTTGGCAACTATAGCAAAGGATGTGTTGGCAATGCAAGTTTCAACGGTGACATTAGAATCCGCTTTTAGCACGGGTGGTCGTATTCTAGATCCATTTAGAAGTTCATTGACTCCTAAAATTGTTGAGGCAGTGATTTGTTATCAAAATTGGTTGAAAGGTTCAGATCCGATGCCCGAAATCGTTAATCTAGAAGAGCATGCGGAGCGTGACGATAATAGTGTTCAAAATATTCAGCTTTATCAATCCATTGAAAGTAGTAAGTTTTATAGTTTAGTTGAGCATTTACATTTTGTGTTTTATGTTTATGTTTATATAAATAATACTTTATAATTGATTTATTTTTCTTAATTTTTGATGTAGTGTCCATTAAGGATAGAGCAAATGAAGTTTCAACTTCAATGGATTTGGATTTTGTTTGAAATGGTAGTGGTAAGATTGTATAGTATATGTTATTTTTGATATCATTATTCATTTATTATTTGTTGAGCATTTACATTTTGTGTTTTATGTTTATGTTTATATAAATAATACTTTATAATTGCATTATGTTTCTTAATTTTTGATGTAGTGTCCATTAAGGATAGAGCAAATGAAGTTTCAACTTCAATGGATTTGGATTTTGTTTGAAATGTTAGTGGTAAGATTGTATAGTATATGTTATTTTTTATATCATTATTCATTTATTATTTGTTTATTGTTTATGTACTAATAAAATTTTTTTGAAGGGCTACAAACAAGTTTGTGAACTTTGGAGCTAATCTTTGGAGTTGGGCTTGGAGGGCTATTTTGTTGAAGGGCTACAAACAACTCTTTGGAGATTCATGTGGACTATTTTGTTTATTTTATGGATGTGAATTGTTTTATTTATTTTATGGATGTTGATTGCTATGGTTTAATTTGGAGTTTAACTTTTTATGGATGTGGACTTTTGGCTTGAGATTCATGTGACTTGTTTATTTTATTTATTTCTAGCCTTTTTTGGATGTGGACTATTGGTTTTATATTCATATGGATTGTTGGCTTGTTTTTTTTTGTTTATTTTGTGGATGTGGACCTTCAACTTTCAAGTCATGTTGGTTCTTTTCTCCTTTAAATTGAAAAATGAAAGCAGATGTTCATAAGTTAAAATTGAAAGTAGGTATTTCGATCCGGTCCGATCCGCGAACTAGGTGTTCGGATTGGATCGGTTCCTTCTCCTTGATGGATCATGTTCGGATCCAAAAATGACGATCCGCGAAGTTACCATGTTCGGATCGGATCCGGTCGAAAGCGATCCGAACATGGTGTTGCCCACCCCTATGGCTGACCACTTATACTATTATTATTATTATTATTATTATTTAGAAAAATTTCACCTACCATATGATTTTTTCCAATAAATATAAATTTCCATTTTAACCCCTATGGCCATTTTCCTTTTAGCCTAAATCTTTTAATTTCTTTTAAAATATCGTCCAATAGGATATTTATCCACAAGCTTTTATACTTCTAAAACTAGAATTGCACCAACTTAATAATAATAAATTGGATTTCAATTAATCTCTTGAGTCCAGTTAAATTGGTGCATAACATATTCATTGTATAGTAAAACACATAGAGTCTCATTTCATAAATCTTTATCTTATAGAAAACCTCATACTTTAAGATAAAACACGAAATCCATATAACAATATATATGCATTAACATTCGAACTTGAAAAACAGTGAAGTAGCATGCTCTAAACTTACTTTAATTCGCAGCAGATTCTGGGGCGATCACTCGGTTGTTCAACTGGTCGGATTTCACCATGAAATCGGATTGAAATCTCTTTCCACAATGTAAGTAACCTTGCCTTTGACTCATTGTTTTTTCTCTCTGTTTTTCTCCTTTGGTTTCTTCTGCATATACAATTTTCCACACTCCCGAATAACGTAACAACTGCTGCCATAATATACAAAACGAGGAGGAAAAACTGCTACTTGATAACGTGCAAAAACTGCACCTTTAAAACTGCCAGTGGCAGTTAATGAGTTTTATCCAAATCTGATGGATCTTGGATCCGAATTTTGGGTATTGGGCCATCTTGGGTGAACCCGACCCAATGGCCATATAACCCAACACTTTATAACTAATACATTCCAATGTTTGTGGCTAAATGAAAACAAAAACACATGGAGGGACTACGCATTTTGTGACTTTTATAGATGTTGCATCAAGGAAAGCTTGGTCTTATGCTATCAATGATAAACCTCGATTCTAGTTTCCTTGAAGAATTCATTTCCAGCGATCAAATAGAGAATAAAGAGTCCAGAAATAGTACAAGGGGCCCGGTTAGAATTCGATTATATTTAGAAGGCCCTGAGTGTCGTGTTAGGAAGAAATGAGAATTTTCGGTGAATAATGTTCGGATCTAGAACGAATAATGATTTTTCCGGAAAAGATCCGAAATTAGTGTTTAAGACTGAATTTGGACTCGGTTATATTGTCCAGGGTCATACATTAAGATTCGGTGGGAAACGAGAGTTTTAGGTGAATAGTATTTTTCGGACGAAAATTTTCGGATGAATAATAAAATTTTCTAAAATTGATCTTAATGGTCGAAAAAGATCTGAAAATAGTAGGAGAGTATAGAGAAACAGAAACAGATCAAAAAGAAGACCATTTGAGTCGATTTTAAGCGATCCGAAGAAAATTACGATATTGCCCTTTTGAGAGATTAATGAGTTTTAATGAGTTTAAACCCAATTGAAATTTTTTTTCGAAGCATGAGATTGATAGATAAGACACTCAATTAAAGTATTTCATGGTCAATTTGAAGATTAGATAACCATGAAATATTTTCAGAATATTTTCTGGTCGAAGTAAAATTAGATTATGAAAAGGGCAAAATAGACATTTTAAGTTAAGTATGCGTGGATCACGCGTGAGCATAATATGCGGAAGTTTCAAGGAGTGTAACCCAACTGAATGAGAATAGGTTATAGAGAATGGGCATAAAAATTGAGTATTTAAGGTATAGATACGTATAAAAAAGCTATCGGTTCATTCGACTGGATTTCGGTTAGGAACATTTTGTTTTCAAGTATATATGAGAGGTATTAGGCCTAAATTGAAGCTTATAAAGTCAAATTGGCCATAAAATATGTGTAGAATATTCATGGAATATTTTTCGAAATGATTAGGTATTAAAAGTTTTATTGAAATAAGAATTCGAATTTATACACCAAAGGGTAAAAGTGTAACTTCCATGTAGGATTTACATGTATGAATTTATGAAAATGGTATGAGTGCTTTACATGAGAGTGATGCTTAAAAGAGATGGAGTAAGCCCTGATTTCTGTTATGATATATAATCGATATTTTTTTTTCGATATATCGCGTAATTCGAAATCGATTTAGCTTTCACCCAGATTTATTATTTTATGGTACTAAAAATCTTCAAATTGAATTACAGTCAAATCGTATGCCTCTAGTAGTGTTATATGAGGTTTATTATATTTTCGTATCGCAAATTGGATGTCGTTTGGTTGACCCCGGTACGATTACAAAGTGATTAGGAGTGAATTATATGTTAATCAAGCGAGGTGAGCTCACGGAATAAAGTAAAAGATATTTTAATTCAACCAATAAGAAAAGAGACAAATGAATTGAAAAGTAATGACTATGGATGTGCCACATGTCATCAAGTGAATGGTTGAAGAGATAAATGAATTAGAATGTGCCAAGTGGACCAATAGAATTAAAAATTATATATTTTGGGTACTAGTAAGATTATTGAAAGTTTGAGGTAATTAAATGAAATTTCTTGAGGAACTTAATTGTAATTGAGCATTAGTATATATATAAGTGGAATTTTGTCTCATTTGAGACATTTGTGGCCATGAAAAACAAAGAAAAGAGAGAGAGAGAATCGGGTGAGAAAGAGAGAGCCGAGAGTGCGACGCGAGAGAGAGAGGGAAGAAGAGGAAGATCCGATCCAAATTTCGTCGCAGTTTCTTCATAAAAGTTGTTCCTTGTCATCTTCTCTAGCTAACCCAACAAATTTGAAGTGAAAAGATCACCTATTTGGTGATTTATTTCAGTTTAAAGTTTGATATTTCATATGAAAATCCATCTCATCTTTTCTTTCTTTTTCAAATTTGAGTTTAGGGATGATGAGAGGGAGGTGCGAGGATGATTTTGGTGTGATTTATGAGTGATTTGGTGGAAGAAAAATGGGTGAAAGAGAGAGAGAAAGTCGCGGTAAAAAATGAGTGTTGTGGGATCTGAGTTCGTTTTCGATTTGAAGGCATTAAATGGATGTTTTAGAAGTTAGAAAATAATCTTATGAAGTTAAATTTCAAAAACGAAAAGTTTAGGATCGAGTTCGAAACTAAACGGATGAGTTGAATGGTGTTTTCTGAAATCATTCTAAATGCGTTCATTTAACGTTCGAAACTATTTATTTAATCATGGTAAGGTGTTAGAATACTAGAGAATTGATTGTTGAAGTTGTCGGACGTTCGAAGCGAAAAATGATTTTTACTAGTGAGCGAAATCGAACGAATTTCGTTCCGAGCTTCCGACGATGAAATTGAGTATACTGAGGTATTCCTAGGAAAGAACAAGTAGGATTCATGTAAAGAAAACGGATTTCGAAAACCCCGATTGAATAGAAATTTAGATCTGAAAGTTTAGACGTCAAAGGGTATTAATATAAATAAATGGGATTTTTATTGATTTTGAATGTTATTTGAATGAGTTAAGTGACCTTAAATGGATATTTGATGTTTTACTAAAAATAGGTTGTTTGGTCTCGTTTGGCACACAGGATTGGATTAGATTATTTTGATATGATTGGATTGGATTAGACAATACCTTCTTTGGTAATAAGACAACTTTTACTAAAAATAGGCTTCTTAGCCTTGTTTGAAATGTGAGATTGATTTGATTATTTTGATGTGATTAGATTGAATTTAACAATACTTTCTTTAGTAGCAAACAACCTTTTACTAAAAATAAGTTGTTTGGCCTCGTTTAGCATGCGAGATTAGACTATTTTGATATGATTTGATTGGATTGGACAGTATCTTCACAAATTTTTACTAAAAATAGGTTTTTTGGTCTCGTTTGACGCATAGGATTCGATTGAATTATTTCGACGTGATTGAATTGGATTGGATAATACATTCTTTTGTAATAAGACAATTTTTTACTAAAAAAATAGGTTGTTTGGCCTCGTTTAGCACGTGAAATAGGATTGAATTATTTTGATGTGACTAGATTTGATTAGATAGGATAGGATTGAATTGAATTAATTAGTTGTGATGTGTTTGGCATTGTATGGGATTTCATTAAAAATTGTACTAGTATCAATTTTTAGTGTATTATAAGAGTGCACAAAAAATAATTATGCATTATAAAATAAAACTAAAAAGTAAAACATAACTCTTTAAAATTATTTAAAAAAAAAAAAACTCTTTAAAATTATTTTTTAAAATAATATTTATTTTCTAATTATTATTGATTTATATATTATTTTTTAATATTATAGCAAAGTGTATAAAAATGAAATTGTCTGTTTGCTATAGACTAACTGATTTTTGCTTATGTTGGTTTTATTCAATATTATGACTTAATATGTTATGTTGCAACTTTAATTATATGTCATAACCTATAAACTAGATGTTGTAATGCAAAAATAAAAAATAGTAGTAATGTAAATCAACACACGAACAATTTAACGTGGCTCGGTATTATCTTACATCCATGAGGCTTTGCCCAAAGAGATCAACTATTGATGAACATATAGGTGCAACTTACTTGACTTACTCAAGCTAAGAATCCATTTTAGAATCGATGCAATATGAAGTACACATTCATTGGTATTGTTTTAGCAAGCTAATCTTGCCTTCATAGGTGACAACAGTTTGAAATCCCTTTAAATTGTGATCCTGCCTACTCTCTCTATGGCCAAATGTCTTGTTATCCCAATAAGCACTTACTCTAAACTTAATAGCCTCATAAGTTTAAGTCTAGCACACAAACTTAGAAAGTAAGCCTCTCTAGGCATTACAATGAATATCACTCAATCTCTCAATGTATATGTACTGTTTTTACTCATAAAAACCTCACAGATAAACAACCAAGAGTAAAGAAAACTCTAAGTCACAAATACATGTAGTTTGTAAGATAAACTCTTCACATTCTACACTCTAAACTGCATACAAAAATTGTAAGTGTAACACGCTCTCTCTGTATCCAGGTAACCCCTTAAATTTTACCGTTATGTATACAATGATAAGCTATTAAATATTTTTGGATGGGTCTGGGGTAGGTTTATGATTTCAAAATCCTAAAATTTATTAAAATGAACGGACTCGGGTAATTGTTAGGATACTAACGAAGTTTTCGAATTTGAAATTGGATTTTAATAAAATTTTCAGTTGGACTCGAGAGGATCACGAATATGAAAATTGCATTTTAGGAGTTTGGAAGGACAAAATAATACAAGTGACAAATGCATGGTGGATGGAGAGAATGTGTGACAAGTGTGAGCTCATGATTGAATATATATATATATACATATACGGAAATGAAGAATAAACAAATAAATTGAAAAAAAAAAAGCAAAAAGCAAAAAGCAAAAACAAAAAGCAAAAAGCAAGACAAAATATGAACCACTCATTCGGTCAATGCTTTATTTCACTCATTCTTTGATTTTTTTTTCACTTACCCGGGCACACACACATTGTCTCATCTGTCATTCACTCATACACTCGATCCTCTCTCCCTTTTTAACAACAATCATCTCATTCTCACGTCTCTCTCTCATGTATTTGATCATGATGCTTATGTGTTGATAGATCCCGGGGCCATGCATTCTTTTGTATTTGTACATTTTTCTGCCAAGCTAAATGTTGAGTTGCAGACATTAAACTGTAGTATGATTATTTCCATCCTTGTCGAAGACTCGTTAGTCGCAGAAAAAGTTATTCAGGGAAGTAAAGTAATGATTGATGGCAAGGAGTTCACAACGAGCTTGATTATGTTAGACATTCGAGATTTTGATGTGATCTTAGGGATGGATTGGTTGTTTCAGCATCAAGCCACAATTGACTGTTTCAAGAAGGAAGTCAGATTAGCTAGATTGAAGGAGTTAAAGACGGTGTTCCGAGGAATACGGAAGACATTGGCCACCAGTATGATGACAGCTATGATAGCAAGTAAAATGCTTCAAAAAAGGTGTCAAGGATACCTAGCGTATAAAGTTGAATAGAAAGATGATGAAAGCCATCTAGAGGATATTCCAATGGTCAGAGAGTTCTCAGTTGTGTTTTCAGAAGATCTCCCAAGTTTACCTCTAGATAGGGAGATAGAGTTTAAGATAGACTTGACTCCGGGGACGGAGCCGATATCGATTACTTCTTATGAGATGGCTCCAGTTGAGTTGAAAAAATTAAAAGTTCAGATAGAAGAGTTGGTAGACAAAGGTTTTGTCAGACCCAATACTTCACCTTGGGGGGCTCCAGTTCTTGGGCTAACAATGTGATTGAAGTCAGGAGCTTTCTTGGGCTAGCAGGCTACTATAGAAAGTTCATTGAGGGATTTTATAGAATAGCGGCCCTATTGACCAAACTGACGAGAAAAGATGAAAAGTCAGATGTCTGTCAGCAAAGCTTCGATGAATTGAAAAGAAGATTGACATCAGCTCTTATGCTTACCTTACCTACA
>CM034473.1:1773949-2153564 GCA_019925255.1 Litchi chinensis | reverse complement strand
GTTTTGTTTTACATCTTGATTTAAAAAATAAAAAAAAAAAAACCAAAAGAAAAAAAAGGGAAACACACGAGTGATTGGAGTGAAACACGCAAAGAAGTGTTGCGAGGATTTTCTAACATTATTTTCAGGTTTTAATCACCTCTTTGAACAATAATAAAGAGGAGTCATGATTTGAGGACAAATTATCTTGAGGAAAGAGGGAATAAGTTGGAATGGAATGAAGATGCAGCTTTATGTTTAATTGAGAGAGAGTATTTTCTCCTCTGTTCTTCTATGAACATGTGATCTTATCAAGCTTTGCTTGTGGCGATCAAACCATGACTTATCTCCCACTTTCTCATCTATGTCTTGGGAGTGGCGTCAATATCCTTCTTTTATAATTTTGGTTCTTGATTGAGTTCTAATCATTGGGTCAAAATTCTTTATTTTATAAACCTGTTTTAATCTTTCTTGGGGTTTTGTTTCAATTTGCTTGTGGGTGTCGTATCGTTATATACAGGGTTCTCATCAGTTGGTATCAGAGCTTTGGGAATTAATTCAGGTTTGGTTATCCAATTTTATTTATTTTTTGGAACATAATTAATTCTTAAATATAAAGGTCTAAAATCTAGGAAAATAAAACCAACATAGAAAGTAAAAAATCCTAACAAAATAAACTACTATATAAAAGATTGGGTGACATTAAATTTGCAAGATCTTCTAAATCTCCAAGATTTGCAAGATATACATTAAATTCTCGAAATCTTCTGAATCTTTAAGATTTGCTAGATATATATTAAATTTTCATGATATTCTGAATCTTCAAGATTTATGCCCAAATCTTGTTTGCTTCCTTGGATCCTATCATTAAACCACAGTAAACTGAATATTAGTGCAAAATTAGCAAAAGTGTTGCATCGTGCCACACGACAACTCTAAGCGGAATTAGATTGGTGCATTGGGCACCAAATGATGGAAACCAAGATAGCAAGCATGAAGGATTACGAGAGAATTAGACAATAAGGCAATTAAAGACTATTGAGCTTAATCTTGAAGGCGTTGGGAGTTAATTGAAGGCAATTGGAGTCAACTGAGTTTTAAATAATATGGGCTGGAGTTTATTTTAATTGTAATGGGTTTTTAAATTAAGTTAGAATATTTAATTTTATGTTGCGTCTTAATTTATGTAATGGGCTGAGTTGATACATTTAATTAACTTAAGCCCATGCTAATTATTTTAAAAACCTATTACAATTAAAATAAATTCCAGCCCATATTATTTAAAGCCCAATTGACTCCAATTGCCTTCAATTAGCTCCCAACGCCTTCAAGATTAAGCCCAATAGTCTTTAATTGCCTTATTGTCTAATTCTCTCGTAATCCTCCATGCTTGCTATCTTGGTTTCCATCACTAATTCTGCTTAAAGTTGTCGTTTGGCACCATGCAGCACATTTGCCAATTTTGCAATCATATTCCCTTTACTGTGGTTTTGTGGCTACGAAAGGCTCCTAATTTGCTCGTCTCATCAACTGCACCATTCCGAGAGGTTTGGGGGTCAATGAACCCAGTTAATTCTGCTAAGAGTAGCTGTGTGACACCGTGCAGCACTTTTGTCGATTTTTCCCTCATATTCCGTTTACTATGGTTTGGTGGCCACGGAAGGCTCCTAATTTGCTCGTTTCATTAGCTACACCATTCCCAGAGGTTTGGGGCCCAACGAACCCATCTAATTCTGCTAAGAGTATCCGTGTGACACCGTGCAGCACTTTGGCCGATCTTTCACTCATATTCCGTTTACTATGGTTTGATGGCGACCGAAGGCTCTTAATTTGCCAATCACATCAACAACACCATCCTTAGAGGTTTGGGCCCAATACACCCATCTAATTCCGCTTAAAGTTGTCGTGTGGCACTGTGCAGCATATTTGCCGATTTTGAAGTTATATTCCCTTTATTATGGTTTGGTGGCCATGAAATGCTCATCATTTGCTCGTCTCATCAACTGCACCATATTCTGAGAGGTTTGGGGGCCAATGGACCTAGCTAATTCCGCTTAGAGTAGCCGTGTGACACTATACAACACTTTTGCCGATTTTTCACTCATATTCCCTCAACAATGGTTTAGTGGCCATGAAAGGCTCTAAATTTGTACGTCTCATTAGCTACACCATCCCCAGAGCTTTGGGGCCCAATGCACCCATCTGTATGGCACTGTACAACGCTTTTGCCGATTTTTTACTCACACTCCTTTTACAATGGTTTGGTGGCCATGGAAAGCTCCAAATTTTCTCGTCTCATCAACAACACCATTCTTAGAGGTTTGGGGTCCAATGCACCCGTCTAATTCCGCATAGAGTTATCGTGTGGAACTGTGCAGCACTTTTGCCGATTTTGCGCTCATATTTAGTTTATTGTGGTTTGGTGGCCACGGAAGGCTCGTAATTTGCTAGTCCCATCAACTGCACCATTCTGAGATGTTTGGGCCCAATGGACCCATCTAATTCCGTTTAGAGGAGCCATGTGGTACCGTGCAGCGATTTTGCCGATTTTTCACTCATATTCCCATTACTGCGGTTTGGTGGCCACGAAAGGCTCCTAATTTTCTCGACTCATCAACTACACCATTCCTAGAGGTTTGGGGCACAATGCACACATGTAACTCCGCTTAGAGTTGTCGTATGGCACCATGCAGCACTTTTACCGATTTTTCACTCAAATTTCGTTTACTGTGGCTTCGTGGCCACGGAAGGCTCCTAATTTGCTCGTCTCATCAACTACACCATTCCTAGAGGTTTGGGGCACAATGCACACATCTAACTCCACTTAGAGTGGTCGTATGGCACCATGCAGCACTTTCACCGATTTTTCACTCAAATTTCGTTTACTGTGGCTTCGTGGCCACGGAAGGCTCCTAATTTGCTCGTCTCATCAACTACTCCATTCCTAGAGTTTTGGGGCTCAATGCACCCATCCAACTCCGCTTAGAGTTGTCGTGTGGATTCGTGCAGCATTGTTGCCGATTTTGTACTCATATTCAATTTACTGTGGTTTGGTGGCCACGGAAGGCTCCTAATTTGCTCGTCTCATCAACTACACCATTCCGAGAAGTTTATGGCCCAACAGACCTATCTAACTCCGCATAAAGTTGTCGTTTAGCACCATGCAGTACATTTGCCGATTTTGCAATCATATTCCCTTTACTGTGGTTTGGTGGCCACAAAAGGCTCCTAATTTGCTCGTCTCATCAACTGCACCATTCCGAGAGGTTTGGGGGCCAATGAACCCAGTTAATTCTGCTAAGAGTAGCTGTGTGACACCGTGTAGCACTTTTTGTCGATTTTGCACTCATATTCCGTTTACTATGGTTTGGTGGCCACGGAAGGCTCCTAATTAATTTGCTTCTCTCATCAACTACACTATTCCGAGAAGTTTAGGGCCCAACGGACCTATCTAATTCTGCTTAAAGTTGTCGTTTGGCACCATGTAGCACATTTGCCGATTTTGTAATCATAATCCCTTTATTGTGGTTTGGTGGCCACGAAAGGCTCCTAATTTGCTCGTCCCATCAACTGCACCATTCTGAGTTGTTTGGGCCCAATAGACCCATCTAATTCCATTTAGAGGAGCCGTGTGGTACCGTGCAGCGATTTTACCGATTTTTCACTCATATTCCGTTTACTATGGTTTGGTGGCCTCAGAAGGCTCCTAATTTGCTCGTCTCATTAGCTACACCATTTCCAGAGATTTGGGGCCCAACGGACCCATCTAATTCCGCTAAGAGTATCCGTGTGACACCGTGCAGCACTTTCGCCGATCTTTCACTCATATTCCGTTTACTATAGTTTGGTGGCCACGAAAGGCTCTTAATTTGCTAGTCACATTGATACGAACAAAGGAGCTGCACCAAGTGATCCATTACATGTTCCGGTTGGGCCAATAACAAGGGCAAGGGCTCAGAGATTCAATGAAGCACTAAATGGCCTGATTCAAGACACTTGGGCTGATTCCGAATTAATAAAGTCCAAGATGAGCCCATATGAAGACCAAGGCCTAATTAACATCATCAAGGCAATTGATTGGGCTGAATAGGAGTTGAGCTTGGGCGTGTGGCACAAGCTAGGGTGTGTGGAGAAGATTCAATTTAAGTTGTTTCAAATTGATTTGTTTCCCAAATTAAGAGGCTGATTTGCTTTAATTTCAGCCTTCCAAATAGGGATCAAGACAATTAGTTGCTTGTTTTAGTTTTAATTAGTTTCCTGTTTTGTAAGACATTTAATGGCCGAATAATTTGTTTCCTTCTTGGAAAAGGCATGTAGCCTCTCTTTTCTTTTAGGGTTAAAATAGTTTATAAAGAACAAAAAAGATGTAATAAGGCAGATTGGAATTGAATGAAAATTGAGAGTTTAATTTCTCTTTAGTTCTTTGAGAACTAACTGGAACTTATCAGATTTCTCTGTGGCGTTCCTCCTTGACTTATCAATCGAGCATTCCATCCTTGATTGTGGCATCATCCTTATACCAAGGTTCGCATCTCGTTATAGGTGTTGGGTCGCGGTTTCCATTCAAACCAGAGTTTAGAACGGTCTTAGGTATCGATTGTGGAATAAATCGACGGGGGTCGCATCATTTGGTATCAAAGCACGGTAAATTTAGTCTCAGGTTTGCTTATCTTCTTTATTTTATTCTTGGAAGAAAAAAACAAGAAAAAAAAAAAAAAGAATCAGATCTGTTCATCTTCTTTGGTTACTGTTCACGTCATCTTGATTTGCAAGTTATCAGTATTCTATATTGTGTGTGAATATTGAAAAAAAAAAAAGAAAAAAAAAAGAAATCCAGAAAAGAAAAAAATACCAGAGAAAAAAAAAAAAAAAAAAAAAAAAAAAAAAAAAAAAAAAAAAAGTGTGTTATTGAGATTAAATTCTTGCAATCTTGATTCAATTTTACATCTTTGTTTGCCTTTATTGAGTCTCAAACCGAATTTCTTGTCCCCATTAAATCCGCAAAATTCCATCACACAACCTTGTATTTTTCTAATTTCCTAGTCTTTGAATCCGAATCTTCTTGGTGAGTTTGTGGTGAACTGTTGCTGGAAATTCTGATTATTGTTTGGTTAGTTTGATAAGAACTTTTGAGAAATTACGAGGGGAAAAAGGCAAGAGTGGTGAGTACATACTGAGGGTAAAAGCCGAATTTATTGTGTGTAAACACGAGTGTTGAGTGAACTGATTATTCGAGCGAAAACACGTGAGGGAGTGCTGTGAGGTCCTTTATTTTGGTATTCTTTTTTTTTTGTTTGCAGGAAAACATGTCCGGAAACAAAGATAAAGGCTCTACTGAGGATTCTTCTATCCCTGCGGATATAAAGCTTTGGAAGGAGGCATTAGTAGAGGAGATGAGACGAATGATGATGGAGGAATTGGAACAATTACACGAGCGATTAGATCAAGTGGAAAACTCACGTGCGGAACAGCCACAACCCGTTCCACAAGCACGTAGGCGAGAGAGAGTTCCGGTTAGAGAAGAAGTTAATGATTACTACAGGGATGATAATGACATGGAGGAGGCTGATCGCATGTCCAATATGAGTGCGGGTAGATTTAGGCGTGGAATGGGAGGTAGAGGAGTTAGGTATGAGAATAGAGAAGTTAGGTATGGGAATAGAGAAGATAGGTATGGAGAGAGGGTTGATAATAATTTGGGTAGTATAAAGGTGAAGATTCCAACCTTTCAAGGTAAAACTGATCCTGAAGCTTATTTGGAGTGGGAGAAAAGAATAGAGTTGGTGTTTGATTGCCATGAATATTCCGAATTGAAGAAGGTGAAATTGGCAGCCATAGAATTCACTGATTATGCTATTGTTTGGTGGGATCAACTGATTATGACTAGGAGACGGAATGGAGAAAGACCTATTGAGACATGGGATGAGATGAAAACTATTATGAGGAGGAGATTCATTCCAAGCCACTATTATAGGGGTTTGTTTCAAAAATTGCAAACTCTTACTCAAGGGTCTTGATGGAAACCAAGATAGCAAGCATGGAGGATTACGAGAGAATTGAACAATGAGGCAATTGAAGATTGTTGGGCTTAATCTTGAAGGCTTTGGGAGCAAATTGATTGCAATTGGAGACAATTTTGAGTTAATTGGGCTTTAAATAATATGGGCTGAAATTTATTTTAATTGTAATGGGTTTTTAAATTAAGTTAGAATATTTAATTTTATGTTGGGGCTTAATTCATGTAATGGGCTGAGCTGATACATTTAATTAACTTAAGCCCATGTTTAATTATTTTAAACCCATGAGTATAATTAGTGAGCCCAAGTGTTAGGGGGCTAGGGTTTCATGTTATCTTTTATTTCTTTGACTATAAAAAGCTTGTAACCCTAAGCATAAGTTGAATAAGATGGAATAAAGTAGCAGCCAATGAGGTTTTATTGAGAGAGTGAATTCTCTTTTGTTCATTGTTGAACATGTGATCTTATCAAGCTTTGCTTGTGGCGATCAAACCATGATTTATCTCTCACCTTCTCATCTATGTCTTGAGAGTGGCGTCAATATCCTTCTTGATAATTTTGGTTCTTGATTGAGTTCTAATCATTGGGTCAAAGTTCTTTATAACTTTGGTTTCTTGATTGACATATAATCAATGGGTCAAAATTTCTCTCTTTTATAAACCTGATTTAATCTTTCTTGGGGTTGTGTTTCAATTTGTTTGTTGGTGTCGTATCGTTATATACGGGGTTCTCATCAACTAATGTGGCTAGCACTATTTTGGTGGAAAAATTGAATTTGACAACTTTGAAGCACCCAAAACCTTATAAGCTACAATGGTTGAATGATAGTGGGGAAGTTAGGGTGAATAAACAGGTGTTGGTTTCATTTTCAATTGGAAAATACAAAGATGAAGTTATGTGTGACGTGGTACCAATGAATGCGGGCCATATCCTTTTGGGAAGACCATGGCAATTTGATAGGCATGTGACTCATGATGGATATACCAATAGATACTCCTTTGTACTTGATAAAAAGCCAATCACTCTTGTACCTTTAACCCCAAGACAAGTATATGAAGATCAAGTGAGGTTAAAAAAAGAGAGAGATGTAAAAAAAGAGAGTGAGAGTTCAAGAGAGAGAGAGACAAAAGAAAGAGAGTCTGAAACAACAAAAATAGAAAAGAAGAGTGAAAAGGAAAAAGAGGCTGATGAGAAAAAGAGAGAGAAAAAACAAGTGAATCTTTATGCAAGAGAGAGTGAGGTCAAGAAAGCATTGTTTTCTAAATCAGCCAATGATTGTACTTTTGTACAAAGAGGCTTGTTTTAGTACTAATGAACTTGACTCTTCTTTGCCTAGTGTTATTGTTTCACTTTTGCAGGATGTTGATGAGGTGTTTCCTGAAGAGATGCCTATGGGTTTACCACCAATAAAGGGGATTGAACACCAAATTGACTTTGTACCTGGAGCACCCATCCCAAATAGACCAGCATATAGAAGTAATTCAGAGGAGACAAAGGAGCTTCAAAGGCAGGTTAGTGAGCTCATGGAAAAGGGATATGTGCGTGAGAGTATGAGTCCTTGTGCGGTTCCGTATTGCTTGTGCCTAAGAAGGATGGAACATGGAGGATGTGCGTTGATTGTCGTGCCATCAACAATATCACTGTAAAGTATCGACATCCTATTCCTATATTAGATGATATGCTTGATGAATTGCATGGTTCTATTGTTTTTACTAAAATTGATCTTAAGAGTGGATATCATCAAATTATGATGAAAGAAGGAGATGAGTGGAAAACTGCTTTCAAAACAAAATATGGTTTATATGAGTGGTTAGTTATGCCTTTTGGATTAACTAATGCACCAAGTACTTTCATGAGATTAATGAACCATGTTTTGCGTGCTTTTATTGGAAGATTTGTGGTTGTTTACTTTGATGACATTCTGATTTATAGCAAAAACTTGGATGAATATGTTGAACATTTAAAACTTGTTTTAGGTGTTTTAAGAACAGAAAAGTTGTTTGCTAATCTCAAAAAGTGTACCTTTTGCACCGATAAGCTTGTATTTTTGGGTTTTGTCGTTAGTGCTAAGGGAATTGGGGTTGATGAAGAAAAGGTTAAGGCAATTAAGGAGTGGCCGAAACCTACAAATGTGGGACAAGTGAGAAGTTTTCATGGGCTGGCTAGTTTTTATAGGAGGTTTGTGAAATATTTTAGTAGTCTAGTCGCACCTTTAACTGAAGTTATCAAAAAGAATGTGGGGTTTAAGTGGGGTAAGGAACAAGAAAAGGCATTTAGTTTGATTAAGGAGAAATTAACTAATGCACCTTTGCTTGCTTTGCCTGACTTCGCTAAAACTTTTGAGATTGAGTGTGATGCTTCAGGAATAGGTATTGGAGCTGTCCTAATGCAAGAAGGACGTCCCATTGCATTTTTTAGTGAGAAGATAAGTGGAGCAGCCTTGAATTATCCTACATATGACAAGGAGATGTATGCCTTGATTTGGGCATTGGAAACTTGGCAACATTATCTTTGGCCGAAAGAATTTGTGATTCACACTGATCATGAGTCTTTGAAGCATTTAAAGGGGCAGCACAAGCTAAATAAGCGGCATGCCAAGTGGGTGGAGTTCATTGAAACATTTCCATATGTGATCAAGTACAAAAAAGGTAAGGAAAACATGGTCGCCGATGCTTTGTCTAGAAGGTATGTTTTACTTTCTACTTTGGATGCTAGATTGCTTGGCTTTGAAGAATTGTATGCAGAAGATTTTGATTTTAGCGAAGTATTCAATGCATGTGAAAAGGTAGCATTTGGCAAGTTTTATAGGCATGATGGATTTTTGTTTAGAGAACTAAATTATGCGTGCCTAAGAGTTCTTTGCGTGAATTGCTTGTTAGAGAAGCTCACGGGGGAGGTTTGATGGGGCATTTTGGTATAGCCAAGACACTAGATGTTTTGCATGAACATTTTTTTTTGCCTCATATGAAACGTGATGTAGAAAGAATTTGTGAGAAATGCATTACATGTAGACAAGCTAAGTCTAGGATTAAGCATCATGGATTGTATACTCCTTTGCCTATACCTAGTGGACCTTGGATTGATATTTCTATGGATTTTGTGTTGGGTTTGCCTAGGTCCAAAAGGGGTAGGGACTCTATATATGTGGTTGTTGATAGGTTTTCTAAAATGACACATTTCATTCCTTGTCATAAAACTGATGATGCATCACATATTGCTGATTTGTTTTTCAAAGAAATTGTTAGATTGCATGGCATGCCTAAGACCATTGTTTCGGATAGGGATGCTAAGTTCTTAAGCTACTTTTGGAAGACTTTGTGGGGTAAGTTAGGAACTAAACTATTATTTCTACAACTTGTCATCCCCAAACTGATGGTCAAACTAAAGTAGTTAATAGGACTTTATCTGCCTTGTTGCGAACTATAATACAAAAGAACTTGAAAACATGGGAGGATTGTTTGCCGCATGTAGAATTTGCTTATAATAGGAGTGTGCATTCTGCAACTCATTTTTCGCCTTTTGAAGTTGTGTACAGTTTTAATCCATTGACTCCTTTGGATTTAATTCCTTTACCTGTGAATGAGCATGTTAGCTTGGATGGGATGAAAAAGGCAGATTTTGTCAAGCAAATCCATGAAAAGACTCGACAAAACATAGAGAGGAGAACTGAGCAATATGCCACGCAAGCTAATAAAGGACGCAAGAAAGTTGTGTTTGAACCTGATGATTGGGTGTGGTTACATATGAGGAAGGAACGATTTCCAGAGCAGCGACGTTCTAAACTACTTCCGAGGGGAGATGGCCCATTTCAAGTGCTTGAACGTATCAATGACAATGCTTACAAGTTAGATCTTCCAGGTGAGTATAATGTCAGTGCAAGCTTCAATGTTTCTGATTTGTCTCCTTTTGATGTAGGTGACGATTTGAGGACAAATCCTTTTCAAGAGGAAGGGAATGATACGAACAAGGGAGCTGCACCAAGTGATCCATTACATGTTCCGGTTGGGCCAATAACAAGGGCAAGGGCTCAGAGATTCAAGGAAGCACTAAATGGCCTGATTCAAGACACTTGGGCTGATTCCGAATTAATAAAGTCCAAGATGAGCCCATATGAAGACCAAGGCCTAATTAACATCATCAAGGCAATTGATTGGGCTGAATAGGAGTTGAGCTTGGGCGTGTGGCACAAGCTAGGGTGTGTGGAGAAGATTCAATTTAAGTTGTTTCAAATTGATTTGTTTCCCAAATTAAGAGGCTGATTTGCTTTAATTTCAGCCTTCCAAATAGGGATCAAGACAATTAGTTGCTTGTTTTAGTTTTAATTAGTTTCCTGTTTTGTAAGACATTTAATGGCCGAATAATTTGTTTCCTTCTTGGAAAAGGCATGTAGCCTCTCTTTTCTTTTAGGGTTTTAGTTTATAAAGAACAAAAAAGATGTAATAAGGCAGATTGGAATTGAATGAAAATTGAGAGTTTAATTTCTCTTTAGTTCTTTGAGAACTAACTAGAACTTATCAGATTTCTCTGTGGCGTTTCTCCTTGACTTATCAATCGAGCATTCCATCCTTGATTGTGGCGTCATCCTTATACCAAGGTTCGCATCTCGTTATAGGTGTTGGGTCACGGTTTTCATTCAAACCAAAGTTTAGAACTGTCTTAGGTATCGATTGTGAAATAAATCGACGGGGGTCGCATCACACATCAACAACACAACGCTCAGAGGTTTGGGGCCCAATACACCCATCTAATTCCGCTTAGAGTTGTCGTGTGGAACCGTGCAGCACTTTCATTGATTTTGCACTCATATTCAGTTTACTGTGGTTTGATGGCCACGGAAGGCTCTTAGTTTTCTCGCCTCATCAACTACACAATTCCAAGAGGTTTAGGGCTAAATGGACCCATCGAATTCCACTTAGAGTTATCATGTGGCACTGTGCAGCACATTTGCCGATTTTGCACTTATATTCCCTTTACTGTGGTTTGGTGGCCACGAAAGGCTCCTAATTTTCCCATCTCATCAACTACACCATTCCTCGATGTTTGGGGCGAAATGCACCCACCTAATTTCGCTTAGAGTTGTCGTGTGGAAACGTGCAATACCTTTGCTGATTTTGCACTAATATTTAGTTTACTGTGGTTTGGTGGCCAGGGAAGGCTCCTAATTTGCTCGGCTCACCTACCACACTATTCCGAGATGTTTGGGGCCCAATGCACCCATCTTATTCCACTTAGAGTTGTTGTGTGGCACCGTCCAACAGTTTTACCGATTTTGTACTCATATTAAGTTTACTGTGGTTTTGTGGCCACGAAAGGCTCATAATTTGCTCGTCACATCAACTACACCATTCCTAGAGGTTTGGGGCCCAATGCACACATCTAACTCCACTTAGAGTGCTCGTATGGCACCATGCACCACTTTTATCGATTTTTCACTCACATTCCGTTTACTGTGGTTTTGTGGCCACAGAAGGCTCCTAATTTGCTCGTCTCATCAACTACTCCATTCCTAGAGTTTTGGGGCTCAATGCACCCATCTAACTCCACTTAGAGTTGTCGTGTCGAATCGTGCAGCACTTTTGCCGATTTTGTACTCATAATCAATTTACTGTGGTTTGGTGGCCACGGAAGGTTCCTAATTTGCTCGTCTCATTAGCTACACCATTCCCAGAGGTTTGGGGCCCAACAAACCCATCTAATTCCGCTAAGAGTATCCGTGTGACACTGTGCAACACTTTTACCGATTTTGTACTCATATTCAATTTACTGTGGTTTGGTGGCCACGAAAGGCTCCTAATTTGCTACTCACATCAACAACACCATCCTTAGAGGTTTAGGGCCCAATACACCCATCTAATTCTGCTTAGAGTTGTCGTGTGGAACCGTGCAGCACTTTCGTCGATTTTGCACTCATATTCAGTTTACTGTGGTTTGATGGCCACTGAAGGCTCCTAGTTTTCTCGCCTCATCAACTACTCAATTTCGAGAGGTTTCGGGCTGAATGGACCCGTCCAATTCCGCTTAGAGTTATCATGTGGCACTGTGCAGCACATTCACCAATTTTGCCCTTATATTCCCTTTACTGTGGTTTGGTGGCCACGAAAGGTTTCTAATTTGCTTGTCTCATCAACTACACCATTCCGAGAGGTTTCAGGCCCGATGCACCGATCTCATTCCATTTAAAGTTGTCGTGTGGCAACGTGCAGCACTTTTACCCAGTTTGCACTCACATTCTCTTTATTGTGGTTTGGTGGCCACGGAAGGCTCCTAATTTGCTCGTCCCATCAACTGCACCATTCTGAGTTATTTGGGCCCAATAGACCCATCTAATTCCATTTAGAGGAGTTGTGTGGTGTCGTGCAGCGATTTTGCCGATTTTACACTTCTATTCCGTTTATTGTGGTTTGGTGGCCACGGAAGGCTCCTAATTTTCTCGTCTCATCAACTACACCATTCCTAAAGGTTTGGGGCCCAATGCACACATCTAACTCCGCTTAGAGTTCTCGTATTGCACCATGCAGCACTTTTACCGATTTTTCACTCAAATTCCGTTTACTGTGGTTTGGTGGCCACGGAAGGCTCCTAATTTGCTCGTCTCATCAACTACACCATTCCTAGAGGTTTGGGGCCAAATGCACCCATCTAATTTCGCTAAAAGTATCCACGTGGCGTCGTGCAGCACTTTGGCCGATTTTGCACTCATATTCCGTTTACTATGGTTTGGTGGCCACGGAAGGCTCCTAATTTGCTCGTCTCATCAACTACACCATTTCGGGAGGTTTTGGACCCAATGCACCCATCTAATTCAGCTTTAAGTTGCCGTGTGGCACCGTTCAACACTTTTGCCGATTTTGCACTCATATTCAGTTTATTGTGGTTTGGTGGCTGCGGAAAACTGTTAATCTGCTCGTCTCATCAATTACATCATTCTAAGATGTTTGGGGCCTAATAAACCCGTCTAACTCCGTTTAGAATTGTCGTGTGGCACCGTCTAGCACTTTTGCCAATTTTGTACTCATATTCTGGTTACTGTGGTTTGTCGCCACAGAAGGCACCTAATTTGCTCGTCTCATCAACTACACCATTCTGAGAGGATTAGGGCCCGATGCACCTATCTAATGCCGCTTAGAGTATCCGTGTTGCATCTTGTATCTTGTAGAACTATTGCCAATTTTGCACTCGTATTCCGTTTTCTATGGTTTGGTGGCCACAGAAAGCTCCTAATTTGCTAGTCTCATCAACTGCACTATTCTGAGAGGATCAGGGCCCAATGCACCCATCTAATTCTGCTTAGAGTTGTCGCGTGGCATCGTGCAGCACTTTCGCTGATTTTGCACCCATATTCTGTTTGCTAAAGTTTGGCGGCCACGGAAGGCTCCTAATTTGCTCGTCTCATCAACTACACCATTACTGAGGGTTTGGGGTGGCACTCATCTAACTCCGCTTAGAGTTGTCTTCTGGCACCATGCACCACTTTCGCCAATTTTGCACCCATATTCCGTTTGCTGTAGTTTGGCGGCCGCGGAAGGCTCCTAATTTGCTCGTCTCATCAACCTACACCATTCTGAGAGGTTTGGGGCCTAATGCACCCATCTAATTTCGCTTAAACTATCCACGTGGCGCCGTGCAGCACTTTGGCCAATTTTGCACTCATATTCCGTTTACTATGGTTTGGTGGCCGCAGAAGGCTCCTAATTTGCTCATCTCATCAACTACACCATTCGGGAGGTTTGGGGCCCAATGCACCCATCTAATTCAACTTTTAGTTGCCGTGTGGCACCGTTTAACACTTTTGCCGATTTTGCACTCATATTCAGTTTACTGTGGTTTGGTGGCCGCGGAAAGCTCCTAATTTGCTCGTCTAATCAACTAAATCATTCTAAGAGGTTTGGGGCCCAATACACCCGTCTAACTCCGCTTAGAATTGTCGTGTGGCACCGTGCAACACTTTTGCCGATTTTGCACTCATATTCCGTTTACTGTGGTTTGATGGCCACGGAAGGCGCCTAATTTGCTCGTCTCATCAACTACACCATTCCGAGAGGATTGGGGCCCGATGCACCTATCTAATTCCTCTTTAAGTATCCGTGTGGCAGCGTGTAGCACTATTGCCAATTTTGCACTTATATTCCGTTTTCTATGGTTTGGTGGCCACAGAAGGCTCCTAATTTGCTAGTCTCATCAAATGCACCATTCGGAGAGGATCGGGGCCCAATGCACCCATCTAATTCTGCATAGAGTTTTCGTGTGGCACCATGCAGCACTTTTGCCGATTTTGCACCCATATTCCGTTTGCTATATTTTGGTGCACACGGAATGCTCCTAATTTACTTGTCTCATCAACTTCACCATTCCGAGAGATATGGGGCCCAATGCACCTGTCTAATTTCGCTTAAAATATCCGCGTGGCAGTGCAGCACTTTAGCCGATTTTGTACTCATTTTTCGTCTTGATGCGGAAACCCCAAGATCAAGTCTCGAAACCCCCAAAACCAGATTTGGACCAAGAACCCCAATTCCCAAAACAAGATTCAATTGTGTGAAATTTTGACCTGTTGTTGTATTGCAAACAAAAACCAAGACATTCAAGGGTAGAATTGAACACCATAAAGGTTGAATTAACCCTTGATAAGTTGGATAAAAGTTCAATGAAGAACTTAGGAGAAATAGTTTATTATTGTGCAAATCCCGTAACTCTCCATAAAGGAGGCATAAACACCTATTTATAATGTTTGTTGCTTCACAAAGAAACTCTACAAATGCTCTAATGGGCTTAGGTACATGGCCAACTCATCAAATTTAAACAATCAGCCCAAAACAATGTAAACATGACACCATATTAATGAAATCACATGCATGGCACATGACATGTGTTTTACATAATGGGCCAAAATAAAATAAATTCTAGATTTTAAAATCAGGCCCATATATGCCAATTAGGTTGACATATTGGGTTGGCCCCTCAACTCCACTTGATGGTCCATCGTAGGCCACCATCGATGGTCCACCATAAGCCTTATCACGCGTCCTCAGCTGCAAGTCAATAAAATGTTGTACAAAGCCTTGAAATGCCGTTTTCAACCTCTTTGACCTTGCTCTTGTGATTGGTCCATCGGGTATGCTCAATTCAACCTCGGATCGGGCATCCTTGTCACGTGCACCGTAACTCCAATGCCATGTTTGTTGCTCACATCACGTCTACTGTGGTTTGGTGGCCACAGAAGGCTCCTACTTTGCTCATCTCATCAACTACATTATTTGGGGAAGTTTCGGGCCCAATGCACCCATCTAATTCCGCTTATAGTTGCTGTGTGGCACCGTTCAACACTTTTGCCGATTTTTCACTCATATTCAGTTTACTCTGGTTTTGTGCCAGCGGAAGGCTCCTATTTTGCCCATCTCATCAACTACACCATTCCTGAAGATTTGGGGCCCAATGCACGCATCTAACTCCGCTTAGAGTATACACGTGTGGCATCGTGCAGCACTTTCGCCGATTTTGCACCCATATTCTGTTTGCTGTAGTTTGGCGGCCACAGAAGGCTCCTAATTTGCTCGTCTCATCAACTACACCATTCCGAGAGGTTTGGGGCCCAATGCACAGATCTAATTTCGCTTAAAGTATACACGTGGCGTGGTGCAGCACTTTGGCCGATTTTGCGCTCATAGTCGGTTTACTATGGTTTGCCGGCGAAGGAAGGCTCCTAAATTGCTCAATTGTGGTTCGGTGGCCACGGGAGGCTCCTAATTTGTCTTGTCTCATCAACTACACCATTCCGGGATGTTTGGAGCCCAATGCACTCATCTAATCCCACTTAGGGTTGCCGTGTGGCACAGTGCAGCACTTTTGTCAATTTTGCACTCATATTCCCTTTACTGTGGTTTGGTGGCTCTTAATTTGCTTGTCTCATCAACTACATCATTCAGAGAAGTTTGGGACCCAATGCACCCATCTAATTTCCCTTAAAGTATCCGTGTGGCACCGTGCAGCATTATTGCTGATTTTGCACTCGTATTCCGTTTACTCTGGTTTGGGGGCCAGGGAAGGCTCCTAATTTGCTCGTCTCATCAACTACACCATTCCAAGAGGTGTGGGGCCTAATGCACCCATTGAATTCCGCTTAGAGTTGCCGTGTAGCAACGTGCAGCACTTTTGCCGATTTTGCACTCATATTCAGTTTACTGTGGTTTGGTGGCCACGGAAGGCTCCAATTTTCTTGTCTCATCAACTACACCATTCCTAGAGGTTCGGGGCCCAATGCACCCACCTAACTCCGCTTAGAGTTGTCGTGTTGCACCATGGAGTACTTTTACTGATTTTGCTCCCATATTCCGTTTACTGTGGTTTGGTGGCCACAGAAGGCTCCTAATTTGCTTGTCTTATCAACTACACCATTCCAAGCGGTTTCAGGCCCAATGCACCCATCTAATTCCGCTTAGAGTATCCGTGTAGCACTGTGCAGCACTATTACCGATTTTACACTCGTATTGCGTTTACTGTGGTTTGGTGGCGAGGGAAGGCTCTTAATTTGCCCGTCTCATCAACTACACCATTAAGAGAGGTGTGGGGTCCAATGCACCCATCTAGTTCCGCTTAGAGTATCCGTGTGGCACCGTGCAGTACATTTACCGATTTTGCACTCATATTCCCCTTACTATGGTTTGGTGGCCACGGTAGGGTCCTAATTTGCTCATCTCATCAACTGCACCACTCCAAGAGGTTTAGGGCCCAATGGGGCCCATCTAATTCCGTTCAGAGTAGCCGTGTGGCACCGTGTAGTACTTTTCCGATTTTTCACTGATATTCCGTTTACTGTGTTTTGGTGGCCACGGAAGGCTCATAATTTACTCGTCTCATCAACTACACCATTCCTAGAGGTTTGGGGCCCAATGCACCCATCTAATTTTGCTTAGAGTTGTCGTGTGGCATCGTTCAGCACTTTTGCCGATTTTGTAGTCATATTCAGTTCACTATGGTTTGGTGGCCACGGAAGGTTTCTAATTTGCTCATCTCATCAACTACGCCATTCGTAGAGATTTGGGGCCCAATGCACCCATCCAATTGCGCTTAAAGTTACCGTGCAGCACCATTGCCGATTTTGCACTCGTATTCCGTTTTCTGTAGTTTGGTGGTCATGGAAGGCTCCTAATTTGCTTGTCTTATCTACTACACCATCCTGGGAGGTTTAGGGACTAATGCACCGGTCTAATTCCGCAAAGAGTTGCCGTGCAGCAGCTTTTCCGTTTTTGCACTCATATTCCCTTTACTGTGGTTTGGCTGCTACGGAAGGCTCCTAATTTGCTCATCTCATCAACTGCACCATTTCGAGTGGTTTGGGGCCTAATGCACACATTTAATTCCGCATAGAGTAGCAGTGTGCCGTCGTGCAGCACTTTAGTCGATTTGTTCACTCATATTCTTTTTACTGTGGTTGGGTGGCCATGGAAAGCTCCTAATTTGCTCATCTCATCAACTAAATCATTCCAAGAGGTTTGGGGCCGAATGCACCCACCAAACTCCAATTAGAGTTGTCATGTGGCACTGTGCAGCACTTTTGCTGATTTTGCACTCATATTTAGTTTACTGTGGATTGATGGCCATGGAAGGCTCCTAATTTCCTCGCCTCATCAACTACACCATTCAGAGAGGTTTGGGACCCAATGGCCCCATCTAATTTTGCTTAGAGTTACCATGTGCCACTGTGCAGCGCTATTGCCGATTTTACTCCCGTATTCCATTTCCTATGATTTAGTGGCAACGGAAGGCTCATAATTTGCTCGCCTCATCAACTACACCATTCCAAGATATTTGGGGCCCAATGCACCCATCTAATTCCGCATAGAGTTACCGTGTGCCACCGTGCAGCACTAATATGGATTTTGCACTCGTATTTTGGTTTCTGCAGTTTGGTGGCCACTGAAGGCTCCTAATTTGCTCATCTCATCGACTACACAATTTCGGGGGGTTTGGGGCCCAATGCACCCATCTAATTCCGATTAGAATTGTCGTGTGACACCATGGCGCACTTTTACCGATTTTTCACTCATATTTAGTTTACTGTGGTTTCGTTGCCACAGAAGACACCCGATTTGCTCGTCTCATCAACTACACTATTCCTAGAGGTTTTGGGGCCCAATGCACCCATCTATATCCGGTTAGAGTTGTCGTGTGGCACTGTACAATACTTTTGTCGATTTTGCACCCATATTCCGTTTACTGTGGTTTGGTGTCCACGGAAGACACCTAATTTGCTCGTCCCATCAACTACACCATTCCGAGTGGTTTAGGGCCCAATGCAACCATCTAATTCTGCTTAGAGTTGCCGTGTGGCACCGTGGAACACTACTGCCGATTTTACACTAGTATTCCATTTTCTGTTGTTCGGTGGCCACGGGAGGCTCTTTAATTTGTCTCGTCTCATCAACTACACCATTCCGGGATTTTGGATCCCAATGCACTCATCTAATCCCACTTAGAGTTGTCGTATTGCACAGTGCAGCACTTTTGTCGATTTTGCACTCATATTCCCTTTACTGTGGTTTGGTGACCACAGAAGGCTCTTAATTTTCTCATCTCATCAACTACACCATTCGGAGAAGTTTGGGACCAAATGCACCCATCTAATTTTACTTAAAGTGTCTGTGTGGCACCGTGCAGCACTATTGCCGATTTTGTACTTGTATTCCGTTTACTGTGGTTTGGTGGCCATGGAAGGCTCCTAATTTACTCTTCTCATCAACTACACCATTCCAAGAGGTGTGGGGCCTAATGCACCCATCGAATTTCGCTTAGACTTGCCGTGTGGCAACGTGCAGCACTTTTACCGATTTTGGACTCATATTCACTTTACTGTGGTTTGGTGGTCGTGCAAGGCTCCTAATTTGCTCGTCTCATTAATTGCACCATTTCGAATAGTTTACGGCCTAATGGACCCATCTAATTCCGCTTAAAGTAGCCATGTGGCACCGTGAAGCACTTTTGCCACAATTTCACTCATATTCCGTTTACTGTGGTTTGGGGGCCACGAAAGGCTCCTAATTTTCTCATCTCATCAACTATACCATTCCTAGAGGTTTCGAGCCTAATGCACCCATCTAACTCTGGTTAGAGTTGTCGTGTGGCACCGTGCTGTACCTTTGTCGATTTTGTAGTCATATTCCCTTTACTGTGGTTTGGTGGCCACGAAAAGCTCCTAATTAGCTCGTCTCATCAACTACACCATTCTGAGAGGTTTGGGGCCCACCGGACCCATCTAATTCCGCTTATAATAACTGTGTGGCACCGTGCAGCACTTTTACCGATTTTTACTCATATTTCGTTTACTATGGTTTCGTGACCACATAAGGCTCCCAATTTGCTCGTCTCATCAACTCCACCATTATGAGAGGTTTGTGGCCCAATGGACCAATCTAATTCCACTTAGAGCAGCCGTGTGACACCGTGCAGCAATTTTGTCGATTTTATACCCATATTCTGTTTACTGTGGTTTGGTGGCCACGAAAGGCTTCTAATTTGCTCGTCTCATCAACTATACCATTCCTAGAGGTTTGGGGCCCAATTCACCTATCTAACTCCGCTTAGAGTTGTCGTGTGGCACCCTGCAGTACTTTTGCTGATTTTGCACCCATATTCTGTTTATTGTGGTTTGGTGGCCACGGAAGGCTCCTAATTTGCTCGTCTCATCAATACACCATTCCGAGAGGTTTGGAGCTCAATGCAACCATCTAATTCCACTTAGAGTATCCGTGTTTCACCGTGTAGCACTATTGCTGATTTTGCACTCGTATTCCGTTTACCATGGTTTGGTGGCCACGAAAAGCTCCTAATTAGCTCGTCTCATCAACTACACCATTCTGAGAGGTTTGGGGCCCACCGGACCCATCTAATTCCGCTTATTATAATAACTGTGTGGCACCGTGCAGCACTTTTACCGATTTTTACTCATATTTCGTTTACTATGGTTTCGTGGCCACAGAAGGCTCCCAATTTGCTCGTCTCATCAACTCCACCATTATGAGAGGTTTGTGGCCCAATGGACCAATCTAATTCCACTTAGAGCAGCCGTGTGACACCGTGCAGCAATTTTGTCGATTTTATACCCATATTCCGTTTACTGTGGTTTGGTGGCCACGAAAGGCTTCTAATTTGCTCGTCTCATCAACTATACCATTCCTAGAGGTTTGGGGCCCAATTCACCTATCTAACTCCGCTTAGAGTTGTCATGTGGCACCCTGCAGTACTTTTGCTGATTTTGCACCCATATTCTGTTTATTGTGGTTTGGTGGCCACGGAAGGCTCCTAATTTGCTCGTCTCATCAATACACCATTCCGAGAGGTTTGGAGCTCAATGCAACCATCTAATTCCACTTAGAGTATCCGTGTTTCACCGTGTAGCACTATTGCTGATTTTGCACTCGTATTCCGTTTACCATGGTTTGGTGGCCCCGGAAAGCTCCTAATTTGCTCGTCTCATCAACTACACCATTCCGGGAGGTTTGGGGCCCAATGCAACCATCTAATTCCGCTTAGAGTATCCGTGTGGCACCGTGCAGTACTATTGCCGATTTTATACTTGTATTCCGTTTTCTGTGGTTTGGTCGGCACGAAAGGCTCCTAATTTGCTTGTCTCATCAACTATACCATTCCCAGAGGTTTGGGGCCTAATGCACCCATTTGATTTCGCTTAGAGTCGCTGTGTGGCAATGTGAAGCACTTTTGTCGATTTTGCACTCATATTCCCCTTATGGTTTGGTTCACACGACAGGCTCCTTATTTGCTCGTCTCATGAATTGCACCATTCTGAGTTATTTGGGGCCTAATGGACCCACCTAAATCTGTTTAGAGTAGCCGAGTGGCACCGTGCAGTACTTTTGTCGATTTTTCACTCAAATTTCGTTTTCTGTGGTTTGATGGCCACAGAAGGCTACTAATTTGCTCGTCTCATCAACTACACCATTCCCAGAGGTTTTGGTCCCAATCCACCCATCTAACTCCGCTTAGAGTTGTCATGTGGCACCGTGCAGTACCTTTGCCGATTTTGCACTCTTATCCGGTTTACTGTGGTTTGGTCGCCATGGAAGGATCCTAATTTGCTCGCCTCATCAACTATACCATTTCGAGAGGTTTAGGGCCCAGTGCACCTATCTAATTCCGCTTAGAGTTACTGTGTGGCACCGTGCAGTGCTATTGCCGATTTTGCTCTCGTATTCCCTTTTCTATGGTTTGGTGGCCACAAAAGGCTCCTAATTTGCTCGCCTTATCAACTATACCATTGTGAGAGGTTTGGGGCCCAATGGACCCAACTAATTCTGCTTAAAGTTACCACCATGTGGCACCGTGCAGCACTATTGCCCATTTTGCACTCGAATTCCGCTTTATGTGGTTTGGTGGCCACGAAAGGCTACTAATTTACACGCCTCAACAACTACAACATTCCGATAGATTTGGGGCCCAATGGACCCATCTAATTTAGCTTAGAGTTGTTGAGTGGCACCGTGCAGCACTATAGCCGATTTTGCACTCGTATTCCGTTTTCTGTGGTTTGGTGGCCACGAAAGGTTTCTAATTTGCTCGTCTTATCAACTAGACCATTCCGAGAGGATTGAGGCCTAATGCAACCATCTAATTCATCTTAGAGTTGTCGTGTGTCACTCTGTAGTACTTTTTCCAATTTTGCACCTATATTCCGTTTGCTGTAGTTTGGTGGCCACGGAAGGCTCCTAATTTGCTCTTCTCATCAACTACACCATTGTGAGAAGTTTGGGGCCCAATGCACCCGTCTAATTCACTCATATTCTGTTTTCTGTGGTTTGGTTGCCACAGAAGACTTCTAATTTGCTCGTCTCATCAACTACACCATTCCTAGAGGTTTGGGGCCCAATGCACCCATCTGACTCTGCTTAGAGTTATCGTGTGGCACCGTGCAGTACCTTTGCCGATTTTGTAGTCATATTCCCTTTACTGTGGTTTGGTGGCCACAAAAAGCTCCTAATTTGCTCGTCTCATCAACTACACCACTCCGAGAGGTTTGGCGCCCACTAGACCCATATAATTCCGCTCATAATAACTTGTGGCACCGTGCAGTGCTTTTGCCGATTTTTCACTCATATTCCGTTTACTATGGTTTCATGGCTACAGAATGCTCCCAATTTGCTCGTCTCATCAACTACACCATTCCGAGAGGTTTGGGGCCTAATGGACCCATTGATGAGAACAAAGAAGCATCACCAAATGATCCATTGCATGTTCCAGTTGGGCCAATTACAAGAGCAAGAGCTAAGAGGTTTAAAGAAGCACTTAATGGATTGGTTCAAGTGATTTGGGCTGATTTTAAAACGATGGATTTTAAGATGGGCTCAAAAGAATATCAAAGCGTAATCAATTTAATCAAAGCAATTAATGAGCCTGATTCTAGCTAATTTCTTGCCCATGAAGACTTTCCAATATGAAGATGATTCTTGGTCATCAAGACTTTCCATATGGGGCTGATTTCATGCTAATTTCTTCAAGACAATTAGTTACCAATTTTATTTTTTATTTTGCTGATTGTAAGGGCTTGATTGCCTAATTAATTATTTCCTTTTATGCTACTTAGTATTTTGAGCTATATAAACCAATGCAACCCTAAAGGGCATTCAGTTGATGATTAATAATATTAGTGAAAGTATTCTCTTTGGTTCTTCATAGAACTTTTCGAACTTATCAGGATTTTCCTGTGGCGTTCGTCATTGACTTATCAATCAATTCTTCCATCATTGATTGTGGCATCTTCACTATACCAAGGTTCTTGCTTCCATATAAGCAACGAGTCAAGGTTTTCTATACGAATCTGATTCTAAACGATCTTGGATCCTTACTTGATTAACGGGTTTCATCAATTCTTGGCATGGTTCGTATCATTTGGTATCAGAGCACGGTTTAGTCTGAGGTTTGCCTATCTTCTTTATTTTATTCTAGATAAAAAAAAAAAAAAAAAAAGTGTGATATTGAGATTTAATTCTTGCAATCTTGTTTCAATTTTACATCTTTGTTTGCCTTTATTAAGTCTCAAACCGAATTTCTTATCCCCATTAAACCCGTAAAATTCCGTCACACAACCTTGTATTTTTCTAATTTCCTAGTCTTTGAATCTGAATCTTCTTGGTGAGTTTGTGGTGAACTGTTGCTGGAAATTGTGATATTTGTTTGATTAGTTTCGATAAGAACCTATAGAGAATTACTACGAGTGGAAAAAGGCAAGAGTGGTGAGTGCATTAGAGGGTAAAAGCCAATATAATTTTGTGAGAAAACACGAGTGAAAGTTGAGTGTATCTTTATTTGAGCGAAACACATGAGGGAGTGTGCGAGGTTTATTTTATTTTCTTTTCTTTTTCTTTTCTAACTTTGTTTTGCAGCAAACATGTCAAACAACAAGGACAAAAGTACTTACGAAAGCACATCAGGAGAGGTTGATCCGAAGTTACTAATGGAAGCCTTAATGAGTGAGATGAGGAGAATGTTGAGAGCAGAGATGGAGCAGGTTCATGAACGATTATGATGTGAATCCCATATATAACGATACGACACCCACAAGCAAATTGAAATACAACCCCAAGAAAGATTAAATCATGTTTATGAAAAGAAAATTTTGACCCATTGATTATATGCCAATCAAGAAACCAAAGTTATAAAGAACTTTGACCCAATGATTAAAACTCAATCAAGAACCAAAATTATCAAAGAAGGATATTGACGCCACTCCCAAGACATAGATGAGAAGGTGGGAGATAAGTCATGGTTTGATCGCCACAAGCATAGCTTGATAAGATCACATGTTCATAATGAACAAAAGAGAAACAAGTCTCTCTTCTTTTCATTCAAGAAGTTGGCTATATCATCATTCAACTTATGTTTGCTTAGGGTTACAAGCCTTTTTATAAGCAGGAAAATAAAACATCATGTAAAACCCTAGGCCCCTAACAATTTAGCTCAGTAAACACACTCATGAGTTTAAAATAATTAAACATGGGCTTAAGTTAATTAAATATATCAGTTCAGTCTATTACATAAATTAAGACCCAATATAACATTAAATAGACCAAATTAATTTATAAACCCATTACAATTAAAATAAACTCGGCCTAAATTATTTAAAGCCCAATTAACTCTAATTGCCTTCACTTAGCTCCCAAAGCCTTCAAGATTAAGCCCAATAGTCTTCAATTGCCTCATTGTACAATTCTCTCGTCATCCTCCATGCTTGCCATCTTGGTTTCCATCAGATTAGATCGGGTGGAAAATGGACGTATGGAACAGCCACAAAATGTTCCTAATTTGCATAGGAGAGAAAGGGTTCAACCTAGGGAAGTGAGAATTGAAGATGAAGAGTATGGGGATGGTTTTGAAGAAGAAGATAACCAGAATTCCATTGTTCGTAATAGGAGGTATGGTGGGCGGTTTAGAGAAGCTAGGAATCGGGAGGATAATAACTTGGGTAGTATTAAGATGAAAATTCCATCGTTTCAAGGCAAAAACGATCCTGAGGCTTACCTTGAGTGGGAGAAAAAGATGGAGTTAGTATTTGACTGTCACAATTATTCGAAGCTTAAAAAGGTAAAACTTGCAGCCATTGAATTTTCAGATTATGCGATTGTTTGGTGGGATCAATTGGCTTTAAGCAGAAGGAGAAATAGAGAGCGTCCAATAGAGACGTGGGAGGAAATGAAAACTGTGATGAGGAGACAGTTTGTTCCAAGCCATTACTATCGGGAGTTGTACCAGAAACTGCAAAGACTTACACAAGGTAATCGAAGTGTGGAGGATTATTATAAGGAGATGGAACTCGCAATGATCCGCGCGAATGTAGAGGAGGACCAAGAGGCTACTACTATGGCGAGGTTCTTGGCTGGTTTGAACCAGGAAATTGCTAATTTGGTAGAATTGCAGCATTATGTGGAGTTGGAAGATATGGTGCACATGGCTATCAAGATCGAGAACCAACTCAAAAGGAGAGGTAGCAATACACGCAAAACCCTAGCTCAAGTTCATCGTGGAGGCCAAATATTGTGAGGAAAGAGGAGAAGCAAGCCACGGCCAAGCCCAAAAATGAGCAAAAGCAAGAAACAACCAGCCATAGAAATCAAGGTAAAGTAGATTCTGCCACCACTCGAAATTGTGACATTAAGTGTTTTAAATGCCAATGCAGGGGTCACATAGCAAGCCAATGTCCGAACAAAAGAGTTATGGTATTGCGAGAGGATGGTGAGAATGAATCGGATGATGAAGATGACACCGAGTCTATGCCACCATTGGAGGACGTGAATGATGAGGAATATGCTGTCCACGGTGAATTGTTGGTTGCAAGGAGAGCTCTAAGTGTGCAGGTCAAAGAAGATGATGAGGTGCACCGGGAAAACATCTTTCATACTAGGTGCCATGTTCAAAACAAGGTATGTAGTGTGATTATTGATAGTGGTAGTTGTACTAATGTTGCAAGCACTACTTTGGTGGAGAAATTAGGGCTGTCAACACATAAGCATCCACGGCCATATAAGTTACAATGGTTGAATCATAGTGGCGAAGTGAGGGTAAACAAACAAGTGTTAGTTTCTTTTCAAATTGGTAAATATGAAGATGAGGTGTTATGTGATGTTGCCGTGTGGCACCGTTTAGCACTTTTACCGATTTTTCCCTCAAATTCCGTTTGCTATGGTTTGGTGGCCATGAAAGGCTCCTAATTTGCTCATCTCATCAACTACACCATTCCGAGAGGTTTGGAGCCCAATGCACCCATCTAATTCTGCTTAAAGTTGCTGTGTGGGACTGTGCAGCACTTTCACCGATTTTGCACTCAAATTCCGTTTATTGTGGTTTGGTGGCAACGAAAGACTCTTAATTTGCTCGTCTCATCAACTACACCATTCCGAGAGGTTTGGGGCCCAATGCACCCATCTAATTCCACTTACAGTTGCAGTGTGGCACCGTGCAGCACTTTTACCGATTTTGCACTCATATTCCGTTTTAGGTGGCTTACTGGCCACGGCAGGCTCCTAATTCGCTCGTATCATCAACGACACCATTCCGAGAGGTTTGGGGCGCATTCCACCCATCTAATTCCGCTTAGAGTTGCCGTGTGGCACCATGCAGTACTTTTACTGATTCTGCACTCTTATTTTGTTTACTGTGGTTTGATGGCCACAAAAGGTTACTAATTATCTCGTCTCATCAACGACACCAGTCTGGGAGGTTTGGGGCCCAATGCACCCATCTAATTCCGCTCAGAATTGCCGTGTGGCACCGTGTAGCACTCTTACCGATTTTGTGCTCAAATTCCGTTTACTATGCTTAGTGGCCACGAGAGGTTCATAATTTGCTCGTCTCATCAACTACACCATTCCGAAAGGCTTGGTGGCCACAGAAGACTCGAAATTTGCTAGTATCATCGACACCAGTCCGACAGGTTTGGGCCCCAGTGCACCCATCTAATTCCACTTAGAGTTGCCGTGTGGCACCGTGCAGCAGTTTGACTGTTTTAGCAACTCAAATTCCGTTTAATGTGGTTTGGTGGCCATGAAAGGCTCATAGTTTGCTCGTCTCATCAACTACACCATTCTGACGGTTTTGGGGCCCAATGCATCCATGTAATTCCACTTAGAGTTGCTGTGTGCATCGTGTAGCACATTTACCGATTTTAGACTCATATTCCGTTTACTGCGGCTTGGTGGCCACGGAAGGATCCTAATTTGCTCATCTCATCAACGACACCATTCGGAGAGGTTTGGGGCCCAAAGCGCCCATCTAATTCCACTTAGAGTTGCCGTGTGGCACCGTACATTACTGTTACCGATTTTGCACTCATATTTCGTTTACTGTGATTTGATGGCCACAAAAGGCTCATAATTTACTCGTCTCATCAACTACACCATTGCAAGAGGTTTGGGGCTCAATGCACCCTTCTAATTCCACTTAGAGTTGCCGTGTGACACCGTGCAGCACTTTTACTGATTTTGCACTCATATTCCGTTTACTGTGGTTTAGTGGCCGCGAAAGGCTCCTAATTTGCTCGTCTCATCAACTAAACCATTTCGAGAGGTTTGGGGCCTAATGAACCCATCTAATTCCACTTAGAGTTGCCGTATGGCACCGTGCCACACTTTTACGGATTTTGCACTCATATTCCGTTTACTGTGGTTTGGTAAGCCACGAAAGGCTCATAATTTGCACGTCTCATCAACGACACTATTCCAAGATGTTTGGGGCCCATTGCACCCATCTAATTCTACTTAGAGTTGCCATCTGACACCGTGTATCACTGTCACCGATTTTGCACTCATATTCCGTTTACTACGGTTTGATGGCCACAAAAGGCTCCTAATTTGCTCGTCTCATCAACTACACCATTCCGAGAGGTTTGGGGCCCAATGCACCCATCTAATTCCACTTAGGGTTGTCGTGTGGCACCTTGCAGTACTTTTACTGATTTTACACTCAAAATCTATTTATTATGGTTTGGTGGCCACGAAAGGCTCCTTATTTGGTCATCTCATCAACTACACTATTTCGAGAGGTTTGGGGCACAATGCACCCACGTAATTCCACTTCAAGTTGACGTGTGGCACCGTACAACACTTTTACCAATTTTGCACTCAAATTTCGTTTACTGTGGTTTGGTGGCCATGAAAGACTCATAATTTGCTCGTTTCATCAACCACACCATTCCGATAGGTTTGGGGACCAATGTAACCATCTACTTCCGCATAGAGTTGACGTGTGGCACCGTGCAGCACTTTTACTGATTTTGCACTCAAATTCTGTTTTCTGTGGTTTGGTGGCCACGGAAGACTCATAATTTGGTCGTTTCATTAACTACACCATTTCGAGTAGTTTGGCGCACAATGCACCCACCTAATTCCATTTAGAGTTGCCGTGTGGCACCGTACAATACTTTTACCAATTTTGCACTCCAATTCCATTTACTGTGGTTTGGTGGCCATGAAAGGCTTCTAATTTGCTCATCTCATCAACTACACCATTCTGAGACTTTTGGAGCCCAATGCACCCATCTAATTCCACTTAGAGTTACCGTGTGGCACCGTGCAGCACTTTTACCTATTATGCACTCATATTCTGTTTACTGTGGTTTGGTGGCAACGAATGGCTCCTAATTTGCTCGTCTCATCAACTACACCATTGATGGAAACCAAGGAAGCAAGCCCAATGATCCTTTGAGCATCAACGGAGGACCTATGACAAGGGCTAGAGCTAAAAGAATGAAGGAGGCATTAAATGGGCTGATTGAAGAGATTTGGGCCAAGAGTCTTATGCAACAAGGGTTGGACGACATGGAAGGGACTCCAAGGCTTCAAAACATGATTCAAGTCCAAGATCATAAAGATTGAAGGCTTGGGTGGCTATTTGAAGGCAAATTGAGCTGATTTCATTTGTTTGTATTAATTTGGGCGTAATTTGTTTTATGGGCTAGTTTAATTAAGTTAGTATATTAAATTAATTTGTTAAGTATCAAACTTTGATTACATTGGGTTTTTATTTACTTAATTTCGTGATGGGTCATGGGTTTATGTTTTAGGCTGTCAAATTTAGTTATTTTAAGCCCAAACTTAGCTTTTTCAAGCCCAAGTGGGGTGTACTAAGGGGCTAGGGCGTCCAAGTGATGTTTAGAAGCTAGGGTTTCATTTATTTTGCCTATAAAAGGCCATGTAAACCTCATAAACGGGATTAGCCAATTTTATGAATGAAATTTCAGTTTTCTCTATTTGTTCTTAAAGAACTTTGAGAATTTATCAAGGATTTATTCTTAAATAATCAACTTGACTTATCTCCCTCATTCTTCTCTTGTTCTTCGGAGTGGCGTCTATGCTATCTTGGTTCGTGGTTCGCTAATCATTGGGTCAAGGTACTTTCTTTTTATTTTCTTTTATCTATTCCTGAATTCAACTTTCTTGGGGTTGTTGATTCAATTGTTTGTGGGTGTCGTATCATATATATACAAGGTTCTCATCAACCATTACGAGAGGTTTGGTGCCCAATGCACCCATCTAATTCCATTTAGATTTACTGTGCAGCACTTTTACTGATTTTGCACTCAAATTCCGTTTACCGTGGTTTGGTGGCCACGAAAAGCTCACAATTTGCTCATTTCATCAACTGTATCATTTCAATAGGTTTGGGGCCCAATGTAACCATCTAATTCCACTTAGAGTTGCTGTGTGGCACCGTGCGGCACTTTTACCGATTTTGCACTCAAATTCTGTTTACTGTGGTTTGGTGGCCACGAAAGACTCCTAATTTGCTCGTCTCATTAACTACACCATTCCGAGATGTTTGGGGCCCAATGCACCAATCTAATTCCATTTAGAGTTGTCGTGTGGCACCGTACGACACTTTTACCGATTTTACACTCATATTCCGTCTACTGTGGTTTGGTGGCAATGAAAGGCTCATAATTTGCTCATCTCATCAACTACACCATTTCGACAGGTTTGGAGCCCAATGCACCCAACTAATTCCAGTTAGAGTTGTTGTGTGGCACCATATGGCACTTTTACCAATTTTGCACTCAAATTCCGTTTACTGTGGTTTGGTGGCCACGAAAGGCATCTAATTTGCCCGTCTCATCACCGACACCATTCTGAGAGGTTTGGCGCGCAATCCATTAATCTAATTCCGCTTAGAGTTGCCGTGTGGCACCGTGCGGCACTTTTACTGATTTTGCAGTCATATTCTGTTTACTATGGTTTGGTGGCCACGAAAGACTCCTAATTTGCTCGTCTCATTAACTACACCATTCCAAGATGTTTGGGGCCCTATGCACCAATCTAATTCCATTTAGAGTTGTCGTGTGGCACCGTACGACACTTTTACCGATTTTACACTCATATTCCGTCTACTGTGGTTTGGTGGCAATGAAAGGATCATAATTTGCTCATCTCATCAACTACACCATTCCGAGAGGTTTGGAGCCCAATGCACCCAACTAATTCCACTTAGAGTTGTTGTGTGGCACCATATGGCACTTTTACCAATTTTGCACTCAAATTCCGTTTACTGTGGTTTGGTGGCCACGAAAGGCATCTAATTTGCCCGTCTCATCAATGACACCATTCTGAGAGGTTTGGTGCGCAATCCATTAATCTAATTCCGCTTAGAGTTGCCGTGCAGCACGTTACTGATTTTGCACTCATATTCTGTTTACTTTGGTTTGGTGGCCAAGAAAGGTTCCTAATTTTCTCGTCTCATCAATGACACCAGTCCGAGAGGTTTGGGGCCCAATGCACCCATCTAATTGCACTCAGAATTGCCGTGTGGCACTGTGCAGCACTCTTATTGATTTTGTACTCATATTCCGTTTACTGTGGTTTGGTGGCCACGAAAGGCTCATAATTTGCTCGTCTCATCAACTACACCACTCCGAGAGGTTTGGGGCCCAATGCGACATTCTAATTCCACTTAGAGTTACCGTGTGGCACTGTGCGATACTTTTACCGATTTTGCACTCAAATTCCGTTTACTGTGGTTTGATGGCCACAAAAGGCTCCTAATTTGCTCGTCTCATCAACTACACCATTCCGAGAGGTTTGGGGCTCAATGCACCCATCTAATTCTACTTAGAGTTGTCGTGTGGCACCGTATAGTACTTTTAAAGATTTTGCACTCAAAATTTGTTTACTGTGGTTTGGTGGCCATGAAAAGCTCCTCATATACTCGTCTCATCAACTACACCATTCCGAGAGGTTTGGGGCTTATTGCACCCATCTAATTCTGTTAAGATTTGCCATGTGTGATGAGAACAAAGAGACATCACCAAAGGATCCATTGCATATTCCAATTGGGCCAATTACAAGGGCAAGGGCTAAGAGGTTCAAAGAAGCACTTAGTGGATTGATTCAAGAGATTTGGGCTGATTCTAAAATGGTGAATTCCAAGATGGGCCCAAAAGAAGATCAAGGCTTAATCAATTTAATTAAAGCAATTGGTGGGGCTAATTCTAGCTAATTTCGTGCTAATAAAGACTTTCCAATAAGGAGCATTTTTCTTGGTCAACAAGAGTTTCCATTATGAGCAGATTCTTGGTCATTAAAACTTTCCAATATGGAGTTGATTCTTGGCCATCAAGACTTTCCAATATGGACTTGATTTTCTTGCCAATTTTCTTTCAAGACAATTAGTTGTCAATATTATTATTTATTTTGCCATTTGTAAGGGCTTAATTGCCTAATTAATTATTTCATTTTTCTAGTTAGTAATTTGAGCTATATAAACCAATGTAACCCTACAAGGGAGGGAGTTGATGATTAATAATATTAGTGAGAATATTCTCTTTGGTTCTTCGTAGAACTTTTCGAACTTATCAGGATTTTCCTGTGGCGTTCATCATAGACTTATCAATCAATTCTTCCATCATTGATTGTGGCGTCTTCACCATACCAAGGTTCTTGCTTCCATATAAGCAACGGGTCGAGGTTTTCCATACAAATCTGATTCTAGTCTATCTTGGATCCTTACTTGAATCACGGGTTTCGTCAGTTCATGGCGTGGTTCGTATCAATGTGGCACCGTGAATCACTTTTATCGATCTTGCACTCATATTCCATTGGCGGTGGTTTGGTGGCCACGAAAAGCTCATAATTTGTTCGTCTCATCAACTACACCATTCCGAGAGGTTTGGGGCCCAATTAACCCATCTAATTCCACTTAGAGTTCTCGTTTTGCACCATATAGTACTTTTACAGATTTTGCACTCAAATTTCGTTTACTGTGGTTTGGTGGCCACGAAAGGGTCCTGATATATTCGTCTCATCAACTACACCATTCCGAGAGGCTTGGGGCCCATTGCACCTATCTAATTCCGTTTAGAGTTATCGTGTGGCACCGTGGATCACTTTTACCAATCTTGCACTTACATTCCCGTTTACCGTGGTTTGGTGGCCACGAAAGGCTCGTAATAAGCTCGTCTCTTCAACGACACCATTCTGAGAGGTTTGGGGCCCATTCCACCCATCTAATTCCACTTAGAGTTGCCGTGTAGCACCGTGCAACACGTTTACCGATTTTGCACTCAAATTCCATTTACTGTGGTTTGGTTGCAACGAAAGACTCCTAATTCGCTCATCTCATCAACTACACTATTCTGAGGGGTTTGGGGCCATATGCACCCATCTAATTCCACTTAAGAGTAGTTGTGTGGCACCGCGCAGTGCTATTACCGATTTTGCACTCAAATTTCGTTTACTGTGCTTTGGTGGCCACGAAAGGCTCCTAATTTCTTCGTCTCATCAACTACACCATTCCGAGAGGTTCGGGGCCCAATTTACCCATCTAATTCCATTTTGTGTTGTCGTGTGGCACCGTATAGTACTTTTACAGATTTTGCACTCAAATTTCGTTTACTGCGGTTTGGTGGCCACGAAAGGGTCCTGATATATTCGTCTCATCAACTACACCATTCCGAGAGGCTTGGGGCCCATTGCACCTATCTAATTCCGTTTAGAGTTATCGTGTGGCACCGTGGATCACTTTTACCGATCTTGCACTTACATTCCCGTTTACCGTGGTTTGGTGGCCACGAAAAGCTCCTAATTTGCTCGTCTCATCAACTACACCATTCCGAGAGGTTTGGGGCCCAATTAACCCATCTAATTCCACTTAGAGTTGTCGTTTTGCACCGTTTAGTACTTTTACAGATTTGCACTCAAATTCCGTTTACTGTGATTTGGTGGCCACGAAAGGCTCCTAATTTGCTTGTCTCACCAACTACACTATTCCGAGAGGTTTGGGGCCCAATGTACCCATCTAATTCCACTTAGAGTTGCCGTGTGACACTGTACAACACTTTTACCGACTTTGCACTCCGTTTAACGTGGCTTGGTGGCCACGAAAGGCTCGTAATAAGCTCGTCTCTTCAACGACACCATTCTGAGAGGTTTGGGGGGCCCATTCCACCCATCTAATTCCACTTAGAGTTGCCGTGCAGCACCGTGCAACACGTTTACCGATTTTGCACTCAAATTCCATTTACTGTGGTTTGGTTGCAACGAAAAACTCCTAATTCGCTCGTCTCATCAACTACACTATTCTGAGGGGTTTGGGGCCCAATGCACCCATCTAATTCCACTTAGAGCTGTTGTGTGGCACCGCGCAGTGCTATTACCGATTTTGCACTCAAATTTCGTTTACTGTGCTTTGGTGGCCACGAAAGGCTCCTAATTTGTTCGTCTCATCAACTACACCATTCCGAGAGGTTCGGGGCCCAATGTACCCATCTAATTCCATTTAGTGTTGTCGTGTGGCACCGTATAGTACTTTTACAGATTTGCACTCAAATTTCGTTTACTGTGGTTTGGTGGCCACGAAAGGGTCCTGATATATTCGTCTCATCAACGACACCATTCCGAGAGGCTTGGGGCCCAATGCACCTATCTAATTCCGTTTAGAGTTATCGTGTGGCACCGTGGATCACTTTTACCAATCTTGCACTTACATTCCCGTTTACCGTGGTTTGGTGGCCCCAAAAGGCTCGTAATAAGCTCGTCTCTTCAACGACACCATTCTGAGAGGTTTGGGGCCCATTCCACCCATCTAATTCCACTTAGAGTTGCCGTGTAGCACCGTGCAACACGTTTACCGATTTTGCACTCAAATTCTATTTACTGTGGTTTGGTTGCAACGAAAGACTCCTAATTCGCTCGTCTCATCAACTACACCATTCCGAGAGGTTCGGGGCCCAATGTACCCATCTAATTCCATTTAGTGTTGTCGTGTGGCACCGTATAGCACTTTTACAGATTTTGCACTCAAATTTCGTTTACTGCGGTTTGGTGGCCACGAAAGGGTCCTGATATATTCGTCTCATCAACTACACCATTCCGAGAGGCTTGGGGCCCATTGCACCTATCTAATTCCGTTTAGAGTTATCTTGTGGCACCGTGGATCACTTTTACCGATCTTGCACTTACATTCCCGTTTACCGTGGTTTGGTGGCCACGAAAAGCTCCTAATTTGCTCGTCTCATCAACTACACCATTCCGAGAGGTTTGGGGCCCAATTAACCCATCTAATTCCACTTAGAGTTGCCGTGTAGCACCGTGCAACACGTTTACCAATTTTGCACTCAAATTCCATTTACTGTGGTTTGGTTGCAACGAAAGACTCCTAATTCGCTCGTCTCATCAACTACACTATTCTGAGGGGTTTGGGGCCCAATGCACCCATCTAATTCCACTTAGAGTTGTTGTGTGGCACCGCGCAGTGCTATTACCGATTTTGCACTCAAATTTCGTTTACTGTGCTTTGGTGGCCACGAAAGGCTCCTAATTTCTTCGTCTCATCAACTACACCATTCCGAGAGGTTCGGGGCCCAATGTACCCATCTAATGGCATTTAGTGTTGTCATGTGCCACCGTATAGTACTTTTACAGATTTTGCACTCAAATTTCGTTTACTGTGGTTTGGTGGCCACGAAAGGGTCCTGATATATTCGTCTCATCAACTACACCATTCCGAGAGGCTTGGGGCCCATTGCACCTATCTAATTCCGTTTAGAGTTATCGTGTGGCACCGTGGATCACTTTTACCGATCTTGCACTTACATTCCCGTTTACCATCGTTTGGTGGCCACGAAAAGCTCCTAATTTGCTCGTCTCATCAACTACACCATTCCGAGAGGTTTGGGGCCCAATTAACCCATCTAATTCCACTTAGAGTTCTCGTTTTGCACCGTTTAGTACTTTTACAGATTTGCACTCAAATTCCGTTTACCTTGGTTTGGTGGCCACGAAAGGCTCCTAATTTGCTTGTCTCATCAACTACACTATTCCGAGAGGTTTGGGGCCCAATGTACCCATCTAATTCCACTTAGAGTTGCCGTGTGACACTGTACAACACTTTTACCGAGTTTGCACTTATATTCCGTTTACCGTGGCTTGGTGGCCACGAAAGGCTCGTAATAAGCTCGTCTCTTCAACGACACCATTCTGAGAGGTTTGGGGCCCATTCCACCCATCTAATTCCACTTAGAGTTGCCGTGTAGCACCGTGCAACACGTTTACCGATTTTGCACTCAAATTCCATTTACTGTGGTTTGGTTGCAACGAAAGACTCCTAATTCGCTCGTCTCATCAACTACACTATTCTGAGGGGTTTGGGGCCATATGCACCCATCTAATTCCACTTAGAGTTGTTGTGTGGCACCGTGCAGTGCTATTACCGATTTTGCACTCAAATTTCGTTTACTGTGCTTTGGTGGCCACGAAAGGCTCCTAATTTCTTCGTCTCATGAACTACACCATTCCGAGAGGTTCGGGGCCCAATGTACCCATCTAATTCCATTTAGTGTTGTCATGTGGCACCGTATAGTACTTTTACAGATTTTGCACTCAAATTTCGTTTACTGTGGTTTGGTGGCCACGAAAGGGTCCTGATATATTCGTCTCATCAACTACACCATTCCGAGAGACTTGGGGCCCATTGCACCTATCTAATTCCGTTTAGAGTTATCGTGTGGCACCGTGGATCACTTTTACCGATCTTGCACTTACATTCCCGTTTACCATGGTTTGGTGGCCACGAAAAGCTCCTAATTTGCTCGTCTCATCAACTACACCATTCCGAGAGGTTTGGGGCCCAATTAACCCATCTAATTCCACTTAGAGTTCTCGTTTTGCACCGTTTAGTACTTTTACAGATTTGCACTCAAATTCCGTTTACCGTGGTTTGGTGGCCACGAAAGGCTCCTAATTTGCTTGTCTCATCAACTACACTATTCCGAGAGGTTTGGGGCCCAATGTACCCATCTAATTCCACTTAGAGTTGCCATGTGACACTGTACAACACTTTTACCGAGTTTTCACTTATATTCCGTTTACCGTGGCTTGGTGGCCACGAAAGGCTCGTAATAAACTCGTCTCTTCAACGACACCATTCTGAGAGGTTTGGGGCCCATTCCACCCATCTAATTCCACTTAGAGTTGCCGTGTAGCACCGTGCAACACGTTTACCGATTTTGCACTCAAATTCCATTTACTGTGGTTTGGTTGCAACGAAAGACTCCTAATTCGCTCGTCTCATCAACTACACTATTCTGAGGGGTTTGGGGCCATATGCACCCATCTAATTCCACTTAGAGTTGTTGTGTGGCACCGTGCAATGCTATTACCGATTTTGCACTCAAATTTCGTTTACTGTGCTTTGGTGGCCACGAAAGGCTCCTAATTTCTTCGTCTCATGAACTACACCATTCCGAGAGGTTCGGGGCCCAATGTACCCATCTAATTCCATTTAGTGTTGTCATGTGGCACCGTATAGTACTTTTACAGATTTTGCACTCAAATTTCGTTTACTGTGGTTTGGTGGCCACGAAAGGGTCCTGATATATTCGTCTCATCAACTACACCATTCCGAGAGGCTTGGGGCCCATTGCACCTATCTAATTCCGTTTAGAGTTATCGTGTGGCACCGTGGATCACTTTTACCGATCTTGCACTTACATTCCCGTTTACCGTGGTTTGGTGGCCACGAAAAGCTCCTAATTTGCTCGTCTCATCAACTACACCATTCCGAGCGGTTTGGGGCCCAATTAACTCATCTAATTCCACTTAGAGTTGTCGTTTTGCACCGTGCTGTATTTTTACAGATTTTGCACTCAAATTCTGTTTACCGTGGTTTGGTGGCCACGAAAGGCTCCTAATTTGCTCATCTTAGAAACCACACCATTCCGAGCGGTTTGGGGCCCATTCCACCCATCTAATTCCACTTAGAGTTGCTATGTGGCACCGTGCAGCAATTTTACCGACTTTGCACTCATATTCCGTTTACCGTGGCTTGGTTGCCACGAAGGCTCGTAATTAACTCGTCTCATCAATGACACCATTCCGAGAGGTTTTGATGGAAACCAAGTTAGCAAGCATGGAGGATAACGAGACAATTGGACAATGAGGCAATTGAAGGCTATTGGGCTTAATCTTGAAGGCTTTGGGAGCTAATTGAAGGCAATTGGAGTCAACTGGGCTTAAATAATATGGGCTGAAATTTATTTTAGTTGTAATGGGTTTTTAAATTAAGTTAGAATACTTAATTTTATGTTGGGTCTTAACTTATGTAATGGGCTGAGCTGACACATTAATTAACTTAAGCTCATATTTAATTATTTTAAACCCATGAGTATGTTTAGTGAGCCCAATTGTTAGGGGGCTAGGGTTTCATGTTATCTTTTATTTCCTTTCATAAGTGTGTACCTTTCTTGATGTGATCCAAGAAATATGGGCTGATTTAAAATGGAGAAGTCCAAGATTGTTTGAGCAGAAGATCAAGAAATAATCAATGTGATTGAAGCAATAAATGGAGTTGATTATTAGTAATTGCTGGAGATTATTTGCCAAATTCAGAGCAATTAATTGGCATGTTGACTTTCCAAGAATGGATGATTTCTTTCCTGATTTTCAAGTCAACTAGATACCATTTTAGTTTTTATTTTATTTCCTTAGTCATAAACAATTTAATTTCTATAATTGTAAGACATTATTGCCATAAGATTGTTTCCAATTCAATTTACTAGCTATGTATGGCAATTGCCCTAGGGTTTCTTTTAGTGTTTTCTTTCTAGCATCTATTTAAGGCCATGTAATCACTGTAGAGACAAGTTTTGGATGATGGATAAAAATTATTGAGAGAGTTTTCTCTTTTGTTCTTCAAAGAACATGTGATCTTATCAAGCTTTGCTTGTGGCGATCGAAACCATGACTTATCTCTCACCTTCTCATCTATGTCTTGGGAGTGGCGTCAATATCATTCTTTTATAATTTTGGTTCTTGATTGAGTTCTAATAATTGGGTCAAAGTTCTTTATAACTTTGGTTTCTTGATTGACATATAATCAATGGGTCAAAATTCTTTTTTATAAACCTGTTTTAATCTTTCTTGGGGTTGTGTTTCGATTTGTTTGTGGGTGTCGTATCGTTATATACGGGGTTCTCATCATTTCTTGTTGAGGATTAGTCAAGGTGATTACTTCAAGAGTGGCGAGTGATAAACACATGAGTGATTGGAGTGAAACACATGAGGGATATGAGATATTCTCTAATATTCTTTTCAGGTTTTCAATCAAGACTTCAGATAACTAGATGGGACACGATTTGAGGACAAATCGTTTTGAGGAAAGCGGGAATGATGGAAACCAAGTTAGCAAGCATGGAGGATAACGAGACAATTGGACAATGAGGCAATTGAAGGCTATTGGGCTTAATCTTGAAGGCTTTGGGAGCTAATTGAAGGCAATTGGAGTCAACTGGGCTTAAATAATATGGGCTGAAATTTATTTTAATTGTAATGGGGTTTTAAATTAAGTTAGAATATTTAATTTTATGTTGGGTCTTAATTTATGTAATGGGCTGAGCTGACACATTAATTAACTTAAGCTCATATTTAATTATTTTAAACCATGAGTATGTTTAGTGAGCCCAATTGTTAGGGGGCTAGGGTTTCATGTTATCTTTTATTTCCTTGCTTATAAAAAGGCTTGTAACCCTAAACAAAGAAGTTGGAATAAGATGAATGAATAGGCAACCAATTATGGTTTATTGAGAGAGTGAATTCTCTTTTGTTCATTGTTGAACATGTGATCTTATCAAGCTATGCTTGTGGCGATCAAACCATGACTTATCTCTCACCTTCTCATCTATGTCTTGGGAGTGGCGTCAATATCCTTCTTTTATAATTTTGGTTCTTGATTGAGTTCTAATCATTGGGTCAAATTCCACTTAGAGTTGCCGTGATACACCGTGCAGCACTTTTACCGATTTTGCACTCATTTTTCGTTTACTATGGTTTAGTGGCCACGAAAGGCTCCTAATTTGTTCGTCTCATCAACTACACCATTTGGAGAGGTTTGGGGCCCAATACACCCATCTAACTCCACTTAGAGTTACCGTGTGACATGGTGCAGCACTTTTACCGATTTTGCACTAATATTTCGTTTATTATGGTTTGGTGGCCACGTAGCCTCCTAATTTGCTCGTCTCATCAATGACACCATTCCGAGAGGTTTGGGGACCAATGTGCACTAATTTAATTCCACCTTAGAGTTGCCGTGTGGCAACGTGCAACACTTTTACTGATTTTGCACTCATATTACGTTTACTGATTTTGCACTCATATTACGTTTACTGTTGTTTGCTCACCACGAAAGGCTCATAATTTGCTCGTCACAGCAACTACACCATTCCGAGAGGTTTTGGGGCCCAATGCACCTATCTAATTCCACTTAGAATTGCCGTGTGGTACCGTGCAGCACTATTACCGATTTTGCAATCTTATTCCGTTTACTGTGGTGTGGTGTCCACGAAAGGCTCATAATTTCCTCGTCTCATCAACTACACCATTCCTAGAGGTTTGAGGCCCAATGCACCAATATAATTGCACTTAGAGTTGCCGTGTGGCACCCTGCAGCACATTTATCGATTTTGAAGTCATATTTTGTTTACTGTGGTTTGGTGGCCTCGAAAGGCTCATAATTTACTCGTTTTATTAACTACACCATTCCGAGAGGTTAGGGGCCCAATGTACCCATCTAATTCCACTTAGATTTGCCACGTGGCACCGTGCAGTACTTTTGCCGATTTTGCACTCATATTCCGTTTACTGTGGCTTAGTGGCCACAGAAATCTCGTAATTTGCTCGTCTCATCAACGACACCATTCTGAGAGGTTTGGGGCCCAATAGACCCCTCTAATTCCGCTGAGAGTTGCTGTGCGGCACCGTGCAGCACTTTCAACAATTTTGCTCTCATATTCCGTTTATTGTGGTTTTGTGGCCAGGAAAGGCTCCTAATTTACTCGTTTCATCAAATATACCATTCCGAGAGGTTCGGGGCCCAATGCACCCATCTAATTCCACTTAGATTTGCCGTGTTGCACCGTGCAGTACTTTTACCGATTTTGCACTCATAGTCCGTTTACTGTGGCTTGTTGGCCATAAAATGCTCGTCTCATCAATTACACAATTCCTAGAGGTTTGGAGCCCAATACACCCTCTCTAATTCCGCTGAGAGTTGTCGTGGGCACCGTGCAACACTTTCACCGATTTTGCACTCATATTCCGTTTACTATGACTTGGTGGCCACGCAAGGCTCCTAATTTGCTGGTCTCATCAACGACACCATTATGAGAGGTTTGGGGCCCAATGCACCCATCTAATTCTACTTAGAGTTGCAGTGTGGCATCGTGCTGCACTCTCACCGATTTCACACTCATATTCCGTTTACTGTGGTTCGGTGGCCACGAAAGACTCATAATTTGCTCGTCTCATCAACTACACAATTCCGAGAGGCTTGGGGCCCAATGCACCAATATAATTCCACTTAGAGTTGCCGTGTGGCACCGTGCAACACTTTTACCGATTTTGCACTCATATTACATTTACTGTTGTTTGCTGGCCACGAAAGGCTCATAAGTTGCCTGTCTTATCAACTACACCATTCCGAGAGGTTTGGGGCCCAATGCACCAATATAATTCCACGTAGAGTTACCGTGTGGCACCCAGTTGCACATTTACTGATTTTGCAATCATATTCCGTTTATTGTGGTTTAGTCGCCTCGAAAACCTCATAATTTGCTCGTCTCATCAACAACACCATTTCGGAGGCTTGGGGCCCAATGCACCCATCCAATTCAACTTAGAGTTGTCGTGTGGCACCGTGAAGCACATTTACCGATTTTGTGCTCATATTCTTTTTACTGTGGTTTGGTTGCCACGAAAAGCTCATAATGTGCTCGTCTCATTAACTACACCATTTCGAGAGGTGTGGGGCCCAATGTACCCATCTAACTCCACTTAGAGTTGCCGTGTGGCATCTTGAAGTACTTTTATCGATTTTGCAGTCATATTCCGTTTACTGTGGTGGTGGCCACGGAAGGCTCTAATTTGCTTGTCTCATCAACGACACTATTCCAACAGGTTTGGCACCCAATGCACCCATCTAATTTCACTTAGAGTTGTCGTGTGGCACGGTGTAGCACTTTTACCGATTTTGCACTCATATTCCTTTTAATGTGGATTGGTGGCCACGAAATGCTCATTATTTGCTCGTCTCACAAACTACACCATTCCGAGAGGTTTGGGGCCTAATGCACTAATATAATTCTGCTTAGAGTTGCCGTGTGGCACCGTGCAGTATTTTTACCAATTTTGCACTCATATTCCGTTCACTGTTGTTTGGTGGCCACGAAAGGCTCCTAATTTGCTCGTCTCACCAACTACACCATTCGGAGAGGTTTGGGGCCCAATGCACCCATCTAACTCCACTTACAGTTGTCGTGTGACACGGTGCAGCACTTTTGCCGATTTTACACTAATATTCTGTTTGCTGTGGTTTGGTGGCCACGTAGCCTCCTAATTTGCTCATCTCATCAACGACACCATTCCAAGAGGTTAGGGGACCAATGCACCAATTTAATTCCACTTAGAGTTGCCATGTGGCACCGTGCAACACTTTTACCGATTTTGCACTTATATTACGTTTACTGTTGTTTGCTGATGGAAACCAAGATAGCGAGCATGGAGGACAATGAGACAATTTGAACAATGAGGCAATTAAACGCAATTGGGCTAATCTTGAAGATTGTTGGGCTTAATCTTGAAGGCTTTGGGAACTAATTGAAGGCAATTGGAGTTAATTGGGCTTTAAAACAATTTGGGCTGGTTTATTTTAATTGCAATGGGTTTTAAATTAAGTTAGTTTATTTTATTTTAACCATTGTTATTTTGGGCTGAGACATTTAATTTAAGCCCATGAGTATAATTAGTGAGCCCAATTGTTAGGGGGCTAGGGTTTCATGTTATATTTTATTTCTTTGCCTATAAAAAGCTTGTAATCCTAAAAGTTGAATAAGTTGGAATGGAATAAAGATGCAACCAATTATGGTTTATTGAGAGAGTGAATTCTCTTTTGTTCATTGTTGAACATGTGATCTTATCAAGCTATGCTTGTGGCGATCAAACCATGACTTATCTCCCACCTTCTCATCTATGTCCTGGGAGTGGCGTCAATATCCTTCATGATAATTTTGGTTCTTGATTGAGTTCTAATCATTGGGTCAAAGTTCTTTATAACTTTGGTTTTCTGATTGACATATAATCAATGGGTCAAAATTCCTTATTTTATAAACTTGTTTTAATCTTTCTTGGGGTTGTGTTTCAATTTGCTTGTGGGTGTCGTATCTTTATATACGGGGTTCTCATCAGTTGGTATCAGAGCTTTGGGTATTAATTCAGGTTTGATTTATCCGTTTAATTATTATTATTATTTTTTTTTTTGTTTCCGTGGTATTTTTTTTTGTTTGTGCCGCAACTTCAATATTCATTCTAAGGGTTTTTTTCTGTTCGTCATTATTCTGCTCGTAAATCTTATAGTCTGCGTCAACTGCACTCTTCATAATTATTTGTTTTGCATTCTTGTTTCTTGGATGTCGCACGATCATGTTATTTTTTTTGGTTTCCCGATCTGATCCATTCTATTTGCTTTTAGTTCTCACTGTCTACAATTTGTCACCAGGTCTGTTTTGTTTGACTTTACTTTGCAATTCTCAGATTTGCTGCACCAACACCATCCATTATCAAATTTATATTATTTTTGTTTCCTTTTGTTTTTTGTCCGCATCTCACCATCCACCAGCGGATTAGAATTTTTTTGTCTTTGGTTTCGTGAATTGCAGCAGATTAAAATTGTTGACCGCTCCATCCTCTTGGACTGTTCGCTTCTGCTCTCATTATTTGGACAGTCCGCGTCATCAATTTGTTTGACTTTGATTCGCAATTCTTTGTTTGCTGCATCCTGCACCAAATATCTCACTATTTTGTTTGTTTCATCATCAATCTTTTTGTCTTCTCTTGTGTCTTGCTCTCGGTTTGTTTTTATCTTTATTTTTTTTGCAGGTCTGTTATTTTGTTTTCTGGTCCGTTTGAACGTACTGGTTCATCGAGTTGTTTTCATGTCTGTTTCATTCTTGTTGCAGCCGCATAAACAATCTGATCTGCGTTGCTATTTTATTTTCACATCAATCTTGATTGATGTTCACATCTACTTATTGATTTGCAAGATTCATACCACTTGGGATTTCTTGAGTGATAAACATGTGAGTGGAGTGAAACACGTGAGGGAGTGTGAGCTTTTCTCTAATATTTTTTTCCAGGTTTTCAATCAAGACTTCAGATAACTAGATGGGTCACGATTTGAGGACAAATCGTTTTGAGGAAAGCGGGAATGATGGAAACCAAGATAGCGAGCATGGAGGACAACGAGACAATTTGAACAATGAGGCAATTAAACGCAATTGGGCTAATCTTGAAGATTGTTGGGCTTAATCTTGAAGGCTTTGGGAGCTAATTGAAGGCAATTGGAGTTAATTGGGCTTTAAATAATTTGGGCTGGTTTATTTTAATTGTAATGGGTTTTAAATTAAGTTAGTTTATTTTATTTTAACTAATGTTATTTTGGGCTGAGACATTTAATTTAATTTAAGTCCATGAGTATAATTAGTGAGCCCAATTGTTAGGGGGCTAGGGTTTCATGTTATATTTTATTTCTTTGCCTATAAAAAGCTTGTAATCCTAAAAGTTGAATAAGTTGGAATGGAATAAAGATGCAGCCAATTATGGTTTATTGAGAGAGTGAATTCTCTTTTGTTCATTGTTGAACATGTGATCTTATCAAGCTATGCTTGTGGCGATCAAACCATGACTTATCTCCCACCTTCTCATCTATGTCCTGGGAGTGGCGTCAATATCTTTCATGATAATTTTGGTTCTTGATTGAGTTCTAATCATTGGGTCAAAGTTCTTTATAACCTTGGTTTTCTGATTAACATATAATCAATGGGTCAAAATTCCTTATTTTATAAACCTGTTTTAATCTTTCTTGGGGTTGTGTTTCAATTTGCTTGTGGGTATCGTATCTTTATATACGGGGTTCTCATCATTTGCTGGCCACGAAAGGCTCATAATTTGCTCGTCACATCAACTACACCATTCCGAGAGGTTTGGGGCCCAATGCACCTATCTAATTTCACTTAGAATTGCCGTGTGGCACCGTGTAGCACTATTACCGATTTTGCAGTCATATTCCGTTTACTGTGGTGTGGTGGCCATGAAAGACTCATAATTTCCTCGTCTTATCAACTATACCATTTCGAGAGGTTTGGGCCCAATGCACCAATATAATTCCACTTAGAGTTGTCGTGTGCCACCCTGCAACACATTTACCGATTTTGAAGTCATATTCTGTTTACTGTGATTTAGTGGCCTTGAAAGGCTCATAATTTGCTCGTCTCATCGACTACACCATTCCAGGAGGTTTGGGCCCAATGCTCCCATCTAATTGAACTTAGAGTTGCCGTGTGGCACCGTGCAGCATTTTTATCGATTTTGCGCTCATATTCCGTTTACTATGTTTTGTTGGACACAAAAGGCTCATAATTTACTTGTCTCATCAACTACCCCATTCCGAGAGGTTTAGGGCCCAATGTACCCATCTAATTCCATTTCGATTTGCCATGTGGCACGGTGCAGTACTTTTACCGATTTTGTACTCATATTCCGTTTACTGTGGCTTAGTGGCCACGGAAAGCTCGTAATTTGCTCGTCTCATCAACAACACCATTTCGAGAGGTTTGGAGCCCAATAGACCCCTCTAATTCCGCCGAGAGTTGCCGTGTGGCACCGTGTAGCACTTTCACCGATTTTGCTCATATATTCTGTTTACTGTGGTTTGGTGGCTAGGAAAGACTCATAATTTGCTCGTTTCATCAACTACACCATTCCGAGAGGTTCGGGGTCCAATGCACCCATCTAATTCCACTTAGAGTTGCGGTGTGGCATCTTGCTGCACTCTCACCGATTTCGCACTCATATTCCGTTTACTGTGGTTCGGTGGCCACGAAAGACTCAAAATTTGCTCGTCTCATCAACTACACCATTCCGAGAGGTTTAGGGCCCAATGCACCAATATAATTCCACTTAGAGTTGCCGTGTGACACCGTGTAGCACTTTTATTGATTTTGCACTCATACTCCATTTACTGTGGTTTGATAGCCACGAAAGACTCATAATTTGCTCGTACACCATTTTGAGAGGTTTGAGGCCCAATGCACCAATATAATTCCACGTAGAGTTGTCGTGTGGCACCAAGCTGCACATTTACCGATTTTGCAGTCATATTCCGTTTATTGTGGTTTGGTGGCCTCGAAAGGCTCATAATTTGCTTGTCTTATAAACTACACCATTCTGGGAGGCTTGGGGCCCAATGCACCCATCCAATTCAACTTAGAGTTGTCGTGTGGCACCGTGCAACACATTTACTGATCTTACACTCATATTCCTTTTACTGTGGTTTGGTGGCCACGAAAGGCTCATAATGTGCTCGTCTCATCAACTACACCATTTCGAGAGGTGTGGGCCCCAATGTATCCATCTAACTCTACTTAGAGTTGCCGTGTGGCATCTTGAAGTACTTTTATCGATTTTGCAGTCATATTCCGTTTACTGTTGCTTGGTGGCCACAAAAAGCTCTAAATTTGCTTGTCTCATCAACGACACTATTTCAAGAGGTTTGGCGCCCAATGCACCCATCTAATACCAGTTAGAGTTACCATGTGGCACCATGCATCAGTCTTATTGATTTTGCAGTCATATTCCGATTACTGTGGTTTGGTGGCCACGAAAAGCTCATAATTTGCTCGTCTCATCAGCTACACCATTCCGAGATGCTAAGGGCCTAATGCACCCATCTAATTCCACTTAGAGTTGCCGTGTGGCACGGTGTAGCACTTTTGCCGATTTTGCACTCATATTCCGTTTAATGTGGATTGGTGGCCACGAAATGCTCATAATTTGCTCGTCTCATCAACTACACCATTCTGAGAGGTTTGGGGCCCAATGTGTAAACCCCTAGTCTTGATTCTTAATGTTCTAGTGTTGCAAACTAGATTATGAAGTTTAAGTAATAAATCTAGTTAGTGTTAATTCAAACCAAGTCATTGAAGAGCGAACACTCGTTCGAGAATTTTACAATGATTAATTTAGTAAGGAAAAAGGTCAAAGAAGAGTAAAATAATCCATCCACAAAGAAGAGACAATTTAAAAGAAAACAATATGAGTGAGTGCACAATTAAGAATTTTATTACACAATTGTTCATAAGTAATGGACAGTTACTAAGTAAATAAATAAGAAATTGATGATAGTCAAAACAAATCAAGGGGGGACAAGCTTGGCATTATATGAAATCTTAATGAGGTATATACACAACACATAGAGAAAAATTGAAATACAAATGAGAATGAAGAAGCAAAGCTGCCAGAAAATTTAAAGAAGTAGTGCCGTGAGATGTAGAAAGAATAGAGGGGGTTTGGCATAAAATTTAAAAGAAGATGGGGCATGAAGGCAATTTAGGGAAGTGTTAGTAGTATACATACCACACTTAGAGCAAAAATGAGTGAAACAAGAGGCTTTGGTCGTGTATAACAAGAAGCAAACAGCAGTTGTTCTGAAAAAACAAAACAGAACCGAAGCTATCTTCGCAGAACAGAAACGTGGCAGCAAGATGGAGAAGAAAAGAGAGAAGAAGGACTATCCAAGCTTCAAACCACTTCTCTAGGACCTCTTCTGAGTCCCTCTCACTTCTCTAAACAAGAACCAAGTGAGATCTCATCTCTTTTCTCCCTTATACATGAGTAGAGGATAGTTTTGGTTGTTGTGAGTTGTGATTGGTGTTCTACACTTCAAATAAGTGTAGAACCCTAACTAGATAATGTAGAGATTTAAATGACAAATTGTTGTGTGTTAATGGTAGCTTAGGGTTGTAATCAAGGGCTGCCATAAGCTTGATAACAGTGGGAACAAAAGTGAATTTCATGCACTCTAAGCATTTGACAAAAAGTGTGAGTGAGTTGTGAGTGTTTAAATGAAAAAGTAGTGTTTGTGTGTGTGTCATGGCTGTGAAGACCAGTAGAAAACCTTTGAGATTAGATGGTTTTGAACTCAAATTTAAGCATGAAAAGGGTTAGAAAAGCTTAGAAAATTGATAGAAGTTCAATAGAGGTAGTTTTGAGCAAATTGGTCATCCCGAGCTCAAACCATGGGCTAGGGACAACCTATGCAAAATTGACATATATGGGGATGTTCTACACCTCAAATGATGCCTAGGAGTCATAGAAAATCATAGGTTTTGGAACGGATCGATTCCGATAAAAATTGCTCAAGTTACAGCCAAAATAGTGCCGTTAGAGAGTCGATAGGTGAAATAGCTATGCAAATGCAATTTTTATTGCATGGAATGAATTTAGTTGATCATAATTAGATAAAAGAAGCTTAGATACAAAAGAAAAACCAACGTCGCTCGTCCGATGTGGAAAAGTGTAAAAAAAAGTGTTCGAAATAGGGCGTGTTTTTCTTAGATTTGACATAGCAAACGATAGAATTTTTCAACAAAATTTGACGTGTGACCAGAGTGTGAGATAAGTGAACCATAAGAAAAAGAACAAAGGAAAACGGAGCCCCGAGCAGGTTGCTGCACGCATTCTGTTTTGGGGTGTCCAATGAGGCTTAATTTTGTGATTTTTCGTTTCGGACCTCTAAAAATTATACGGGCTGTGTGAGGGTGTCCCTAGGGGTCCAAAACTGAAACTTTTGCGAAGAAATCGAAATTAGGAAGCCTCGGTTAAGTTAGAAGTGAGTAGAGAAAGTTAGAGTCAAGAAAGTGCATTGTATTGATTTTTAAAGTTTAAAAGTGTTGTGTGTGTTGCTTTTGAAGTGCATGGTAGCGTATTTTAAGTAAGAAAGTATTGTGTAGGTGAAGAGCGAGCTACCGAGGCACGTGAGACTCGTGAAGGTGCTTGACGCGGTCTCGTGCGCACTTAGGTAAGTGTTTCGCCACTTATGGTTGTTTCAAGTTCTATTTCAATTCTTGATTATTATGTTAAATATTGTATATAAGTATTAAGTGAGAACGAATATGATTTTCTAATATTGAAGTTTAAGTTTTGAGTATATGAGTTCTTATGGAATCCATAAAGTAATATAAATCAATATAAGTTATTTTCTTTAAAAGTTGAATTAAGAGAACTATCAAAGTTTTTTTTTTTTTAGTATGTAGTTTTATGCTTTTGCACTTAATGAATTCAGTTTTGAAAAACCCATGTATATACATTATGAGTTTATGAGATTTAGCGCTACGTGATGATATAGAAAATTCCGTCCGTATTTGCTCAGTTCTACGAAAGTACAGCGCTACGGTGCGATGCAGATAATTAAGCACGTAGTTGGTTATTTTACAATTTGGCACTACGTGGTGATGCAGTATATTCCACTCGTAGTCGCCTAGAGTTTTAGCACTATAATTGCGATGCAGAAAATTTCGCATTGTAGTTGCTCAGTTATGAGAGTTATCACCCTACGTGCGATGCAGTAAATTCCGTAACATAATGGTTGAGATACCTCAATAGCTTCACGTTGGCGTTAGTTATAATCGTCCGTGATGGTTAGAATGTTACAAGGGTATACATGGGGGTTTTTGAAAGAAATTGTAAAATTTGAATAAGTTTGTAAATTGCTACATTAGTACATGTTATATTTCATTGACTTGTTGCACTAACTTGTTTATTTATTGTTGTAGCTCATTTACCTTCCATTGCGTGCTACCGTTGGATAGGACGACGACATTTCGTTGTACATAAATATATATATATATATATATATAAGTGGGAGAACCATGCAAGATGCTTGTGTAAATTCTTGTATATAGATTGACTGTATTGCATTTGGAAATGCACTTGCAATTCGAATTGTATATTTGTAAATATTCATACATTTTATATATGATATATATATGTATACTTTAGCATGAGTTCATGCTTATTTTTGTGGAAAAAGTTATGATAATGCTTGTTTGTGGATAAAGAAGTTGGAAGGAAATGAAATCATAGTCGAAGTGTATTTTCTATGTAGGTAAAATTTTGGATTTGTTAAAAATGCAGCTGTTATGTTGCCGAAATTTTTATAAAATCGTTTTGAAATGAAATCGCGAAAAATTTTATCACTCCCAACTGTTTTAAAGAAAACCAAATTCCTAAGTTTAAATGAGTAAACCGGCTAAGAAAGTTAAGGATTCGCTTCTCAGGTTTCTTCAATCCGACGAGTCGGGTTCAGAAAGTCCGTTGAAGTGCCCGGCAGGATCTTCCAGACGAGAGCCTAGATAAGGTCTGGTTCGAGTCCTGTCAAGTTGGTATCAGAGCCCGGTTCTCGTTAAGTTGAGAAAAATTTTTAAAAGAAAAGTTTGAGCTATTTCGCACAAATCGTGCGTTAGTTATGCATGAGGCACAAAGTCATTATGTGCATTCATCTCTTTTTAAAGATTTTATGAGTTATGCTTTCATCGATTGCATAAGTTAAAGCATGTGTTATACAATTTGAATTGAGCATGTTATGAATGTGCATGCATCTTTTTAAAGATTTTCATGAGCTAGCTTACGCCGTTTATGCTTGAGTTGAGATAAGATATAGAGAAATTGAAGTTAACATTGCATGAGTATAGAAATGATTCATGCTTTATAAATGTTCTAACTTGAGTTTTATGATTATTTAAAAACTCTAGAGATATGCAGCGTAAAGATCGTCCGAGGACGAGGCGGGCAGCCGCAGAGGCACCCCAACCACAGGATGAGCATGTTGACGAGTCCATCAATGTGCTGACGAGCTCATCCCATCCAGAGCCTGCACCAGGCAATCTTGAACAGATGGCTCAGATGCTAGCGGCGGCACTCCAGCAGCCGCAAGGGACCGGAGTATCGATTGAGCGCGCCCGTAAATTAGGCGCGAAGCCATATGACAGGACAGGAGATCCCGAACGTGCATTGTCCTGACTAGAGACGAACGAAGAGATATTTCAGGTGATAGGATGTACAGAGGACCAGATGGTTACTTTCTCAGCCTTCTTGCTAAAAGATCGAGCCAAAGATTGGTGGAAGGCGCATTAGAGAGCGCATCCAGCCGGAGTATCTTGGGAAGACTTCAAGAGAGAATTTACAGACAAGTTCTTCCCGAAAAGCTATACAGATGCAAAGATAGAAGAATTTTTCAAATTGGAGCAGGGGAGCTCCTCAGTCACATAGTATGAAAAGAAATTTTCAGAGTTGATCCGCCTAGTCCTTTATTTGCAGAAAATGAAGAGCAGAAGATCAATAGATTTATGGCAGGCCTCAATCCCGCAGTCAGAACCATTGTAACATCCGCCGCACATACTTAGTATGGACAGCTGGTGGAGGTAGCCACCAGAGTGGAGCAGAGTGCACGAATTGTCCCCAACCCAAAGCAGCAATTTAGTCAGAAGCATAGTTGGGGCGGTAGCCAGCAAGGGGGACCAAGTAAAGTGGGTAAAAGTGGTCAGAGGCCAGCATGGTCACAGAGTCGGCAGCAGAGCCAGAGACCCCAGACTAGCCAGAGTTCTGTTCAGTCGTCAGTAGGGTCCAGGAGTCAGCAGAGTTGGAGGAGCCGACCAGTTTGTAGTAGATGTGGCCGATCACACCCCGGTGAGTGCCTTCAGGGCAGGACCGGATGCTTTAGGTGTGGACAGGAGGGCCATTTCATGCGAGATTGTCCCAGCATAGCCGCATCGAGTCCATCCGAGGCCAGATCAGCTGTTCAGGGGCAGACTAGTGGGAGCCGTGGACCCGAGAGGGGAGGCCCCCAGACTGGAGGAGCTACTAGTGCAGGGCAGCCCCGTGGTGGATCAGGTAGAGGCATACCCCCCAGAGGACAGCCTGGTAGACCCCGCAGTCAAGCAACCAGAGTATATACAGTGACCTAGCAGGCGGCAGATGCTACACCAGATGTGGTCACAGGTACCATTTCTTTATTCGATACTGATGCTCATGTACTGGTGGACCCAGGAGCCACCCATTCTTTTATTGCACGAGAGTTTATAGATAGAGTTGGGATAGAGTTGAGACCGACCGAGTGTAGCATGGTAGTGTCACTTCCTATGGGTGATTCGCTTATTGTGGATAGAGTTTACATGGGAAGTAAAGTAACTATAGCAGGTCATGAGTTCGAGGCTGACTTGATAGTGCTCGATATTCATGATTTTGATATTATTTTGGGCATGGATTGGCTATCCAAGCATCGTGCCACCATAGATTGCTACAGGAAAGAAGTTCAGTTCAGCAAGCCTGGGGAACCAGATGTGATCTTTTGTGGGGAGAGGAAAATACTCTTTACAAGTCTAGTGAGTGTGATTCAAGCCAATAAAATGCTCTATAAAGCATGCTAGGGGTACTTGGTTTATGCAATAGAAGCTGGTAGCAGTGAGTTACAGTTGGCAGAAGTTCCTGTGGTTAATGAGTTCCTTGATGTATTTCCGGAGACCTACCAGGGTTGCCACCAAATAAGGAGATTGAGTTCGAAATTGAACTAGCACCTAGTATAGAGCCCATTTCTATAGCGTCGTATCGGATGGCACTAGCAGAGCTAAAAGAGTTGAAGGTGCAGATGGAAGAATTGTTGAGCAAGGGCTTTGTTAAGACGAGTACATCACCGTGGGGAGCTCTAGTGTTGTTTGTAAAGAAGAAAGACGGAAGTCTCAGGTTATGCATCGATTATAGGCAGCTCAACAAAGTAACCATCCGGAATCAGTATTTGTTACCAAGAATTGATGACCTGTTCGACCAGCTGCAGGGAGCTAAGGTCTTCTCGAAGATAGATCTACGATCGGGGTATCATCAGCTGAAGGTGCGTAGGGAAGATGTTCCTAAGACGGCCTTCAGGACTAGATATGGGCATTGTGAGTTCTTGGTGATGACATTCGGCTTAACCAATGCCCTAGTAGGTTTTATGGACTTGATGAACCGTGTTTTCAGACCCTACTTGGACAAGTTCATAATAGTTTTCATCGATGACATTTTGGTATATTCAGGTAGTAGAGACGAGCATGCAGAGCACTTGAGGATTGTATTGCAGACTCTAAGAGAGCATCAGCTTTATGCGAAGTTCAGCAAGTGCCAGTTTTGGTTAGATCGAGTAGCATTCTTGGGACATGTGGTGTCAGTAGAAGGTATTTCAGTAGATCCCCAGAAGATAGAAGCTATTGTAGATTGGAAGCCACCCACAAATGTGACAAAAGTTAGAAGCTTCTTAGGCTTAGCTGGATATTACAGAAAGTTCGTGGAAGGATTTTCAAAGATTGCTACTCCCCTAACCAGGTTAACCAGAAAAGAAGAGAAGTTCGTCTGGTCAGAAGCATGCCAGAACAGTTTTGATGAGTTAAAGCAAAGATTGACTACTGCACCAGTGCTTACACTTCCCTCAGGAAGTGAGGGATTTACAGTATATTGTGATGCCTCCAGGCAAGGTTTAGGTTGTGTGTTGATGCAGCACGACAGGGTGATAGCTTATGCTTCAAGACAGTTAAAGAAGCATGAAGTAAACTATCCAACACACGACTTGGAGTTAGCGGCAGTAGTGTTTGCCTTGAGGATTTGGAGACACTACCTTTATGGAGTACCCTGCAGGATCTTTATAAATTACAAAAGTCTATAGTATCTGTTCTCGCAGAAAGAATTGAACATGAGACAGAGAAGATGGGTGGAGCTCATTAAAGATTATAACTGTACCATTGAATACCACCCGGGCGAAGCAAACGTCGTGGCAGATGCACTAGTAGGAAGCCCACTAGTTTCTTAGCTCAGTTAAAAGCCGAGTATTTACCACTATTAATAGAGTTGAGATCTATAGGGGTCAGTTTGGAGACAGTAAAGTCAGGTGCTTTACTAGCTGCTTTTCATGTTCGTCCAGTGTTGGTGGACCTAGTCAGGGAATTGCAAGCTCAAGATCCATATTTGATGAAACTGAGAAGCAAGATAGAGGCTGGGCAACAGAGCAGTTTCACCTTGCGAGGTGAAGGAACACTAGTCCTAGAGCAGAGATTATGTGTGCCAAACGTAGTAGAGTTAAAGAAAGAAATCATGGAAGAGGCCCACTCATCAGTGTATGCCATGCATCCAGGGAGTACTAAGATGTATCGAACTCTGAAGGACCACTACTAGTAGAAAGGTATGAAAAGAGAGATAGCAGAGTTCGATCTAAGTGCTTGACCTGCTAGCAGATTAAGATTGAGCATCAGAAGCCAGTAGGTTTACTACAGCCTCTATCCATTCCATAATGAAAATGGGAAAGGATCACGATGGATTTCGTGATGGGACTTCCCAGGACACAAAGCGGACACGATGCCATTTGGGTGATAGCGGATAGATTGACTAAGTCTGCTTACTTTCTCGCTATTAAGAACACCTACTCTTTGGAAAAGTTAGCTGAGCTGTATGTAGATGAGATCGTGAGATTGCATGGTGCACCGGTGTCCATTGTATCAAATAGAGATCCTCGGTTTACTTCGAGGTTTTGGCCGAAGTTGCAAGAAGCTATGGACACCAAATTGAATTTCAGTACTGCCTTTCACTCGCAAACAGATGGTCAATCAGAGAGAACCATCTAGACTCTCGAAGATATGTTGAGAGCGTGTGTGATAGAGTTCAAAGGGAGCTGGGATAATTACCTAGCGTTAATAGAGTTTGCCTACAACAATAGCTATCAGTCCAGTATTGGTATGACACCGTATAAGGCGTTGTATGGCAGAAAGTGCAGAACCCCAGTCTGTTGGGACGAAGTGGGTGAGAGAAGATTAATTGGCCTAGAGATTGTCCAAGATACAACTGAGAAAGTAAATGTGATAAGAGAGCGGTTGAAGATAGCAAGCGACAGACAAAAAAGCTATGCGGACAATCGAAGACGAGATTTAAAGTTCGAAATGGGTGATAGAGTATTCCTACGAGTCTCACCCTGGAAGGGTATTTTGAGATTCGGGAAGCGTGGGAAGTTAAGTCCCCGGTATATAGGGCTATATGAGATAGTGACAAAAGTGGGTGAAGTAGCTTATTGGTTGAAGTTGCCGCTAGAGTTAGCCAACATCCATGACGTGTTCCATGTCTCTATGCTTCGTAAGTATGTAGCTGATTCTTCACATATTCTGAAAAAGCAACCAGTTCAGTTGAAGGAAAACTTGACTTACGAGGAGCAGCTAGTGGAAATTCTAGATCGTAGAGACCAAGTGTTGCGTAATAAAGTGATTCCGCTAGTGAAGGTGCTATGGCGAAATCACGGGTCAGAAGAGGCTACTTGGGAGCCTGAAGAGCAGATACGCGCCCAGTATCCTTACTTGTTTGAGTCAGGTAAGCAATTTAAAATTTCGAGGACGAAATTTTTATAAGGGGGGAAGAAATTATAAACCCTTAGTCTTGATTCTTAATGTTCGAGTGTTGAAAACTAGATTATGAAGTTTAAGTAATAAATCTAGTTAGTGTTAATTCTGATAAACCCCGATCTTAGTTTCCTCTGAAAATTCATTTCTAGTAATCGGATAGAGAATAAAGAGTCCAGAAATAGTGCAACCGGCCCGGTTAGAATTTAATTATATTTATAAGGCCTTGAGTGTCGTGTTAGGAAGAAATAAGAAATTTCGGTGAATAATATTCGGATTTAGAACGAATAATGATTTTTCCAGAAAAGATCCGAAATTAGTGTTTAAGACCGAATTTAGACCCGGTTATATTGTCCAGGATCATAAATTGAGATTCGGTGGGAAACGAAAATTTTCGATGAATAGTATTTTTCGGATGAAAATTTTTGGATGAATAGTAAAATTTTTGAAAATTGACCTTAACGGTTGTAAAGGTCCGAGAATAGCAAGAGAGTATAGAGAAACAGAAACGGATCAAAAAGAAGACCATTTGAGTCAGTTTTAAGCGATCCGAAGAAAATTACGATATTGCCCTTTTAAGAGATTAATGAGTTTTAATGAGTTTAAAAACCCAATTGAAATTTTTTCGAAACATAAGATTGATAGATAAGACACTCAATTAAAGTATTTCATGGTCAATTTGAAGATTAGATGACCATGAAACATTTTCAGGATATTTTCCGGTCGAAGTGAAATTAGATTATAAAAAGGGCAAAATGGACATTTTAAGTTAAGTATGCATGGATCACGCGTGAGCATAATATGCGGAAGTTTCAAGGAGTGTAACCCAAGTGAATGAGAATTGATTAAAGAGAATGGACATAAAAATCGAGTATTTAAGCTATAGATACGTATAAAAAATTATCGATTTATTCAACCGGATTTCGATTAGGAACATTTTTTTTTATCAAGTATATATGAGAGGTATTAGGCCAAAATTGAAGCCTATAAAGTTAAATTGGCCATAAGATATGTGTAGAATATTTGTGGAATATTTTTCGAAAGGATTAGGAATGAATTATATGTTAATCAAGCGAGGTGAGCTCACGGAATAAAGTAAATGATATTTTAATTCAACCAATAAGAAAAAAGATAAGTGACTTGAAAAGTAGTGGCTATAGTTGTGCCACATGTCATCTATTGATTGGTTGAAGAGATAAATGGATTAGAATGTGCCAAGTGGACCAATAGAATTAAAAATTATATATTTTTGGGCACTAGTGAGATTATTGAAAGTTTGAGGTTATTAAATGAAATTTTTTTGAAGGACTAATTTGTAATTGAGTATTAATATATATAAAAGTGATTTTTGTCTCATATGAGACATTTAGTCGTGAAAAAACAAGAAAGAAGAGAAGACAGAGGTGGTGAGCTGAGAGAGACCAAGAACGATGCCGCGAGAGGGAGAGAGAGAAAGAGAAAGATCTGGTCCGTATTTCGTCAAGGTTTCTTCACGAAAGTTGTTCATTGTCATCTCATCTAACTAATCCAACACATTTAAAGTGAAAAGATCGCATATTTGGTGAGTTATTGCAGTTTAAAGTTTGAAGGTTTACGTTAAAACTCATTCTCTCTCTTGTTTCTTTTTCAAATTTGAGCTTAGGGGGATGATAAGAGGACGGTGTGAGGATGATTTTGGTAGAAGAAAAATTGGTGAGAAAGAGAGAGAAAGTCACGGTCAAAAAATGGGTTTGTGGGATCTGAGTTCGTTTTCGATTCTAAGGCATTAGATGGATGATTTAGAGGTTAGAGAATAATCTTATGAAGTTAAATTTCAAAAACAAAAAGTTTAGGATCGAATTCAGAGCTAAATGGACGAGTTGAAGGGTGTTTTCCGAAATTCTTCTAAATGTGTTCTTTTAACGTTCGAAACCATTTATTTAATCATGGTTGGGTGTTAGAACATTAGAGAATTGATTGTTGAAGTTGTCATACGTTCGAAGCGAAAAATGATTTTTATTAGTAAGCGAAATCGAGCGAATTTCGTTCTGAGCTTTCGACGATGAAATTGAGTATACTAAGGTATTCCTAGGAAAGAATAAATAGGATTCATGTAGAGAAAACAGATTTCGAAAACCTGATTGAATAGAAATTGAGATCCGAAAGTTTAGATGTTAAAGGCTATTAATAGAAATAAATGAGATTTTTTATTGATTTTGAATGTTATTTGAATGAGTTAAGTGACCCTAAATGGATATTTGATATTTTAGGGTAAAAGCAGAAAGTTCCGGAAGCATACGGAGAAGGATCGGATTCTATTCAATGACGTGTTGTGAGTAGAACTACGCGTTTTTATAGTTTATATTTTCTTAAAGTTTATTACAAAGTTAAAAGAATTTATTATAAATGATTATTCATTTATTTATTGAATTTAAATTATAATTCTAGCATAAAGATTTTAGTTTATTATTTATGTATATGAGAATGTGCTAGAATTAAAAATTTTAGGCTTATTGCCTTGAGATTTAGAATATTTTAGTGTATTAAGAAAAAGAGATTTTAATAGTCTATGGTTTACTCTAGCCCCAGTTAAGTACCCGACCGAATGCCCTATGCGTGATAAGGTAGATGAGAGGAAGTCAGTCAGTGAGATTTGAGTCTAGTTGACTCTGATGTGAGCGAGACATAAGTGATCCGTATTCACGTGTAGGGTAGTGTAGTCGGTCCGCGGCGTGGGTCCGCTTTCGGTGATTACATATGGTAGATTCCCACTCCTAGTGGTTAGCTAGATTTTATATGCTATCACGTCAGGAGTAGATATTCCCTAGGTTACCATTTAGACGAGCATCAGAAAAGATTTTAAGAAAAGATTCCAGAAAGTGTTTTAGAAAAGAACTTTAGAAAACGTTTTAGCTTTTAAAAACTGTTTTTAGGAGAATATGTTATACAAAAATGAGTTTTAGTGTATATAACTTATACCACTTACTGAGTTATACTCATAGTTTTCTTTAAATATTTTTCTTAAAAATTCTCCCACAGGCGTAGGAGTTAGTCGTCCAGCTGACGAGATTCAGTCAGATGTGTAGGCGGACGAATAGGACGACACTTACTACATATATATATATATTGTTAGTTTGATCATGTATATGTTCATGTATATAGTTATAAATATTTTAAACAAATAGTGGATGCATTAGTTAAAACTGTTTTATTAAAGTTTTCTAATATTAAGATTTTATTTACTTATTTGTGGTTGTGTTGTGAGAAATGAGTCGGAGGCTCTGGAAGTTGAGAAATTGATTTTATAGAAGTGTTTTTATAAACTGTATTTGAAACTTGCAGGGTGGCAAAGTTTAGAAAACAGACGACATGCTACCGAAATTTTTATGAAAAAACGAAAATTTTTTATCACTGTCACCTTGTAAAAAAGTTAAAATATCTAGCTAAATGAGTTTCCGGTGCCCTGACGAGATTCCTCCAGACTAAGTTAGGGTTCGTGGGAATTCTTTCGGGGTGCTACGGGGTCTTTCTCGGGTCCAGATGACAGGATCCAAACCAGACCTTATCTAGGCTCTCGTTTGGAGGATCCTACCGGGCACTTCAACGGACTTCCTGAACCCGACTTATCGGATTGAAGAAACCCGAGAAGCGAACCCTTAACTTTCTTAGCCGGTTTACTCGTTTAAACTCAAAAATTTGGTTTTCTTTAAAACAGTTAGGAGTGATAAAATTTTTCGCGATTTCATTTCAAAATAATTTTATAAAAATTTTGACAGCATAACGGCTGCATTTTCAACAATCCAAAATTTACATGTAAAGAAAATTACACTTCGACTATACTTTCAATTCCTCTCAACTTCTTTATCCACAAACAAACATTATCATCACATGTTCCACCAAATATAAGCATGAACTCATGCTACAATATACATATATATATATATATCATATGTAAAATGCATAAATATTTACAAATATACATTCTCCAAATACAAGTATCATAGTTATCATATAATGCACATTCATATACAACATTTACACAATATGTTTTTGTGACTCGTCCCACCTATATATGTATATGAAGCAAAATGATGTCGTCCGACAACAGCGTTCGAGAATATAAATAAGCTACACAACCATCAAACGAGTTAGTGTCACAAAATCGTATAACAGTTAGTGCCTCAATATATTAAACTAAAATCTTATTTATTTTCAATACTTTCAAAATCCCCATGTATACCCTCGAAATACTCTATCCATCACGGACGTTTTAAACTAACGCCAACGTGAAGCTACTGCTATAACTCAACCACTACGATACGGAATTTACTGCATCACATGTAGGGTGATAAATCTCATAACTGAGCAACTACAATGCGGAATTTTCTACATCGCAATTGTAGTGCTAGCACTCTAGGTGACTACGAGCGGAATTTTCTACATCGTCGCGTAGTGCCAAACTATAAAATAACCAACTACGTGTGGAATTGTCTGCATCGCAAGATAGCGCTATACTTTATAGTAGAATTGAGCTACTACGGATGGAATTTTCTGCGTCGTCTTGTAGTGCTAATTTCTCTATACTCTGAGCGACTACGGACGGAATTTTCTGCGTCGTCATGTAGCGCTAAATTTCATAAACTCTTAAGGTATATACATGGGTTTTTAAACTAACTTATCAAGTGCAAAAAACACAAAACCGATAATTTTTGAAACTTTGAAAAACTCTCTTGATTCAACTATTTTTAAAACAACTTAATATTGATTTTAATCACTTAATGGATTCTATAAGAACCTATATACTCAAAACTTGAACTTTAATATTGGAAAATCATTTTTGATTCTTACTTAACCATTAAATACCACAATTAATACAAGAATTGAAATTAACCATAAGTGTGATAATACACTTACTCGTTAACTACTAATTCTATATAACACATCCTCTAGTTTTTATTTTTGAATTTAAACGTATCATCACTTATCATCTATTACTTGATTATGGATAAACTATTTTATCCTTACTAATGTTTATGGTGGTAATTCTAGAATGAGCGTTCGCTCATCGATGAATCGATTTAGATTAATACTAACTTGATTTATTACTTAACTTCACAATCTAGTTTCACTCGCTAGAAAATTTAAGAATTTGAACTAGGGGTTTACAATTTCTTCCCCCCTTATAAAAATTTTGTCCTCGAAATTTTAAGTTGCGTACCTGCCTTAAATAATCGAGGATATTGGGCACGCATCTGCTCTTCAGGCTCCCAAGTAGCCTCTTCTGACCCGTGATTTCGCCATAGCACCTTCACTAGCGGAATCACTTTATTACGCAACACTTGATCTCTACGATCTAGAATCTCCACTGGCTGCTCCTCGTAGGTCAAGTTCTCTTTCAAATGAACTGGTTGCTCTTTAAGAACATGTAAAGGGTCAGCAATATACTTGTGAAGCATGGAGACATGGAACACATCATGAATGTTGGCTAGCTCTGGTGGTAGCTTTAATCGATAAGCCACTCCACCCACCTTGTCCATTATCTCATAAGGGCCTATATATCGTGGACTCAATTTTCCACGCTTCCCAAATCTCAAAATACCCTTCCAGGGTGAGACTCGTAGGAATACTTGATCACCCACTTCAAACTTTAAATCTCGTCTTCGATTGTCCACATAGCTTTTTTGCCTGTCGCTTGCTATCTTTAACTGCTCTCTTATCACATTTACTTTCTCGGTTGTATCTTGGACAATCTCTGGGCCAATTAATCTTCTCTCACCCACTTCATCCCAACAGATTGGGGTTCTGCACTTTCTGCCATACAACGCTTCATATGGTGCCATACCGATGCTGGACTGATAGCTGTTGTTGTAGGCAAACTCTATCAACGTTATGTAATTATCACAGCTTCCTTTAAACTTCATCACGCATGCTCTTAACATATTTTCGAGAGTCTGGATGGTTCTCTCTGATTGACCATCTGTCTGCAGGTGAAAAGTAGTACTGAAGTTCAATCTGGTGCCCATGACTTTTTGTAGCTTCGACCAAAACCTTGAAGTAAACCGAGGATCTCTATCTGATACAATAGACACCGATGCGCTATGCAGCCTCACAATCTCATCTACATACAACTGTGCTAATCTCTCCAGAGAATAAGTATTCTTAGTAGCAAGAAAATGAGCGGACTTCGTTAATCTGTCAACTATCACCCAAATGACATCGTGTCCGCTTTGTGTTCTGGGAAGTCCCATCACGAAATCCATCGTGATCCTTTCCCACTTCCATTTTGGAATGGATAAAGGCTGTAATAAACCTACGGGCTTTTAATGCTCAATCTTAATCTGTTGGCAAGTCAAGCACTTAGATACGAACTCTGCTATTTCCCTCTTCATACCTCTCCACCAGTAATGGTCCTTCAGAGTCCGATACATTTTAGTACTCTCTAGATGCATAGCATAGACCGAGGAGTGTGCTTCTTCCATGATTTCTTTCTTTAACTCTGCTATATCTGCCACACATAATCTTTATTCCAAGACTAATGTTCCGTCACCTCGTAAGGTGAAGCTGCTTTGCTGCCCAGCCTCTATTTTGCTTCTCAATTTCATCAAATACGGATCTTGAGCTTGTAATTCCCTGACTTTGTCCACTAACACCGGACGAACATGGAAAGCTGCTAGTAGAGCACCTGACTCTACCGTCTCCAAACTGACCCCCATAGATCTCAACTCTATTAACATCGGTAAATACTCAGCTTTTAACCTAGCTAAGGAAGTAGAGGGCTTTCTGGTTAGTGCATCTGCTACCACATTTGCTTTGCTTGGGTGATACTCTTTAGTGCAGTCATAATCTTTGATGAGCTCAATCCACCTTCTTTGTCTCATGTTTAACTCCTTCTGCGAGAACAAATATTGCAAGCTCTTATGATCAGTAAAGATCCTGCAAGGTACTCCATAGAGGTAATGCCTCCAAATCCTCAAAGCGAACACTACAGCCGCTTACTCCAAGTCGTGTGTTGGATAATTTACTTCATGCTTTTTTAACTGCCTGGAAGCATAAGCTATCACTCTGTCGTGCTGCATCAACACACAACCTAAACCTTGCCTGAAGGCATCACAATACACTGTAAATCCCTCACTTCTTGAGGGAAGTGTAAGCACTAGTGCAGTAGTCAACCTTTGCTTCAACTCATCAAAACTGTTCTGACATGACTCTAACCAAACGAACTTCTCTTCTTTTCTGGTTAACCTGGTCAGGGGAGTAGCAATCTTCGAAAATCCTTCCACAAATTTTCTATAATATCCAGTTAAACCCAAGAAGCTTCTGACTTCTGTTACATTCGTGGGTGGCTTTCAATCTACAATAACTTCTATCTTTTGGGGATCTACTGAAATACTCTCTGCTGACACCACATGTCCCAAGAATGCCACTCGATTTAGCAAAAATTGGCACTTACTGAACTTTGCATAAAGTTAATGCTCTCTCAGAGTTTGCAATACAATCCTCAATTGCTCTGCATGCTCATCTCTACTACCTGAATACACCAAAATGTCATCGATGAAGACTATCACGAACTTATCCAGGTAGGGTCTGAAGACACGGTTCATCAAATCCATAAAAGCTACTGGGGCATTGGTTAAGCCGAATGGCATCACCAAGAACTCATAATGCCCATATATAGTTCTGAAGGCCGTCTTGGGAACATCTTCCCTACGCACCTTCAGCTGATGATACCCCGATCGTAGATCTATCTTCGAGAAGACTTTAGCTCCCTGTAGTTGGTCAAACAGATCATTGATTCTAGGCAACGGATATTGATTTCGGATAGTTACTTTGTTGAGTTATCTATAATCGATGCATAAACGGAGGCTTCCGTCTTTCTTCTTAACAAACAACACCGGAGCTCCTCACGGCAATGTACTCATCTTAACGAAGCCCTTGCTTAACAATTCTTCCATCTGTACCTTCAACTCCTTTAGCTCTGCTGGTGCCATCCGGTATGACGCTATAGAAATGGGCTTTGTACCAGGTGCTAACTCAATCTCGAACTCAATTTCTCTATCTGGTGGCAACCCTGGTAGGTCTTCAGGAAATACATCGGGGAACTCATTAACCACAGGAACTTCTGTCACTTGTAACTCACTGCTGCCAGCTTCTATTGCATAAACCAAGTACCCCTAGCATGCTTTACGGAGCATTTTGTTGGCTTGAATCATGCTCACCAAACTTGTAGAGAGTATCTTTCTCTCTCCACAAAAGATCATATCTGGTCCCCCAGGCTTGCTAAACTGAACTTCCTTCCGGTAGCAGTCTACGGTGGCACGATGCTTGGAAAGCCAATCCATGTCCAAAATAATATCAAAATCATGAATATCGAGCACTATCAAGTCAGCCTCGAACTCATGACCTGCTATAGTTACTTTACTTCCCATGTAAACTCTATCCGTAATAAGCGAATCACCCATAGGAAGTGACACTACCATGCTACACTCGGTCGGTCTCAACTCTATCCCAACTCTATCTATAAACTCTCGTGCAATAAAAGAATGGGTGGCTCCTGGATCCACCAGTACATGAGCATCAGTATCGAATAAAGAAATGGTACCTGTGACCACATCTGGTGTGGCATCGACTGCCTGCTAGGTCACTGTATATACTCTGGCAGCCTGACTGCGAGGTCTACCAGACTGTCCTCTGGGGGGTATGCCTCTACCTGATCCGCCACTGGGCTGCCCTGCACTAGTAGCTCCTCCGGTCTGGGGGCCTCCCCTCTCGGGTCCACGGCTCCCACTAGTCTGCCCCTGAACGGCTGATCTGGCCTCGGATGGACTCGACGCCACTGCACTACGACAATCTCTCATGAAATGGCCCTCCTAGCCGCATCTGAAACATCCGGTCTTACCCTGAAGGCACTCACCGGGGTGTGACCGGCCACATCTACTGCAAACTGGTCGGCTCCTCCAACTCTGCTGACTCCTGGACCATGCTGACGGTTGAACCGAACTCTGGCTAGTTTGAGGTCTCTGGCTCTGCTGTCGACTCTGTGACCATGCTGGCCTCTGACCACCTTTGCTCACTTTACTTGGTCCCATTTGCTGGCTACTGCCCCAACTATGTTTCTGACTGAATTGCTGCTTTGGGTTGGGGACGGTTCGTGCACTCTGCTCCACTCTAGTGGCTACCTCCACCAACTGTCCATATCTAGTATGTGTTGAGGACGTCACAATGGTCCTGACTGCGGGATTAAGGCCTGCTAAAAATCTACTGACCTTCTGTTCTTCGTTCTCGGCAATGTAAAGGACTAGACGAACTAGCTCGGAGAATCTCTTTTCATACTCTGTCACTGTAGAGCCCCCCTGGTCTAACCTGTAAAACTCCTCGATTTTAGCATCTTTGTAAACTTTTGGGAAAAACTTATTTGTAAACTCTTTCTTGAAGTCTTCCCAAGATACTCTAGCTGGATGCGCTCTCTGATGCGCCTTCCACCAATCTTTGGCTCCATCCTTCAGCAGAAAAGCTGAAAAGGTAACCATCTGGTCCTCCGTGCATCCTATGACCTGAAATATTTCTTCGTTTGCCTCTAGCCATGACAATGCTCTCTCGGGCTCCCCGGTCCCATCATATGGCTTTGCGCCTAACTTGCGGGCGCGCTCTAAAGTCACTCCTGTCTCCTGCGGCTGCTGAAGGGTCGTTGCTAGCATCTGGGCCATCTGCTCCATCTGCCCTGGAATAGGTCCTGGGGCAGGCTCTGATCAGACTGACTGTGATGGCCTTGGGTGTGAAGAACTCCCTGGCACATTGACGGACTTGTCAACATGCTCATCCTACGATAGGGGTGCCTCTACGGCAGCCTGCTTCGTCCTAGGATGATCTCGACGCTGCATATCTCTATAATTTTCAAATAATCATAAACTCAAATTAGAACATTTATAAAGCATGAATCATTTCTATACTCATGCAATGTTCACTTCAATTTCTCTATATCTTAACTCATCTCAAGTATAACCGGTGTGAGCTAGCTCATGAAAATCTTTAAAAGATGCATGCACATTCATAACATGCTCAATTCAAATAGTGTAACTTATAGTTTAACTTATGCAATCGATGAAAGCATAACTTATAAAATCTTTAAAAAGAGATGAATGCACATAATAACTTCGTGCCTTATATATAACTAACGCACAGTTTGTGCGAAATAGCTCAAACTTTTCTCTTAAAACTTTTTCTCAACTTAACGAAAATCGGACTCTGATACCAACTTGACAGGACCCAAACCAGACCTTATTTAGGCTCTCGTCTGAAGGATCCTATCGGGCACTTCAACGGACTTCCTGAACCCAATTTGTCGGATTGAAGAAACCCGAGAAGCGAACCCTTAACTTTCTTAGCCGATTTACTCATTTAAACTCAAAATTTTGGTTTTCTTTAAAACAGTTGGGAGTGATAAAATTTTTCGCGATTTCATTTCAAAATAATTTTATAAAAATTTTGGCAGCATAACAACTGCATTTTCAACAATCCAAAATTTACCTGTAAAGAAAATTACACTTCGACTGTATTTTCTATTCCTCCCAACTTCTTTATCCATAAACAAACATTATCATCACATTTTCCACCAAACATAAGCATGAACTCATGCTACAATATACATATATATATATACATCATATGTAAAATGCATAAATATTTACAAATATACATTCTCCAAATACAAGTATCATAGTTATCATATAATGCACATATATACAATATTTACACAATATGTTTTTGTGACTCGTCCCACCTATATATGTATATGAAGCAAAATGATGTCGTCCGACAGCAGCGTTCGAGAATATAAATAAGCTATACAACCACCAAACGAGTTAGTGCTACAAAATCGTATAATATAACGTGCATCAATATATTAAACTAAAATCTTATTTATTTTCAATACTTTCAAAATCCCCATGTATACCCTCGGAATACTCTATCCATCACGGGCGTTTTAAACTAACGCCAACGTGAAGCTACTGCTGTAACTCAACCACTACGATACGGAATTTACTGCATCGCACGTAGGGTGATAAATCTCATAATTGAGCAACTATAACGCAGAATTTTCTACATCGCAATTGTAGTGCTAGCGCTCTAGGCGACTACGAGTGGAATTTTCTACATCGCCGCGTAGTGCTAAACTGTAAAATAACCAACTACATGCGGAATTGTCTGCATCGCAACGCAGCGCTATACTTTCTAGTAGAGAACTGACAACTATGGCCGGAATTTTCTGCGTCGTCTCGTAGTGCTAATTTCTCTATACTCTGAGCGACTATGGACGGAATTTTCTGTATCGTCACGTAGCGCTAAATTTCATAAACTCTTAAGGTATATACTTGGGTTTTTAAACTAACTTATCAAGTGTAAAAAGCACAAAACCAATAATTTTTGGAACTTTGAAAAACTTTCTTGATTCAACTCTTTTTAAAACAACTTAATATTGATTTTAATCACTTGATGGATTCCATAAGAACCCATATACTCAAAACTTGAACTTTAATATTGGAAAATCATTTTTGATTCTTACTTAACCATTAAATACCACAATTAACACAATAATTGAAATTAACCATAAGTGTGATAATACACTTACTCGTTAACTACTAATTCTATATAACACTTCCTCTAGTTTTTATTTTTGAATTTAAACGTATCATCACTTATAATCTATTACTTGATTATGGATAAACTATTTTATCCTTACTAATGTTTATTGTTGTAATTCTAGAATGAGCGTTTGCTCATCGATGAATCAATTTAGATTAATACTAACTTGATTTATTACTTAACTTCACAATCTAGTTTTACTCGCTAGGAAATTAAGAATCTGAACTAGGGGTTTACAGAGGAACACTAGGTTTCCCCAATATTTTGTTCAAATTCATATTTAAATAATGTGATATGTGAGTTATCAATATAATGTAAATTATAAGATATGCGAAATATAAATTTTGGCATAAAACAAGGCTTTTTTGCTCTTAAAAAACTACAAGATGAGAGATATGAAGTCAAAATGAAAGTCGGTCCCAATACCATACCTTTTTGTGTTCAATATTGTAACTAACAAAACAAGACAAGTGACTCATGGTTTTAACTTGGTACGCCATAGGGTTGAAGAATAATAAAACAATCACATCTATAGACTTTAAGATTTTGATAATTTGGAAAAGTTTAAAAAACAAAAGTAAAAAAAAAAAAAAAAAAAAAAAGGTAGTTCATAAGGAGTTTGATTCCATATGACTTGAGAAATGACATAATTAATAACTAAATTGTCGTCAAAACAACTTCCCCCAAAATTGTTCAAGAAAGAGATGAAAAAAGCACAAGTAGTAATGGTTTTGACATGTTATCAAAACTTGGAGGTTCGAGTTTAAATATCTTCTTCTCTTCTATCTAAAATTCTTATTATACAAGTTATCTTGTTGGAGGCATCTGTTATGTGTTCAATATTTATCATTTGCCCACATTGCACATAAAAGAACATGTTAACTTATAATAAATTCCTTCAACGTTAATTTTAAATACTGTAATTTGACTTTTTCCTATCAGTCTGAGTTTTTAGGTCTAATGGTTATTAACAGCTGAAGATCTCATACCTTTTTAAGTGAAATTTGATGTTTTTAAATTTTAGAGTTTAACCCACCCATTCATTGTTTGTTTCTATCCAATACGACCATTTATCTCACTTGTTGTCTTATTATAATTATTAGGAACCGTTCGATTTTTCCATGAAGATACGTAATTTAATTATTTTAACAATAAAAGATACTTGTAATTCATAATTCGAACTCATTGTCCAATATAGTTTAATAGTAGAGAGTGCTCACTCGACTTGTCAATGTTTTATATTTAAGTTGTCATTAGTTTTAAAATTAATACCAACATATGAAATGAGTTTGTTTAGCATATGTAGTTCATGAATAAAAGACGATATAATTGGCATGCAAACTAACACTTCATTCATAAATAATGGTGTTAAAAAAATTCATCTTTATAGTTTGATGATATGTTCAAAACTCACTATAATTTTTATACTATTTATTGAATCTCTTTCGTTTTAAAAATAATCTCAATATTGAATTTTTAAATTGATTTTAATACAAATTCAATTAATATAGAACTCAATTTGTGATTATGTTAAGAGAAGTGTTTTTTTTTTCCCATAGAATTTAACCGAATAATGTTTTGTTCAACCCTAATATAAATGGAAAGTCAAAACTAAAATATTTTGCATAGAAAAAAAATCCTTTTAGTCAAAACTAAAATATAAATGGTTTTAGTGTGATTGGAATTGGTTTGATGTTTGTATTTAGAAAGATTGTGTTGAGGTTGTGTTTGATGTCTAATTTTGAGCCCCCCAAAAAAAGAATTGGGCTCAAAACCGAAGAACAGGTGTTCGATTCAGTTTGGTTCTTTCCCCTAAAAATACCATGTATTGAGAACTAAACAGTGGTTAATTATGAATCAAATCGAACACCCAAGTTCCCATTGACAGGATCTATCTCGACTCTTATCTCGAGTCTAAAAGGATCCCATGAAAACGGGGGTCTGATGGAAACCAAGATAGCAAGTATGGAGGATGACAAGACAATTTGACAACGAGGCAATTGAAGGCTATTGGGCTTAATCTTGAAGAGTTTGGGAGCTAATTGAAGGCAATTGGAGTCAACTGGGCTTTAAATAATATGGGTTGGAATTTATTTTAATTGTAATGGGTTTTAAATTAAGTTAGTTTATTTAATGTTATATTGGGTCTTAATTTATGTAATGGGCTAAACTGATATATTTAATTAACTTAAGCCCATGTTTAATTATTTTAAACCCATGATTATGTTTAGTGAGCCCAATTGTTAGGGGGCTAGGGTTTTGATAATGTTTTATTTCTTGGCCTATAAAAAGGCTTGTAATTCTAAGTTGAAAAAGTTGAATGATGATATAGCCAACTTCTTGAATGAAAAGAATGGAGACTTGTTTCTCTTTTGTTCTTCTATGAACATATGATCTTATCAAGCTATGCTTGTGATGATCAAACCATGACTTATCTCCCACATTCTCATCTATATCCTGGGAGTGGCGTCAATATAATTCTTTTTGATAATTTTGGTTTTTGATTGAGTTCTAATCATTGGGTCAAAGTTCTTTATAATTTTGGTTTCTTGATTGACATATAATCAATGGGTCAAAATTTCATTTTTATGAACGTGTTTTAATCTTTCTTGGGGTTGTGTTTCAATTTACTTGTGGGTGTCGTATCTTTATATACGGGGTTCTCATCAGGGTCTTTTTTATTGACATCTGGAGTTTTCAAAAACCTATTAGAAAAATTTTCATAAATCATATGGTTGTCTTATAAATTCAATATGAACAAACCATTAAACTTATACATTTCTCATGTTGGACCCATTTACTGAATATATAAAATATTCATAAATTATCTGAAAAAAATATTTCATTTGTAAAGGTATTCTAAAAACATATTTATGAAATTTGGTTAATTAAAAATAATATACACTGATGCAAAAATGTTTTTATATAAAAATAATAATGCATTTTGTAATCACCATGTGGCCCTCCTCATTCTATGCAATAATCTGTATGACCTTGTAGCGGATGTCTAAAAAAATAGATTTATAAAAGAGTGAGCTCTAATACCAAGTGAGTGAATATAACTTTTCCAAAAAATAATATTTCTAAATAAATTATAACATATTTCAAGTAATAATAAATACTTCTTAATGATTCATATAAATTCATATCTAAAATAATAAGACTAAATTCAGTTATTTATAATATAATAAAACTGTAACTATTTGTAGGCATAGTTTTTGATAACTTTATAAAATATATTTTGTAACTATTATCTATAAAATGTTTCTGAAATAATTTTTTGTAAATCTCATTTGGCACTACTCAAACTTAAAATGTGACATCTGTAATCTAAAAATTTACACCAACTAATACGCAGAGAAATCTGTCATACGTGGTGAAGATACTTAACACACATGTAGAGCGAGAGATAATATCTACCATACACATGCTGAGTGACTTAATGACTCTCCCGACATTTACCATACACATGTTGGGCGAATCTGTAACTCACATATGTGTAGTTTGTCTGACCGTTAGAAGGGATGGTACAATCTTGGTGTTTAGAAAACATATTTATTTTTCTTTTCTCAAATCTTTTCTTAATATCCATATAATTTTGGATTAATACTTTTCTTGAAACACAAATAAATAAGTAAATAATACTTAAAATTTGCTAAAATCTTTCTTATCATAAAGTCAAACTATTAACATCAAATTCTGTATAAAATTCCAATACATAAAAAAAATAAATTCTCAAGTCAATCGTAAAATATTATCAATAAATCAATAAACTAATTAGATAATTTTTTTTCTAATAACAATTAAATAAATCAAATTTACATATAATTGTAAATAATTAATTCAATTTAAATAAATAACTCACTCACATAACTCTTTTGCTTAGTTTTAAATCTAAAATGAATTCCCATTCGATTTTTCATAATCTCGGATTCACCCTAAAATCATATAAAACTCATGAATTTAAAACTTATAAAAAAATTAAATAATTTTCTAAAATCTAAATCCTATTAAAATAAACTTATTTATCTGGATAAATTAGACACTCATATATTCAAGCCACCCATATGAAATATCCTTATATTTCTCTTCTCTCTCTTTTTCTTTTTCTTCTTATCTTTTCTTTCCTCTTCTTATGGTTTTCTTTCTTCTTATTCGATTTATTATTTATTTACTTATTTTTGTTCTCTGTGTGAATGGCTTTCAAAAACCTGTATATATATATATACACACACTACATCTTGATCTCTTTTTATCGCCATTTACTTCTTTTTATTTCATTTTGTTTTATTATTATATTATTATTTTTTTCCTCAATTGGCACTCACCATTTACTTTTATATATATTTTTCAATGGGCATGGCTTGCCATCTTATATTATTATTATTTTAAAAGAAAACTCACCTACTGTTTGAATTTTTCTACCAACGTAAGGAAATTTTCATTTTGCCCTATGACCTTTTGCCTTTTAATCCAATTTTCTTAATTTCTTTTAAAAATATCCTCCATGAGAATATTTATCCATAAATTTATTTACTTCTAAAATTTATATCAAACTAAATTAATAACAATAAATTGGATTTCAATCAATCTTTTAGGTTTATTAGGATTCAGACCTTACACCCGACGGGCCCCTTCCTTATATACTTTAGGCAGCCCATCGGTAACTCTATGGTAACCCTCCAGTCGACGTTTGATCCGGTTGGAAAGTTCCTGTGAAATTAAGTCATTTACTTTTACCTGAGGAATCTACTATAAATCACTTAAGCTCTTTTTTTTTTATTGTAAATAGGTGGGAACTTTTTCAATTTTACATATAATTACCAAATCAATTTTATAAAAATTTTGGTAGCATGACGGCTATATTTTTGAAAATCCCACTCTACAAAGTTTCATAAAAAGATTTATACACTTATAATTTCAAACAATTCTCAATTTATGGGCCTCCAAGATCTACTAGTGCATATGCATCATGATCAAGGATAGAGATTATATCGATGACTACCTCTAGGGTGGCTTCTACTTCCTATTCGGTGATTACGAACACTCGTGCCTGGGTGCAAGGCTTACTTGGTTGCCTCGTCAGAGCTGTTCCTTTACCGCCTGGAACTATAGACGACGTTGTGGTGCTCTACCCTCTACTTTGGGAACCTCTGTCTCTCTATCTCTGGTCGACATTGGCCTGTGAGGGTACTGATGAAGGTCCGACTTTTGAGTTTGCAGTGCTAATGAGCTGTGGGCACTCTTTTATAAAATGTCCTTCCTACTCACAGTAGAAACAAATAGTTGTATTCTTTCGACACTTACTAAGATGTCTCTTTCTACAAGTATTGCATTTTGGGAATGTGTTCCTTGTGTTTCGGGAGCCTCCAAATGTTATAGACGGCCTAGTTGATCCCTAACTGGATGATGCTCCTTAGGTCATCTTCCTGCTACTATCCCATCTTGACTTAAGCTTCTTCTTAGAGAACTTACTGGGCTTTACTAGGGTAGGCTGGATCCACTGCGTTTAAGTTCTGCTCTCCCACTCTGAGATATAGCTATCGCGTTCTTTTCCACTTTCATTGCTGCTTCTACCAATTCTCTATAATGAGTCTGGGGGCTAGAGATAACTCGATCTAGAGACTAGGATTTAGGCTTGTAATAAATCTTTTACATTTCTATTTTTCATTTTCAGAAATAAACGAGATGATCCGTACCAACTCTGAAAATTTCTTCTCATACTCAGTCATCGATGTCGACCCCTGCTCCAATCTAAAAAATTCTTCAATACGGGCATCTTTGTAGCTTTTCAGATAGAACCTGTTTGTAAATTCTCTTTGAAACTGCATCCATGACACCCTACCTGGATGTCATCTCTTTAAGGCCTCCCACCAACTTTTGCTCTATCTTCCAGGAGGAAGAAGGAGAATAGAACTCACTAGTCATCCATGCACCTTTAATTCCTTCAATTCAGCTTGGGGCCATTCTATAAGGAGGAATTGAAATCGACTTTTTTCCCGAAATCAGATCTATTTCAAACTCTATCTCTCTGTCTAGAGGTAGTTTTGGAAGATCATCTAGGAATATATATGGGAACTCTCTGACCACTGAAATACCTTCTAATCGAGTTCCATTCTTTTTCTGTTCAACCATGTACGCCAGATATCCTTGGTACCCTTTTCGTAGCATCTTCCAAGCTGTTATGGCGGACATAAGATTGGTAGCGAGTACTTTCCGTATTCCATAGAATACCACTTTTGGTTCCCAAGGTTTGATCAATTTAACCTACTTTTTATAATAATCAACCATAGCCCGATGTCTAGATGTCCCGTTTATTTCTGAAAATGAAGAACATAAATGTAAAAGATTTATTGCAGGCTTAAATCCTAGTCTTCAGATCCACTTATCTTTAGCCCTATAAACTCATTATAGAGAATTGGTAGAAGCAGCAATGAAAGTAGAAAGGAACGCAACAACTATATCTCAAAGTGGGAGAGTATTAAGCGCAATGGATCCAGCCTACCCCAGCAAAGGCCTAGTAAGTTCGCTAAGAAGAAGTCTAAATCAAGATGGGATAGCAGCAGAAAGATGACCCAAGGAGCGTCATCTAGTTAAGGATCAGCTAGGCCATCTACAACATTTAGAGGCTCTCGAAGCATAAGGAACACATTCCTAGAATGTAATACCCGTGGAAAGAGACATCTGGATGAGTGTCGAAAGAATAAAACTACTTGTTTCCACTGTGGGCAAAATTGACATTTTATAAAAGAGTGCCCATAGCTCATTAGCACTGCGAGCTCAGAGGCCGAATCTTTAGCAGTACTCTCATAGGCTAGTGTTGGCTAGAGATAGGGAGGCAGAGGCTCCTAGAGTAGAGGGCAGAGCACTACAGTGTCGTTTAGAGATCCAGGCGGTAGAGAAGCACCTCCGATGGGACAGCCAAGTAGGCCCCGCACCTAGGCACTAGTGTTCTTAATCACCCAACAGGAAGTAGAAGCCACCCCAGAGGTAGTCACCGGTACGATCTCTATCCTTGATCATGATGCATATGCACTAGTAGATCCCGGAGGCTTAGAAGTTGAGAATTGTTTGAAATTAGAAGTATATAAATCCTTTTATGAAACTTTGCAAGGTGGGATTTTCAAAAATATAATTGTCATGCTGTCAAAATTTTTATAAAATTGATTTGGTAATTATATGTAAAAATAAAAAAGTTCCCAGATATTTTCGGTCAAAAAAAGAGCTTAAGTGATTTATAGTATATTCCTCGGGTAAAAGTAAACGGCTTAGTTTCACGGAAACTTTTCAACCGGATCAGACATCGACTAAAAGACTACTTTAGAGTTGTTGGTGGGCTGCCAGAGTATATAAGGAAGGGGCCCGTCACACCCACCCCTATCAACACACCAATGATGTGACCAATAGCACCGCAAGCTAAAGTGTCAACCATTATGAAGTTAGTTGTGTCATCTGTTTACAACCCTGAGTTCTTAAAGAAATCTATTACTTGCTCTTCTTTGGTAATTTACTTAACAACTCACATGCGTACTGGGTCATTTGATTGCTCTTTTTTAAATTAAAGTGTTAATTAGTGTGAAGCCAATACATACTTAAATGATATGATATGTGAGTTGTCAAAATCTTATAAATCATGGGATAATGTGATAATGAATAAGATCTTGACAATTTATATATCATATCATTTGGACGAAAGTTTTTGAGAAGCCTAACATTACTCTATGTATATACATCTAACTTACTCTTCTTTTTCAATTTTATTTACAACACACTATTAAATTCTAATTTGAGAACTAATCACTATAATAGTTGTATATTGGTGGTGCAAGCAATAGTGTGGTAAAAAAATTGTGATAACTACAAGAAAATAACCTGACAGAAATTGAGATCACCTTAGTCAATCTTATATTCACATTATCAAAATTATAAATTTAATTATCTCTTTCTTATGAAAAATCAAAACTTTAAAGCAATATAACTTACCTCTTCGAAGTGTCTTAATGATTTACTATTGATTAATAGTAACATGAGAATTATTGTCACATTTGTTAGTGGTTTTTCCTTGCCTAGTCACCACACTCATCAAGTACACAACACTAGTGAAAAGAAAGGATATTCAAACTTTGTTAAACACACAAAAGATAGCAAGAGAGAAGATTATATATAGGTTGCTGTAAGTTCTAAAACTTGATAATTTAAATAAAATTTCATACAATAGCCATCATATCGTTTTAAAAAACTTAAGGTGCACCGAGGTGCAAAGGGGTGGTAAAGCTCGAGACGCAAAGCTGCAAGACGCACCTTTTCAACGTGAGCCACACCTCTTATAAAAAAAAAATTAAAATATTATAAAATCATAAAATTGGGGTCTTATTTATATATATTAGTCATGAGATACCATTGATTTTTTTTTTTTTTAAAATGAATTTACCACATCATTTTTCAAACCCTAATTTTTCAACATCAAACATAATCTACTGAAAACATGTCAAACATTAACACATAAATTTCCAAATCACTCATGATATTTAAACATATTTACTATGAAAATATATAATTCCACACAACTTATTATAGTTTTTAAGTGAGCAATCGAAAAACCCCAAATTTGTTTGTACGAACCCTTACAATGTACACACCCTCCAACAAAATAAAATTCAATCCATCTCTTTCAATAAATTAGTCTAAAAACCACCTTTCCAAAAGCAAAAAGTTATTGCAAACCTTACCTTCCCTCCGTTGTCAATGATGGTCCAGTTTTTTCACACTATGCAGCTCTAAACCCTCGTTTGATAGCCTTAAACGAACCAACAAACACACTAGGCTTCCAATGAAGGAACATGTAACCAAGAAAAATGTGAGTGACGTGATGGTGGTACATGAACAGTTACTAGGGTTTGACGCGAAATGGAGGGCACATTGAGGTTGCATGAATGAAGATAGTGGATTGTCTTTAAAGGCATTCAAATGGCACCCTACTAGGTATGTAACACCCCAAATTTGAACTAGTCTAGTAGGTTATATACATATATATAAATAAAGTTTAGGTGAGGTTCAAATAAAATTATAAGGGATTCAACTAGAAACTTAAATTAAAGAGCTCAAAGAAAAAGTAATTCAAGTGAACCCAATTAGAAAAACTAGTAATGGCTCAATTATTTTTCTAAGCACACTAATTGTTTTTCTAAATACACCCATCTAAGGTCAAACATGGAAAAAGAAGAATGTAAGAGGGGGTAAAATTATCCACCATAAAAGATGAGGAATTATAAAATTTTTGAAGGGCAAATTATGAAACAAGAAAGAAACATGAGGGGGCAAGATTGGAAATGCAAAAGACACTTTGTTAGATTTTAATTGAATGAAAAAATGAGTCGTGGAAGAAGGGTTAAGTGTATAAAATTATGGTCATGCATGAGAGTATATATATATATATATATATATGTAATTATATGTGATTTAGAAAGCCAACCCGTCCATTTCTTCATCTTGGCCGAACCTAACCCTAAAAGGAGAAATAAAAATCAAAGGAAAGGGAGAAGAAAGAAAAAAGGAGAAAGAAGAAGAGAAAAAAATCAAAGAAGTTTGCAGAAAAATTTGTGGTATGAAACTAGCTCCAATTTAGTATCAGTTTTCTTAGTTTAGTTCTTATAAACTCTAAATAAGTTTTGGTGTTATTTTAGGTGAAAAAGGGTATAAGGAAAAGGCAAACATAAGTGGACTTTCATAGAGTTTGGAAGTAAATTAGTGAGTGGATGTTTTCCTTTAACTTGATTTATAGAAGCATTTTGTTATGTTTCAACTTTTATCAATTTTGAGATTTAAATATATTATGTGATTTATGATTTTTGAAGTATATTTTAAGATTTTGAAGTATGTTTTAAGAATTTGATACATGTTTCATGAATTGAAAATGATAGATTTTGGTTAGAACACATGTTGTATGAAGTGTGAATTTTAGAGTATATTTTGGAAATTTTAAAGTATACTAGAATCTACAAATTTTAAATTATATTTTATCAATTTTAAGATATGACGACGTTGAAATTCAGCCGACGAGAATTCAATGCACAGTACCTGCAATCAATGTGAGAAAATACGAAAACCAAGAAAAACAGAGCAAAGAACCAAGAACAAATGGCAGAAAACAAAAAGTTTTTAACGTGGTTCAGCAAGTGCGCCTACGTCCACGACTGTCTCTCTAAAATTCTGCAGAGTGACAGTATGTTATTCAATGTGTCTTGCTACAATGATTTTAACCCCTATTTATAGGGGAAGAGATGATGTAAATCTAGTAACAATAAAATATGAAGAGAATCATTAATTAATTATACTTCCTAATTAGTTAGAATGAAATCAGGAAACCGTTCCAAATATCTCGGGATAACGTTGATTGAGTTAGAATTTGAATTAACTTCCGTTTATGGTGAGAGAATCACAATCAGATTAGGTAATTGATATTTCTGGAAGATTCTGTATTAAATGCGCTCTGAGTGAACTGCTTACTGTGTATGGCGATTTGCGACCTCGAGTTGGACCTCGCTGATGAGCGAGCTGTGCATAGAACAAGCTATACAATTCAACCAGGCTGAGGCGAGCTCACTGACGCGAGCTGAAGAGCTTGCTAGGACAAGTTGCAGAGCTCGCTGGGCTTGAGATTGATAACTGGGCTTTGGCCTATAGGTGATCTTATTGGACTGACTTGATGGGCCTTGTTTGCTGGGTCTTTGCATTGAGTTAACTTAATGGGCTTTTATCAGACTTTTACCAGCCCATTTGGTGAGTCCGGAAAATGCATATAACATCAGCCCCCCAGCTTTGAATTTTTTCAGCGAACTGGGAGCTTGAGCTCGCTGGTTAGCTTCTCTGGTAAGCCAACTTGAATTACCAATTTCGTGCCCTTTCAAATTCAATCTCATCAACTCTGACACGTGGCGGTCATGCAGGAAGCAACTGAACCGAGGCTGGCATGTTTCTTACACGCGCATTTAATGCACACGTCTTTCAACTGACGGCTACATGATTGGAAAGTCGTACTTCGCGCTGCACCGTTGGATCAATGGCGGTTACATAGCAGACAGATCTGATGGCTGGGGCTTGAGCTTGTCCATCTATATAAACTGGTGGAGCCCCTTTCATTTTCTTTTTTATCTGTCATTTTCTCTCGAAGTCACCAAATTTTCTCAGCATACTCACCGGTTCTTCACACAATCTACACTTCCAGTCACCATTTTACACACCTTCATCAAAGATTCACGGTACGTTCTTCATCTGACCTCAAGTTTTCAGCTTTTGGGCTCATTTTTGTTGAATTAATGTTGCACTATGCTTGCGCTTTGTTATTGTTGTGCTTGAAATGGTTTGAATATGTTGCGTTCTTAATATTCTGAGTTTCTTATTGAACTTGACTTTTCAACTTCTGTTGATTTGATCCTGAAGCATGTTTGTTTGCAAACTGATTACTGTTTGTGGCCCGTTATGCACGTGAACTTAAGCATCTGTAGACTATTGGCCCGTAGGTCGTTGCTCTACAAGTTGAGCCCGCTACTGTAGGAACGATCTGCGAACTAGGAAACTTAGGAGTTTTTTGTATTTTAGTAATTCGTTCCTAACGACTTGACTATATCCCCTTTTGTATAGATGTCTTTAAATGGAGCTCGTAGTGCTAGCGAAGCAGCTCAGGGCGGAAAGCGAGTAAAAACTCAGCAGCGAGCTGAAAAGGAAAGGGAAGCTCGCAAAACGTTCGCTCATTACCCATCTTTCATAGAAGTCTCCGAACTGGAGGGGATCGCTCTTCAATTCCATATCCCCAGAGGTTGTCACGCGATGTCACCCACTCTAAGAAAACATGCAGGCTATCCTCCACGGGGGTATATTGCTGTCAGCATTCAGCACCTGGAACACGGGCTAAGATTCCCAGTTCCTTCTTATTTGATCAAATTCTTGAACGCTGTCAAGCTCGCGCCGTTCCAGCTGACACCGAACTTATACGCGTAGCTAACTTCGCTAACCCTAGCCTTCCTTAAAAATAATCTTCCTCCTCTAACTTCAAAAATCATACAGCAGTTTTATAGCATCAAAGCTTTGAGCGCTTCACAGGAGGGAACGTCAAAGGGCATTTACTACCTCACAGCTCGTCCGTCTGACTATAAGAAACTCTTGCCCCAAGGAGGTGCGAAGAGTAAGTCCAACGTCGGGTCATACAAGACGAGCTGATTTCTCGTCTCATGCCCTTCTCTTGCAAGACTTAAAAACTTTAGCTTCGTCCTGGAGCCAGGTAGATAGAGGAAGATCTTTAACGAGCTTAAAATAATAATTTTAACTTTTATTTATTTACTTATTATTATTATTATTATTATTATTTTATTTATTTATTATTATTTTTTTTTACAGATCTGAAAATGGACAAGTCTCCTCTCAGCAGCAAGGAGAAGAGGGCTTTTGAGGTGCTCGCGAACTCGGATGAAGCAAGCATAAGCAGCAAATTTGATACTGCTCTTCTTCAGGCTCACGACCTTGCTCCTCCTGAAGATTCTCCATTAATCGATAGTAAGAATGACATATCGAGCATGGGGAAACGCGAGCTTTCCTCCGTTCTCGAAGTTCCTGTTAGGGTAAAAGATACATTTGATTCCCAATTGGCTCCAGCTCGCACCTCCTCCTCGCGAGCAGAGATAGCATCAGCTCCTGCTCCAGCTCGGGCAGAAACAGCTCCAGCCCGTGCAGCCCCTATTGTACAAGTAGATTCATCCCCCTCCCCAAATCACACAACTATTTCAGAGGCTCCATTGCCTGCTCCAGCAGACTTAGCGCATGCTCTAATAGTTCCAACATCTGCTGAAGCAACACCAGCTCCAGCTCGCACTCCATCAGTGGGTGCATCTCGAAAAGCTGCTTCTTCAGTTCCTACTCCTTCCACTGGGCGAGCTCCAGCTAAAAGGAAAAAACTTGCTTTTTGGAGTTCTCTCCCGATAATCATGCTAAGACTCCAGCCCCTTCAGCAGCTCTAGCGAAGTGGCCAGTTGAAATCTCAGCCTCTCCAGCTACTCCTTTAAAGCGTTTTAAGCAACCTGCTAAAGTACAAGCTCCCTCGGTTGCTGCTCCTAGCGAGGCACTGCCCTCAGAAACAGTAGCAGATCTTTCGCTGGTTCAATTTCGTAGCTCGCCACATGGAGAAGGGGATGCTCCGTCCGAGGTTGCTCCCCAGGCAGCCCGAGCTAGCACCAGCATGAGAAAGAATTGGTTCAAGCGTACCTTTTTAACTCGCAATCATGTTTATTGGAGTGAACAGCGTGATGCCCCGGAGGCTGAGAGGACTTCTTCACCAACAAGGCCAGACATTGAAGTTGGACCTGGGGGAAGATATTTAACTTCCTTCCTCGACAACTGGCCATCAATTATGTTGACTCATGCAAGGGTCTTAGAGAATAGGTCCCTTAGGGGCACAGACCTGGACGAGTACGCAGCTCGTCATGTTATGCTGGTAAGTTATCCTTCTTTCATCTTCTGGTTTCTTTACCTATCAAATATTAACTTGTAGAATTTTCAGGCTGTCCTTGCATCAATAAAGCGAAGGAGATTGACCAGGGTCACCGAGGATCGAATAATGAGGCTGGAGAATGAGCTGGAGAAAGCTAAGGAGGAAGTAGCATTCTTGGCCAAGAAAACCATAGATGGTAGCGAAGCATAGATAGCTGCGGCGAACATTGCTAGACAGGCAGCTGAAGAAGCTTTGCGGAAAATGGAAAATGATCACGAAGCCACTAGGTCGCACCTCACTACCTTGCTCTAAAATTGTAGAGATGAACTGGGCAAGGAAAAGGATGAACTGAACAAGGTGAGGGACGAGCTGAGACGGTCTGAGCAGCGAGCCGAGTTGGACGAAAAACAAGCTGAGAAAGTGAAGGCTGCTGTACAGCGGGACGAAGAAGCCAAAAATTGGGCTAGGATTGCGGAAAACCAAATTGAGGTCCTCAGGCAACAAATTCAGGCTGCAGTACAGCGAGCTGAAGAAGCGGAAGCTGCTGCCCAACGGGCTGAAGAGGTCGAACATCGAGCTGAAGTGCTTAGGCAGCAAGTAGGGGAGGTAATACGACGAGCTGAGGCCGCAGAACAGCAAATAGAGGTCATGAAACAAGAAGCTGAGGTCGTTAACCGCCATGCAGATGACGCCTTCGAAGAACTGATAGCTTTCAGAGAAAGATCTATTCAAGAAACGGAGGCGTAGGTCGCTGAGGCCAGAGATGAGGCTGAGGAAAAAACAGGCCTTAACTTCCTTTACACACTTTGGGTATCTCATCCTAAATTGGATTTTTCCATTTTTGGGGATGTGAGACTCGAAGTTGTGGAGAAATTCAAAGCAAAGGCTGCCTCATCCTCAGCAATGGAGGTGTCTGGCACGACCTCTCAAGTTGAGCCCGCTGGTGACCTCGAACCTTCTGGCGTGTCTCCTTCTCATGAAGACCCTTTATTAGGCCCAGATCCTCCAGCTTAGAGCTAGCAGCTTACCTTTTGTACTTTTTTTTTTTTTTGTAAAGAACTTTTAAACTTAATAAAATTCCTTTCATTATTTCTTCCGTGTTGAATGTGCTTGAGTTATTGTGTTGGTCGTAACACGTTTTATAGCGTTCAGCTGTGAAACCTTATGCGAGCTAGTTATCATAGTACAACTTGCTCGAGATCAGATATAACAACTTCATTTGTCATATTGAATTGTTAACAAGCCATGCAGGGGTTCATGACTTCGTCCGTTTCTTAGGTTCTTTTTTATTTTAGCGAGCTATGCAGAGGTACTTAATCACACCTGCTTTTTAGACTCTTTTTATTTTAAGCGAGCTATGCAGGGGTATGTAACCTCGCTTGCTTTTTGGGCTCTTTTTTTCCTTATAGCGAGCTATGCAGGGGTACGTAACCTCGCCTGCTTTTTGGGCTCTTTTTCCTTATAACGAGCTATGCAGGGGTACGTAACCTCGCTTGCTTTTTAGGCTCTTTTTCCTTATAACAAGCTATGCAGGGGTACGTAACTTCGTCTGCTTTTTAGGCTTTTTTTCCTTATAACGAGCTATGTAGGGGTACGTAACTTGCCTGCTTTTTGGGCTCTTTTTCCTTATAGCGAGCTATGTAGGGGTACGTAACCTCGCCTGCTTTTTAGACTCTTTTTCCTTATAGCGAGCTATGCAGGGGTACGTAACCTCGCCTGCTTTTTAGGCTATTTTCATTTTAGCGAGCAATGCAAGGATACGTAAACTCGCCTGCTTTTTAGGCTTTTTTTATTTTTGGCGAGCTATGCACTAATCAGCACGAAGCTCGTCATCTTTGCAAAATAAGGCACATCATGAGGGAACTGGAGCTTTCATTATCTATAATAAGATTGAATTATTCGTAACAAATAAAGTTACTGATAATATGGTCGAATATGCTCAGCATTCCAAGCTCGAGGGACTTCAGCTCCATTGATGTTGGCCAAGCAATATGCTTCATTCCCTAAGTTTGCTTTGACGATATAAGGTCCTTTCCAATTTGGACATAAGGACCCATCACTGGGTTTGCAAGCTCCAGGTAGAATGAGACGCGGTACTGGGTCTCCCACATTGAATCTGCGAATCCGAGCATTCTTGTTATAGTACCTCATTATTCTCTGTTGGTAGACAGCTACTCTCAGCCTGGCCGTCTCCCTGACTTCTTCAAGCAAATCCAAATTTTCAGCAAGTAATTGATCATTGTCATTTGGATTGAAGGTCGCTTTTCGCTGCGAGGTGACTTCTAACTCTGCCGGAATCATGGCTTCAGACCCATACACCATTGAGAACGGAGTCTCGCCTGTGGAACTGCGAGCTGTGGTCCTGTAAGCCCATAATACTTTTTGAAGCTTGTCTACCCACGCTCCATTCTTCGCTTCCAATTTCATCTTTAAGGTCTGCTTTATAATTTTATTCACAGCTTCAACTTGACCATTGGCTTGTGGATGGTCCACTGCTGAGAAGCTCTTGACTATCTTCAGATCGCTGTAGAACTTGAGAAACTGGTCGCTGCTAAACTTGGTCCCATTATCTGTCACGATCTATTGTGGAACCCCAAACCTGCAAATGATATTACTCCACACGAACTTCTCAATCTTCGTTGTGGAGATTTCTGCCAACTCCTTTGCTTCTGCCTACTTAATGAAATAGTCAACTGCGACCACGGCGTGTTTGCACCTTCCACGAGTTGTTGGCAAAGGCCCGATCAAATCCATTCCCCATATTGCAAAAGGCCATGGGCTTACCATTTGCTTAAGATAGGCTGGCGGAGCTCGCGGAACTTGGGCAAACCTCTGACACTTATCACACCTTTTTACTAAGTCGATAGCGTCCTGTCTCATAGTAGGCTAATAAAAACCTTGACGGAGTGCCTTTTAAGCTAAAGATAGCCCCCCAGCGTGATTTCCATAATGGCCTTCGTGTATCTGCCTCATCACTGTTTCACACTCTGGGCTGTCAAAGCATCGTAAAAGTGGAGCTGAGAACCCCTTCTTGTACAACACATCATTATAGATGCAATATCTTACTGCTCTAGCTCGCAGACGCTGTGCTTCCAGGTTGTTACTTAGCAGCTTTCTATCCTGCAAATAATTGAGAATTGGGATCATCCAAGAATTAGCTTGCACAGTTATTGCTATCATCACACTCTTCTCTTCTGTACTTGGGGCTGGTAGGAACTCTACTGGGATTGCCCTCAAAAAGTCTGCATCTCGTGTGGTCGCGAGGCGAGCTAATGCATCTGCATGAGAGTTCTGAGCTCGTGGGATCTGCTTCACCTTATACCTCTGAAACGCACCTAGCAACTCATGAACTTTCTGGAGGTAAAAGGCCATTTTTGGTCCCTTGGTCTGATACTCCCCCAATATGTGACAGACAACGAGCTGCGAATCGTTGAAGACTTTCAACCGCTCAGCTCGCATTTCCTTAGTCAAACGCAAACTTGCGAGCACTGCTTTGTATTCAACTTCATTGTTTGTTGCCTGGAAACCAAACCTTAAAGCGCAAAGGATTTTGTGGCCTTCAGGGCTTATCAACAATATTCCAGCTCCAACCCTCTGCTTGTTGGATGATCCATCAACATAAAGCTCCCAGGTCGGACCTTCAGAAGATCCCACTTCATCATCCATTGGACCTATAAATTCTATAATGAAGTCTATCAGGGCTTGTGCCTTGATAGTCGTCCTTAGCTTATACTGAATATCAAACTGCGCAAGCTCCACCGTCCATTTCAACAAACGACCTGAGGTGTCCGCCTTCTGTAGAACTTGCTTTAGCGGATGCTGGGTGAGGGCCTCGATCGTATGGGCTTGAAAATAAGGTCGCAGCTTCCTTGATGCTACCACCAGGCAATAAGCGACCTTTTCCATCTACGTGTACCTGGTTTCAACATCTTGCAATCTTTTACTCACATAGTACACTGGAAGCTGCGTATTCTCTTTCTCTCTCATCAAAGCAGCACTTAAAGCTTGTTGAGACACCCCCAAGTACATAATCAGGTTTTTTCCTTCCTTGGGCTTAGAGAGGAGTGGAGCTCGTCCCATGTATTCTTTCAACTGCTGGAAGGCAACTTCACATTGTTCGGTCCACTCGTTTGCCTTTTTCAAAATATCAAAAAATGGGATGCATTTATCCGTAGCCTTCGAGATGAACCTGCTTAGCGCCGCGACCTGGCCATTTAGGCTTTACACATCTTTCACCCTAGTTGGTGACCTCATGTCTATCAGTGCTTTGATCTTGTCAAGATTGGCTTCAATACCTCTGCTATTCACCATGAAGCCTAGAAACTTCCCAGAAGCTACCCCAAACGTACACTTGTGCGGATTCAGCTTCATCTGATAGCTCATCAGAACCTGAAACATCTCCCCTAGATCACTCACATGATTGCTTACCTGCCTTGGACTTTACTAACATATCATCGACATAGACTTCCATGGTCTTTCCAATATGTTCTTCGAACATCATGTTTACTAAGCGTTGGTAAGTCGCTCTTGCATTCTTCAACCCGAAAGACATCACCTTGTAATAGTATAGGCCGTGATCTGTCACAAACGAGGTGTGCTCTTCATCCTCGGGATTCATGAGAATTTGATTATAGCCCGAGTACGCATCCATGAAGCTTAGGAGCTCGTGACCAGCTGTAGCATCCACGAGTTGATCTATCCTCGGTAGGGGGAAGCTATCTTTGTGACACGCCTTATTCAGATCAGTGAAGTCGATGCATGTTCTCCACTTCCCGTTCTTCTTCTTTACTAGCACTGGGTTGGTGACCCAAACTGGGTAGTAAGCTTCGCGAATGAATTTGTTCGTCAACAACTTTTCTACCTCCTCCTTCAGTGCGAGGTAGCGTTCCCCCGTCATTGCTCTCCTCTTCTGACGAACTGGCTTATGGTGGGGATCAATATTTAATCTATGTGACATCACCCTGGGATTTATCCCCACCAACTCTTCATGATCCATGCGAACACATCCAAGTTCGCCTTCAAGAAGTCAGCGAGCTCGGCTTTCAGTTCTGGAGTTAAACCTCTTCCCAGCTTCAGGCACCTCTCTAGATCTGTCTCGCTGACTTGAACATCTTCCAACTCTTCAACTAGCCCCGTAACTCAGTCTGGATCTACCTCGCGTGGGTTCAGGTCATGACTGACCCCTTTCTCGGTCATAGCTCGTGGCTCACCCCCTGAGACCACGTTCACCTTCTTCCCTCTTACGCCCATTTTTACAGCATCTTCATAACACCGTTTGGCTAAATGTTGCTCCCCTCTAACACATCCAATACCATTGGGAGTTGGGAACTTAACTGTGAGGGTCCTGGTCGAAATAATCATATCCAGCTCGTTCATAGCAGGTCTTCTTAGGACCACGTTGTATGCTGAGGGGTAGTCAATTATCAGAAAATCTGCCAACACTGTAGCTTGACGACTTGCTTCCCCCAGAGTGAGTGGCAACTTGATCTGGTCCATTGGTACAACAACATCTCCAGTGAAGCCATACAGAGGCTCTGGGGACGGTCTCAGCTGCTCAGCTCTCAGCCCCATCTGATCAAAACAGTTCCTGTACATCACATTCACCGAGTTCCCTGTATCGATCATGATGCGTCGCACTTCCATGTTGCTGATCTTAGGTCGAATGACTAGCGCATCATTGTGAGGCCAGATCACACCTCTAGCATCTTCATCAGTGAACACAATCTCGTCCGAGGTCACCTTTGCCCTTTTTACAAGTCCCTCCGACCCGCTGACCTAGAAAGTATGATTCGCCTCTCAGACGTATCTCTCATGTGATCTGTTCGAAACACCTACAATATGGGGGCCACCATGAATTGTAAAGATAGTTTTTACCGCAGGCTCATGCTCTAGCTCGGGAGCTCGCTGGGGCTGTTATTGTGTTGGCTGCTGTTGAGGTCGTTATTGTGGAGGTCACGAGTCTGTAGGTCTCGCCACATAATCTCTCAAGCGACCTCTCCTGATCAACTTTTCAATGGCGTCTTTCAACGCCCAACAATCTAAAGTGTTGTGCCCAACCTCATTATGATAGGCACAAAACTTGTTCCGATCCCTATGCTGAACAGGAGCCCTTAAAGGATTGGGTCTTCCAAAATCTTCCCTGTTCCTTTCAGCTGCATAAATCCTGTCTGGTGAATTCGTCAGGATACTGTATCCTCCTTGACGTTGAGGTCGCTCATTCCTTGGCTCTCTTCTCACCCCCTTAGCAATTTGATTATTTGAGCCATTGTCTCTACCTTCTTCGTTCCTACCATTGTTTCTCCTCTTTGGCTGGCTGGAACTGCCCGCTTCATTCTTCTGATTTTGCTTCTTCGGGCCGAAGGTCTCTTCCCACCTAATCTCCTTCATAGCTCGCTTATAGAACTCCCCCAGACCCTTCGCTGGGGATTTGTAAATGCTCTCATATAGTTTTCCATCCTTACGCAACCCAGCTGACATCGCTGTCAGCACACTCTCGTCTGATGGATTTTCAACATTTGCGGTCTCTCACCTAAACCTGGTGATATATTCTTCCAACGACTCACCCTGACGCTGGAAGATGGTAGCTAGGTGGTAGGATGGAGCGAGCTGCCTTCTCAATGCCCTGTACTGACCAACGAATTTCTGATGGCATTCCTCCCAACTACCTATGCTGCGAGCTGGAAGATTCTTGAACCATATTCTCGGAATGTCCCCCAAAGTAGCTGGGAATACACGGAACTTCACCATAGGATTATCTGTTTGCAAATCCATCTGAACGTTGAAGGCGTCGAGATGGTCATAGGGGTCACTATCCCCATTATACTGCTGGATATTTGGCATCTTGAACCTCGGGAAAAGAGGCTGCGTCTCAACTTCCCTAGTAAACAGGGTTCTTTCCCCATAGTGTCCACCCTGCTCCAGAGCTCCAGGTCGCGCTTCTAACTGCTGGACCCTCTGGAGGAGTTCCTCTACTTGTGGATCTCGGAGCTCATATCTCCTCATATGGTCGCGACTTAGAGAAGGGTGTTCTGGGTCATATCTCTCATCCTCTTCGAACAAACCCTCAGGCTGATGGGATCTCGCATATCGCCCATTCACCTCATCCACATACCGAGCTGCAGCTTGAACTCTATCATGCCCAACCTCTTCCTACCGGTTTCCACCCTAGCTTAACCTTACCACCAGGTTAGCTGGGCGCAGGACCTCCCTTTCTTAGCGAACAAGGCATTCAACTCTAGAGCGTGTATTAGAGGAACGAACTGAACCTGTAGGTCGTGGGATTTCCCCTGCTGGCCTTTCAAGCACCTGCATTGCTTCATGCTGCTGGGGCACGTGCCTTTGTGCTTGAACCTCAACCCTAGGCACGTTCTGTACTTGAGCCTGCACCAACATATTGACGACCTCTGTGAGCTATCTGACTGTGTTCTCCAGTGCCTCTTGCCTCTGATACCACACATGTTATGCTTCAACTACTGGGGTGATTGGAACCGGTTGACGGAGAGGCAGAGGGGGAAAGCCTGCTGCAGCACTGATTGCCTGGCCATGAGACGTACCTGCTGCATGCATGGGTGCGTCCTCCGCAGGTTGCATATTTTGTTGAGGCTGGTTCATGTGGCTCTCCGCCTGATCAGCCTGTAAGCTCACATACTTGGTTTGTTTGGTTATTGCCATGTTGCCAAAAATCAATGAATTGAGATAAAGAAAATTGCAGTTTGGGCCCTCCTTCTAGTGCCAAAATATCGACGTTGAAATTCAGCCGAAGAGAATTCAATGCCCAATACCTGCAATCAATGTGAGAAAATACGAAAACCAAGAAAAACAAAGCAAAGAACCAAGAACAAACGGCAGAAAACAAAGAGTTTTTAACGTGGTTCAGCGAATGCGCCTACGTCTGAGAAGCGAACCCTAACTTTTTTCTCCGGTTTACTCATTTAAAACTTAGTGATTTGTTTTTCTTTAGGCTAGTTGGGAGTGATAAAAATTTTTCGCGATTTTTGTTTCAAATACTTTTATGAAAATTCGATAGCATAACGGCTGCATTTTTTATAAAACCAAAATTTAATTGTAAGAAATCAAACACTTCGACTATCATCTCAATTTCCTCCCAACTTCTTTCTTCTCAAACAAACATGCAATATTCATCACAATTTCCACAAAACCAAGCATGAACTCATGCTAATATACATGTATGTATCATATATAAACATAAATATTTACAACATATAATTCCAAATACAATTGTATCTCAAAGGGTAATATATTCCATCCATATACACAATGTACACAAGTATCTTGCACTACTCGCCCACCTATATATATACAAAGCAAAAGGGTCGTCGTCTCGTCCGACGGTGGCACACAATGAAAGTAAATAAGCTACAAAATAAACAAAAAAGTTAGTGCAACGAAGATATAATATCATATACACTAACATAGCAATTTACCATTTTTTCAAGTTTTACGATTTCTTTCAAAACTCCCATGTATATCCTTGAAACATTCTAATCATCACGGGCGATTATAACTAACGCCAACATGAAGTTTACTGAGGTATCTCAACCACTACGTTACGGAATTTACTGCATCGCACGTAGGGCGCTAAGTCTTATCACTGAGCAACTACAATGCGGGATTTTTTGCATTGCAAGTGTAGTGCTAAAACTCTAGGCGACTATAAGCGGAATTTACTGTATCGCTACGTAGCGCTAACTATCAATTAACCATCTACGTGCGGAATTGTCTGCATCGCAACGTAGCGCTATACTTTTCTATAATCTGAGCGACTACGGACGAAATTTTCTGCGTCGTCACGTAACGCTAAATCTCATAAACTTTGAAGGCATATACATGGGTTTTTCCACTAAACTTATTTAGTGCCAAAAGCACAAACTCACTAGTTTTGGAACTTTGAAAACTTTCTCATTTCAACTCTTTTTAAATGCAACTTAGTATTAATTTCAATTACTATATAGATTCCATAGGAATCTATACACTCAAACTTTAACCTCAATATTGGAAATCATTCTCATTCTCATTTATTACTTAGATATCATACTTATTACAACAATCAAATATTGACATAGAATTTAAACAATCATAAGTGGCGAACCACTTACCTCGGAGCCGCGTCAAGTGCCTCGACGAATCTCAGGGGCCTCGGTGTCTCGCTTTTCACCTACACAACATTTTCTCATCATTACTAGTAACAAATCTCAATTCTCAACATTAAACTAATAATTCTCAACCAAGGCTCTTTTTCTCTATATAACCTCCTAACTTGTTTCTAACTCAACCGAGACTCTCTAACTCCGATTTCTTCATAAAAGTTTCAGTTTTGGACCCCTAGGGATCATCCCACAGGTCTGTATAGTTGTTAGAGGCTCGAAACGAAAAATCACATTTTTGAGCGAAAATGACAGCCCATAACAGAACGCACTGCAGTGCACTGCTTGGGGCTCCGTTTTCCTTCGTTCTTTTTCCTACGGTTCACTTATCTCACATTCTAGTCACACGTCAAATTTCATTGAAAAATATTATTGTTTGCTAGGTCAAATCTAAGGAAAACGTCAATTTTCTAGCACTTTCGGGCACTTTTAGTGCGCGTTTTGTGCACTTTTTTGTTTCGGCTTAGTGACACTAGTTTTTCTTCCATAGCTAAGCTTCATTTAACTAATTATGATCAACTAAACTCAAACCATGCAATAAAAATTGTATTTACATAGCTATTTCACTTCTGAGAGCTCTAACGGCACTATTTTACGCATAACTTGCACAATTTTTATCGGATTCGATCCGTTCCAAAACCTATGATTTTCTATGACTTCTAGGCATCATTTGAGGTGTAGAACACCCCTATATAAGTCAGAATTGGTCAGGTTTTCTCTAGCTCAAATTTTGAGCTCGAGATGCACATTTTTTTGCTCAAACTGCCCCTTTGAAACTCTAAATATTTTTCCAAGCTTTCCTAGCTCTTTTTATGCTCAAACTTGGGTTCAAAATCATCTAATCTTAAGGCTTATCTACTGCTCTTCAAGTTTTTAACACATACATAAACATAGTTTTGTCATTCAAATACTCAAAATTCACTCAAACTTTTTGTCAAATGGGTGGAGTGTGAAAAAACTAATTTTTGTTTCTATTGTGAGCAACGATATGGTAGCCCACATATACTGTCTTAATGCATCATTTAAACACAAGAACTCATCATCTAAGGTTCTATAACAATCATTTAGATTTTGACACAAGTTTTAGTGTAAAAATCTTTAACATAAGGCAGAAAATTATGCACAACAAATTCAACAACTCCATTATAGTTTTCAGCAAAGAAAAGGATGAGTGAGTTGATTTCTTACTTGGTTTATGGTTCTAAGAAGTAAGAGGAGCTTGAGAGGACTTGGGAGAGGTCTTAGACGAAGGGTTTGAAGGTTGAATGGGCTGGAATCAACTTTCTTCCTCCACTTTTCTGCTAGCCGTCCAGAACCTCTGCTGTCTCACGGTTCTGCTCTTTCCTAGACAGCAACTGCTGTTCTATTTTTGTGTTGCACGACCAGCCCTCTTTCCGTGCCTTCTTCTTCTCTTCTCCTTGTTGTTCCGCTCTTGTTCTTGCGTGCTAAAATCTGGTTCTGGTTGCTTCTCACGGCTGGTGGCTTGCTTCCTCTTTTCACGACCAGCCTGCTGCGTTTTTATCTTGCTTCTCACGGCTTCTAGTGTGTTCTCGGCTAATGGTCTCTTGTTTGCTGAAAGATTTTCAGCCAAGTGTTCATATATATACTAGTTACACTTCTCTAATTTGCATCCTTGCCCCATCATCTTTTAATTTCACAAATCTCCCTCTCTTGTTTGTTAAATTCGCTCTTACACCCTTCCTCTTCTATTCCTTTGATATTATTTGCTCTAATTGATTGGTTGAACTATCACCAATACTTATTTAATTACTTAGTAATGTTTTATTACTTATGCTTACTTTTAATTGATTGGTTTATATATCTCGTAAACATTTTATGAGATGTTAAACTTTTCTCTTGATCACTTGACTCTCTCTTTTAGTTAACTTTTAAGTCAATTTGCTATTGGCTATTTGAACTTTTACAGTTGACGAATTTCGTCGTCAATCTTCAACTTATTAAATCTTCTAATACTGTTAGATTCAATTAATTAAATCTAGCGATTTATAATAACTCTCTAATATATTCTTTTAACATTAGAAGGTTATAGATTGAGACTAGGGATTTACATCGCTGATGAGCGAGTTGTGCATAGAACAAGCTGTACAATTCAACCAGGCTGAGGCGAGCTCACTGATGCGAGCTGAAAAGCTTGCTAGGACAAGTTGCAGAGCTCGCTGGGCTTGAGATTGATAACTGGGCTTTGGCCTATAACTGATCTTATTGGGCTGACTTGATGGACCTTGTCTGCTGAGCGTTTGCATTGAGTTGACTTAATGGGCTTTTATCAAGCTTTTACCAGCTCATTTAGTGAGTCCGGAAAATGCATATAACATCAGCCCCCCAGCTCTCAGTTTGTTCAGCGAATTGGGAGCTTAAACTTGCTGGTAAAAGTTAGCTTCATAAATGAAGAAAAGCTTTGGATTGGCCTCTAGGTAGCATTCGGGTTTGATACCCCTTATTTTTCATTTTTTCGTTTCAAACTTTAGAAAATTTTTTCGAGCATACTGGAGTGTTTATAGGTGATAATAAGTAGGATTCATAAAAAGAAATTATAATTCAAAAGTCTCGGATAAGTTAAATCTTAGTTGAGAAAGTTTAGACTTAAAAAAAAAGACTTTTATAGAGTTAATGGTCTTAGAAGTTAATTATAAATTTGTATTAGTGAGTTTAGTGATTCTAAAAGAATATTTGATGTTTTAGAGTGAAAGCGAAAAATTTCGAAGGTTTCCGGAGAAAAATCATCATCTATCAGATAACGTTTTGTGAGTAGAAAGCTAGTCATTCAAGCGTTATTTTATTTGTTTCTTACTTGTTGTTATATATGAATGAATGTATTTTATTTTTTGTTCATATGAATTTATTTATTTTGTAATTTAGTTATTTATTGAAATTATATTAAGATTCTAGCATGTGAATTTCCAATTGGGTATAGATTTATACCGAAAACATGCTAGAAATAAAGATTTTAGGCTTTTTACCTTAAAAATGAGCTTATTTGAGAATGCCGAGAAAAAATATTTTATTACGTCGATGGTTTACATTAGCCCCAATTGAGTACCAAGCCGAGTACATATTGCGTGTACGGTAGATGTGAGAGAGTCACTAACTGAGAGTGGAGTCCGAACGACTCCTAAGAGAGAGAGTCAATTGAGTCACTCTCTGCACGTATAAGAGTAGTGTAGTTTAGACCGATTGCGTGGGGGTAACGCGTGCCCAGAGTTTCCTGCATCGATGACTACACATGGTAGATTCCTTAATTCCTAATGACTAGCGAGAGATTTTAAGCTATCACGACAGGAGTAGTTTCCCTGGGTTACCATTCAGGTGAGAAATGAGAAAGTTTTAAAAAAAGATTTAGAACGAGCTTGGAAAACAGTTTTCGAACGAGTTTTCGATAAAGTATTTTAGAAAAGTATAAAACTATTTTTCCTTAGTTTTATTAAATTGTTATTCTCATTGGGTTTTGCTCACAGTTTGTTTTCAATGTATTTCTTAAAATTTCTCCCTCAGGTACAGAAGTGAGTCATCCAGCAGACGAGGCTCAAACAGACACGCGGATTGACTGACGAACGACTTTTATCACATTGTATAGCTCATATTTTTGTCATATGCATATTTTGTATCAAAGCATGAAGTAAATTGTAAATATAAATACAAGTTTCTAGATACGTGTCTTCATAAAGATATTTTGATAAGAAAGTTTTAGTTTTTTGATCAATTTTCGTGATTGCAGTTTTTCATGTTGGAGTTGATTTTGGGATGAGGGCTGGAGGCCCTTGGTAGTTGAGATTGAGTGCTATAGAAGTATTTTTAAATTGTACTTGAATTTGCAGAGTAGCATAGTTCAATAAACAGCCGGTATGCTATCGAATTTTCATTAGAAAAACGAAAAATTTTTACCTTTGCCACCTAATAAATGTTTAGAAAACAAGTTTAAACTAAGTCTCGATGCTTCGACGAGATTTCGTCTAGCCAAAGTTAGAGTTCGTTGAAGTTCCGTCGAGTTGCTACGAGGTCTTTCTCAAGTTCAGAGGAGGGTTTTGGGAAGGGTCCCGTCGATATAAGAAGAAAATAAATGACATTAAGGGTTGGTCAGATTGTATATGTTGAGCAATTAATATGTTTCTTTATGAGCAATTAATCTTAAGGGTTGTTGTTTAGTTGTTTAGTTGTTTTCAACATTCAAATAGCTTTTTCCATATATTTTACAGAGGGTAGTTAATTTAATACTGCTTTCACAAATGCAAATGAGAATTGCTTATTAATTAATATGATCTAAAATAGTGCTCCTACAAATTTTCAATAGCACCTTTAACTTGATTTCTATGGTTTTGCTTCTTATGGACTTAGCTTATCATGACTTTATACTGCTTTTTTACATGCATTTTATTTGTTTTTGTCTCTAAAAATTTATAACAAATTAATTGTCTCTAAGATCACATGAAATTATTTTTGCAATTGTATTAGTTTTTCTATTGAGCAGGATATAAGTCCCATCGTACAATCTTCATGGTATTTCTTATACATGTATATATATGTATATATATATATATATATTTGTAGTAAGCTGTAATATATATATATATCTACAGGTATTCCTTCATTAGGTATTTTTTTATATATGTATACATACGAGGATTAGGAGCTGGCCCCAAGCCTAAACGCTCTTCTGGAGTGACAACACGTAGATGTGCACAACTTGAAGAAGCTACAAGAAGAGCTGAGGAAATGGAAAGAAGATCTAAACAACTAGCTAATGAGTTAACAATAGTAAAATTGAATTAGTTGAGATGCGTTCAAACTTTAATGAAAAACTTCTTGAAATTCAAGCTCAACTAAGAGGTAATCTCAAAACTTTTTTTATTTGGTCTAACTAATAATTTTATTATTTATATGAACTTACAATCTTAGTTACTTAAAATAAAATAGATTGAATCTCTATGTTGTTTTGGTTATTTATTGGAAATTTATATTAGTTTTATTGATTATGAGCATTAATTAAATAGTTCTAACTCTTATTTGAAAATTGAGTTCATGTCAATGAAAATAATTTCTTAAAGAAAATTTGGTTATATTACAGAATGTGGCTAAGGTTTTCGCACCTACTGAAACAATTAGATAGGTAATTTATTCAATGTAATATTTTATTAATTGTACAATATGTTTTTGATTGCCTAGTTTTGTCTCATTGTACAATACTAAAAAAATTGGTTCATTGGTACTTGATAACATTCTACAATTCCTTTTATTCATACTTTTAAATTTTTAATTTTATGTCTTCATTTCATTTTTTCTTTAAAAAAATTATTATATAACTTCATTATAGTTTCACATTAAATATTATTAGAGATGTATTTCTACACATTAAAAATCTCTTTGTTTTTTCTATGTTTTGCAGATCGATGGTAATTGACTTATGTTAACAAGATGCATCTTTCTGTTATAGTTTGTATTTATTTATTTATGTTGAATATTTTACAGTTTCGTATTAGTATTTTGGGATGTTATGTTATTTTATTTGTCTTTATTGGCTTATGTCAATGACTTGATCTTTTTTATGTTGGATATATTATACATTTCAATTAGATTTTATGGATATAAATATTAATTTATGTTGTTTCTTTTATATATTTTATTTACGATTTTATCATTTTAAAAAATAAGATTTTGAATTTCAAAATTTATGTTCTCTATACAGTAATTTCTTATCATTATTAATTAAGTAAATATAATTTAGTTATTTATTAGCAACTGTAAATTCAATATATTATGTATAATGCATGTATGTGGAATTTGTTAGTTGGTGCCATTAGTGACCAAACTACAAGTTTTAAGATTAATGTATTAACCGATCAATATCTATATATATTAGTGACAAAATGCAATGCTTTTGTAACATAATATTTCATGGCTAAAAGAATTTGTATACACTAATTTTATTGGATTTTAGGTCTACTAAATGGATTTAGAAACAAAAATAGTTGATTTTTAGTAATCAAAATAGTGGTCACTAATTATAAAATTGTTTTAGTGATCAAATCTTCATTACTAATCAAAGAACTCTATAGTAAGAAAAAAATAGATAATTTGTGACCAACTTTTACATTACTAATTATGTGCACATTAGTGACCATTAATTGTGTATTTGTGACTGAATTTTTGTTGTTATTGTATATCATTAGTGACCATTTCCTTACTACTATTACATAAATATATTATTTTAATAGGGTCAAGGAATAGATTTAATAACGAAACTTTTTAACTATGAGTAACAAAAATGATGGTCACTAATGTTCTCAACAATTAGTAACCAATTTTTTTTATTGATCATTAATTGTCTTTAGTATTGGACTTTAAGTAACAAATGAGAACGAGAATTTTTTTTGTCACTAAAACTCATTAGTGACAAAATTTAATAGTTATAGTAACCATATTTTTTGTTATTAATTATACAATTTCTTGTAGTTAAACCTTGATGCAGCAGATATTGACGATGAAGACTACCAAGACGAGGATGAATCAGATGGTGGGTCATCAGTCAGTTTGGTTGATGAAGATGAAGGTTTCGATGAGGTGCTTAGCAAGGAATATTGTCATCCAGATAGTAATCCTTCCACCATCGAAGTGTCATCTGATGAAGAAGATGATGGGTTAGCTAGAATGGCTAGATATTGCAGCCAACATGTTTGGACCCCCAATCCAGATGGGTCAATAGAGTTAAAGGAGGGTCAGGTCTTTGCTAATGCTAAATGTGTTAGGGATGTAATCATTCGGTATGCAATCCAGGAAGGATTCGAGCTAAAAAAGGAGAACAATGACATGTGCAAGTATTATTTAACTTATATGCATTGTCACTATAAAAAGAATTATGTTACATTGTAACTTATGTGTTCATTTCTGCAGGTACACTTTCAGTTGCAAGAATGAAACTTGCGATTGGAGAATTCATACATCAAGACTGCGCGACGGCGTCACTTTCATGGTCAAAAGCATAAGTGGTGCTCATCATATGCGTCGAAGAGTGGCGGGTAAGAAGGAAGCAAAAGCAAAGTGGAATCTACAATTCAAGCTCACCCGAGCACCAGCTTAAAGATATTGCATGATGAGTTGCTCGACCGTTACGCTGTTGCTTGTGATCTCCAAGTTGTGTACAGAGCGAAGAAAGAGGTTTTGAAAAGTTTGAGGGCCCATCATGTGGAGTCACATGGCAAGGTTAGAAAATATACAAATGCCATTATAACCATGAATCCAGGGTCAACAACAAAGGTGCCAGTCAATTTAGATGCGGTCCCGTTGCCAAATTCCAACCTTTTTGTTTTTTAAGCTTTCGTGCAATGCAAGTAGGGTTCATTAGGGGCCGTCGTCCTTTTATAGGTATAGATGGGTGCCTCCTTACTAGTCCATTTGGGGGGGTAATGTTGTCTGCTGTAGGTTTAGATGGAGACAATGGTATTTTTCCCATTGCTTTTGGTGTTTGTGAGTCCAAATCAGCTGATAGTTAGACGTGGTTCTTAAAGTTGCTAGATGAGTCATTAGGTTGGGATGATAGTAAACCGATCTGCTCGATGAGCAATCGACCAAAAGGATGTCTGAATGCTTTAGCAGCTGAGTGGTCACACGCAGGTACCCGTTACTTTTTCATGCTTATGTTGAAAAATTTTAGGACTGGTCACAGGGGTCACTGTAGTGAAGGGCTGCTATGGAAAACATTCAAAGCTGGTAGTAGGGGAGACTACAAATAAGCTTTGGAGTTACTTAAGAAAGACTCAATTGAAGCTTACAATTGGCTGACCAATGAAGAACCTGTGGAGAGGTGGGCTAGATATACCTTTGGCCATCGCATTAAATCAGACCATGTTACGAAAACTATATCTGAGAGTTTTAACAGTTGGGTTAGAGAGGAGAGGGAGAAACCCATACTGAGTTCGTTAGAACATTTAAGAAGGAGAATGATGGTAAGATACCGTAAGAGGTGGAGTGAAATTGAGAAGATGAATGATAGCATCACTCCACATGCAAGACCGATGTTGATGAAAAGTGAGCTAGAGGCAAGAAGGTTGACAGTTTTGCGTGGAAGGGGAGTATGGAATGAAACAATAGAACGAAGACAAAGGAAGATTCTTGTCAAGCTGGACCAAAAAATTTGTGAATGCAGAATGTGGCAAATAAGTGGGACTCCATGTCAGCATGTAATGGCAGTTCTGATCTATCGAACGGAGTCGGCAAATGATCATGTGCACTGGTTTTACACAAAAGGAGCATTGCAGTTAAGTTAAAGTGGATCTATCAACCCGATTCCAGATGAAGCAAACTGGCCTGAGTTTGAATCCCAGCTGATTGAGCCACCACTAAAAAGTGCCAAGACTGGGAAGCCCACAAAGGTTAGGGGAAGGGCTGTCGATGAACTACCAAGGGCTGCAACAAAGACCTTCACGTTAAAATGCAGTGTGTGTAAAGTTATTGGCAATAACAGCCGCACTTGTCAAATGAAGGTGAATTTAATTTTCAGTTTGCATTTTAAATTTGCTAAATATTTCATTATAACCAATTTTTATGTTTTAACGTAGGAACAACGAACAAGCAAGGGAGGAAACACATCAAAAAGTGGAACAACAACAGCTGGTCCAAGTCAGAAAAGGACGACTTCAAAACCCACAAAATCATCAAAGAAAACATCGTCCAAACGGTATAAACATTTCTTATTGATGATGTTATGAATTTACACTATATTTTAGTGTAAGTTTCCTCAAATTTAGGACATATGTAACAAAAAGCGGAGCAACTTTTACACCCACCACCAGTTTTGCACATCAACAGGAATCTATCAGGTAATAATTTGTGTTCACCAAAATGTGTGTGATGGTTGGTTGTATTGGTTTGTAATATTATATTTGAATGGACTGTGTTTGTATTGGTTTTCGATATTATATTGGATGGTTTCAATATAAATTCTATTTGCATGGTTTATCATATTATATTTGTGTGTGATGATTGCTGTTTAATATATTATTTGCGTGGTTGATATTGTTTGCTGTGCGTGTGATGGCTGCTATGTCATATTAGTTGCATGTTGTATGATATTATTTGCGTAGTGATACCTTTTTGAAAGATTTATTACAATAATATGTTCAATGGCTTCAATATTTGCAGCAGGCAAACTCCTTCCGCCACATGCAATGAAAGTGGACCAGCTGGACCACCACCTACCCATGTGATTGACATATGCTCTCAGATAGGTTCCACTTCAGGACTTTGATGGAAACTTTTCAATCTATCTAGTTTATGTTATTTTATAGTTATAGAACTTTATACAATGATTTTGTGGCAGATTTGGATATACTTTAACATGGTTTTTGTGATGCCCAAGTCTTGTTGCTTTTTGTGATGTCCACATTTGCTTGTGCACACCTTTTTGTGAACATAGGCTGCCATGCTATTTATTTTGTTTGTTATGTGGGCTGCCACTTGGGTTGTTATTTTTGCACTTATGTCAATGAAGTGATGATGTCTTGAAATTTAGTATGCAATATTATGGCCCAATTTTGCACTCAACACTCATGGAATATAATATGCACGTTGTTTGTTTATCCCATAAATAAAAAATATCATGCATGCCATGCAACATTTCCTCTCATTAGCTTTAAAAAAAATACAGAGTATATGTCATTTCATTTCTTACACAAAAATATCATCCCCATCGTATACCAACCAATATTGTATTCAAGTAGACAATTAACTTTCAGCCAACAAATCATTTTCATGGCATTCTCATATTTGGCATCTAGTACAGCTTGAGCATGAGCATAATCATATTGATACATTTATGTTGCAGATGTTTTAAAAACATCAGTTGCTACAACTTCAACTATACTTTCCCTTTCTTCATTGTCTGGATCCTACCATTGAAAATGTTTCATGCATTGCATGAAAAAAATAATCTTCTTGAATTTTTACTCGTCTTAGACACCCGTAAAAACGCTTTTTTGCCATTCCCACAGATACATAATCTGGTTTCACTTTTATCCAATTGGGTTTTGCATTTGTATTGGTCGATGATGCCAAAAACTTAGAACGATAACAACAAGAAGCAAAGGATGAGCAAAAAATTGCAAAAAGAGAGAGAGAGGGAGACAAAATTTAGAATAAATTGAGGTTGACAAAAGGATGAAAAAAATTGGAGACAGAGCAAAAATTGCAGACACAGAGAGAAAAGTTGCAAAGAAAGAAAAAGAGAAAAATTGCATAGCAAAAATGAAGGTTGGGCAAACAATAGAAATTCCCACCTTTTATAACAAAAGATTTGAGCAAAACAAAAGTTTTGTTACCGTTGCCCAATGGTAGCAAACTAAAATTGTTAAATTAAATAATTAATCACTTTTTATATTTAATTATCACGCTAATTTTTAATTATTTTGACTCATAACAAGGGTAATTAGGTCAATCGATAATCTCATAAATTAATCCCTTGTCAGACTCATGAATAAAAAATCAGCTACAAAAAAGGGTATTTTGATAAAAATTTCCTCATAATAAAATGGTTTGGATAAAATAATAATTTAACAATTCAAATTCAAGGCCTTTTAGATAATTTTACTTGTAAATTTATTATTTTATGATGATAATCTGGTAATTTAAGTGCTACTAACAACCATCAAAGACAAATTTGTCTTTTTATGCGTTATATCATTGTTGATTGTTAGTTGACTAATGATTTAGATTATTTGAAAAGTTTTGGAAAAGTTAGGTATGGAAAGAACTGTTTCTAAAAGTGTTTTAAAAAATTGATATTTTCCGAAATCTCAATGACTAAATGAAGTTTTCTTTTGTTTTGTTTTTTTTTTTTTTTTTTACATGACATTTCAAATGGTCCGATTTGCATGTACTTGCTATAATGCCTTTCATTTGTGTAGCTCCTCATTCCACTTTCGGATTCTTTGTCCCTCATTCCATGGACTGTTGCTACGAAATTCTGAGGGCCTGAAGTATTAATGTCTTTTTTCAACCATAAAAGTAGGATGGTTCTTAGGTCATTAACAACCAATAGAAAAGGGTACTTGAAGGCATTCAACCTAGATGTAAGGAGTGCATAGCAAGTTTTCAGATGTGGTTTTTTGGATCTCTACCTCCAAATTCACATGCAAGTTCCTTGTTTATGGAAATTTTGCAATGTTGGATAATGTTGGAGTCAGAACATTATGCAAGAAAGGTGTAATTGTCACACCCCTAAGGTTGATTCCGTTGTTCGGATACTGCATTGTGTATCCGATCGTGCCTACAATTTTGGATATTTATAGAGATTAGCGAGTAAAAGCAAAGTAGGCCATACATGATACATGACATAAACTGTCAAGGGAAAAAATAGGGCACATGTAATTTTTTTTTTTTTAAAAAAAGGCACATGGTGGATTGAGTGAATAGAATAACACGTGGATCAATATTGCATGAACCACAAACGAACAATATACATGAAAGAAATAGTAAACATGTTCTTCAAGGGAATATTTATTCCATGGCAAATAGGCCACACCTGACTCAGCCCCAATCAACACGTGCATTAAGACACTCAAAACATGTTCTCTAACCGTGTGTGGTAAAGTAATGTAAGCGCCCTAATTGTTTGTTCCACGTTCTAATTGAGTTTCTTCTCGCCCTAACTATGTGTTTTTTGTGCCCTAATTGTGTGTTTTAAATGTGCTCATTCACGTGTTGCTTGTTTCTTTACGGATTTGTTAACCGTTTGTTCACACGTAGCTTGTTTGGTATGCTATAAATACTGCTAAACAGTTAGTCCCTCAATCCACTTGTAGATTCTTAGTCTCTCATGCCATAACCTCTATTTTTCAATTTCTAAGAGTCTGAGACTTTGAAACATGAAAGAGTTTTGTTTAGTTGTTATAGAGGAGGATGGGTCTTGAGTCATTAAAAGCCAAAAGAAGTGAGGACTCCTGGATAAGGATTAAGCCTCCCACTTTGATGAAGCTTGCAAATGTAAGCTTTTGGCTTTGTGCCTTCAACTCTACTTCATCACTGGTATTTGTTATGATAAATCCCTTCTTTTTTTTTTTTTTTTTTTTTGTTGCAGAAGGTTCACATATTAGATGGATATATATGCATATGCTTAACAGTGCGAAATGTGGCAATGCGAATTACAGTGACATTGCTCATACGTTGTCACTTCCTACAATGTCGTTTTAGTTCGTCTTCATGTATGGTTTGTCTGATATCAACAAAGGTGCACAGATCACACGATGAGGCATGAAGATGGATATGAAAGGAGCAGTTGATTATGAAATTATAAATAACACTATCACAACCACATGAACATATTTGGTTACATTTACAGTTTGGATATCCTTCGTGAACTTGGAAACTGTTGTGGCCGTTTTCACGATATGGACAAATGGGCCGCTGAAGGCCCAAAGGCTGAGTACAGTGACGACGGACCCAAAGAGCCCAGTTCTTAGGTCGCAATGACGAGCTCGTTAGTTTCTTCAGCTCGAGCCTATGCCAAATCTACCTTAATGCACCCTCAGCTCGCGTCCATGCCAAAGTCTATCTCGGTACATCTTCAGCTTGCAAAGGTCAACAAGTTAGATCACTAAGCTCGCATCAGGTAATGTCTTAAAAAGCTTATGCCAGATCATCCTGATTTCCTGATTTTACGTCGACATAATCTCTATAGTCCCGGATCTAGAAAGGCATTTAATGCAATGACGACTCTGCATTTAATGCAGTGATGACTTTACATGAGAATTTAATGCAGGTATGGGCATGTAAGAATAGTTAGTGCAATAGTCATTAATACAGTATGATCAAGTCAGAGTGGTTAAATGTAATGATAGCTTTTGATGTATATAACACTCAATTGCAATCACTCTCTCTTTATAAATAGGGGTGAAATCATTTGTAAAAGACAAGTAAAAACTAGTATTACCATCACTCTGTCAAAATACATTTAGAGTGCATGAATATAGGCACACTTACCGAACCACTTAAAATCCCTATCTCTATATTGTTCTTCATTTTCTTTCTTTATTCTTATTACTTCTTAATTATTTTCACCAACCTTCAGCATCATTTATTCTCATTTATTATCAGAGTTGTAATTTGGGCCTTAGAATCTACAGGTCGACCAATTCCAGACGTCGACATCTTTTGGCACTAGAAGGAGGGCCCAACTACAACTTTGAAACTTTTTCTTTAATTACCTGAATCTCAACCAACTATAATGGTTAGAATAAGAACAGTCAAAAGTGCTGGTATTGTAGATGAGCAACCCGAAGGTCAGGCGGACCAGTAAAGCACTCTGCCAACCAGGCGAGATGTTATGTAGGTGTGGCAACAACGCCAAGAAGCCTTGGAAGACACAGTAAGACTGTTGACTGAAGCAATTAAAGCACTGACAGAAGCTCAAACCCAAGTCGTGTGGAGACAAGTTGAGGTCGCACCTCTCAGAGAAGCTCGTCAGCAGCCTATAAATGAAGTCCCGACTCCGGAGGGTGGAGCTGACAGAGAAAGGTTGCTATCTAAAGAGTCGGTCCGCTCCTCAAATTTGAATCCAAGAGAGGACGGACGACGAGCTCGAGAAAGAGAAACTACGCCTCGCCCTACAGACTTGAAGGTGGGGGTGAGTCATGATGGCAGTTGTCATGTAAAAGTTAGTCGTGGACACGAGCGAGCTCACGAGCATCATGGTGATTACGAATACAAATCGCGATAGGTAGAAAACTTTGACTGGAGACGCAGGTCGCGAGATCGCTACTCAGTTGAATAAGAAAGCACAAGTAGGTGGTCCCCCATTAGGTGATCTGTGCCCTAGGATCTAATGGTGGAAGAATTGTTGCACAAGGTCCAACAGCTGAAGGCACAACCTAGGCCTCAGGATCAGGAAGAGCAGCATGATGAGAGGATCTCATTCACCAGGGAGAACGAGATAGAGCTCTTACCTCTAAAATTCAAACTCCTTAATATTCCACTCTATAATGGAAGAAATGACCCCTATGACCATCTAGATGCATTCAATGTCCAAATGGACCTCCAAACAAACAACCCGTTGGTCAAGTGCCATGTCTTCCCAGCTACCGTAGGGGCGCTCCCCAGGCTTGGTTTAAAAGCCTCCCAGCTCGCAACATAGGAAGTTGGAAAGAATGCCAGCAAAAGTTTATCAATTAATACGAAGTTTTGAGAAGGCAGCTCGCACTTTTATACCACCTCACTACAATCTTCCGAAGACAGAACGAGTTATTGAAGGACTACATTACTCGATTCAAGGATGAGGTGAGCAACATAGAAAGTCCTTCGGATGAGAGCATTCTGACTGTGATCTCGACAGGGCTCAAGAAAGATGGAAAACTCTACGGGAGCATATACAAATCCCCAGTAAATGACCTGGACGAATTTTATGAGCGAGTTGCCAAGGAAATACGATGGGAGGAAGCTTTTGGGTCAAAGAAGCCCAGTAACCAGCGAAATGAAGCAAGCAGTTCCCATTAAGGAAAAGGAAGAATCACGGTGGGAATGGGAATGGCGAGCAGAAAAATTACTCCGCCAACATAACGGCAAAACAAGCTAGGCCTGAGCCTAGGAGGGAGCGACCTCAACCTCGAGGTCGATACGGAAGCTACAACGTCCTGTTAGACACGCTGAATAGAATTTTTGCCACAAAAAGGAACAGGGAGGACTTCGAAAAGCCTAACCCCACAAATGTCCCAAATAGGTTCCGAAATACAAGAAAATTTTGTGTTTATCACAATGAAGTTGGGCACAATACTTCAAACTATTGGCAGTTAAAGGACACCATTGAAGACCTGATCAAACTAGGTCGCCTGGGAGAATATGTAGTGTGACCTACAAACCAGCGACCTTAGCAGCAGTGTCCCCGACCTCAACATCAACAACCCACACAACAGTAGCCTTAGTGAGCTCCCGAGCAGAAACATGAACCTGCAGTAAGAACCATCTTTACCATACATAGTGGTCCTCATATCGCAAGTACATCTAACAGGTCGCATCAACGATATGCACGAAAAGCAAACCATGCCTTGCTTGTAAGTCACAGTGGATTTGAGGGACCTGCGAAGAAAGTAAGAACGACCTCGGATGACATCATATTCATTGAGGAAGATGCAAAGGGAGTATGCTGGCCCCATAATGATGCATCAGTCATCTTAGTCAAAATCAGCAATGCGAAGGTGTGACGAATTATGATCAATACGGGAAGCTCGGTCAATGTTATATATAAGGACTGCTTTTACCAGATGGGGCTAGATGTAGAACAATTGATGTCTTCCCCAGAACCTCTGTACGACTTTACTGAAGATACTGTTACATCAGTGAGCTAGATTAGATTGTCACTCATTCTTGGGGAACCAGCTCGACAAGCTACCATGTTGGTAGATTTCCTTATTATCAACTACCTTTCAGCTTATAATGTGGTTTTGGAGAGACCCTTAATGAACGACCTCGATGTGGTCACCTTTATTAGGACCCTGACGGTCAAATTTCCAACCCCCAATAGGATAAGATATGTCCGAGGAGAGTGGCACTTGGTCAGACGCTGTTACGAGGATACTGTCAAGATTGGGGTAAAAGGAAAGAAAGTAAACGTGGTTTCAGGTCACAAGCCACGAGTTGTGACCGAAAAGGACGTAAGTCATTACCTCGATCCTCGCGAGGTAGATGCAAACTGAGCTACTAGGCCAGTTGAGGAACTAGAGGATGTCCAAGTGAGCGATTTAGACCTGGAAAGATGCTTGAAGTTGAGACAAGGTTTAGCCCCGAAGGTGAGGTTCTAACTCGCTGACTTTTTTAGAGTGAACTTGGATATTTTTGCTTGGAACCATGAAGACATGGTAGGGATAGATCCCGAGATTATGTCTCACAAACTAAACATCGACCCCCACCATAAACCAGTTCACCAAAAAAGTAGGCCAATAACGCTAGAGCTCTACGCCGTCTTGAAGGAAGAAGTGGAAAAACTATTGGCCAATAAATTCATCCACAAGGCCCGTTGTCTCACCTAGGTTGCTAATCTGGTCCTTGTGAAAAATAAGAATGGAAAATGGAGGATTTGCATTGATTTTACCGACCTAAACAAGGTCTGCCCAAAAGACAGCTTCATTTTGCCAAGGATTAACCAACTCGTGGATGCAACAGCTAGCCACCAGCTCCTGAGTTTTATGGACGCCTACTCAGGCTACAATCAAATCCTAATGAGCCCAGAAGACGAGGAGCATACCTCATTCGTCACAAACCGAGGCCTGTATTGCTATAAGGTGATGCCCTTCGGACTAAAGAATGTAGGGGTAACCTACCAATGCCTGATTAATATGATGTTCCAAGAGTAGGTCGGGGAGACTATGGAGGTCTACTTAAATGACATGCTGGTAAAATCTAAACAAATAACTGATCATATCTGTGACCTGAATGAGACATTCCAAAATTGAGAAAGTACCAGATGAAGTTGAACCCGCTCAAATGCGCCTTTGGAGTGACGTCTGACAAGTTTCTTAGTTTTATGGTAAAAAGCAGAGGGACTGAGGCCTACTCGGAAAAAATCAAGGCGCTGATCGAGATGAGATCCCTAGCTCGGGTTAAGGTTGTATAAAACCTCAATGGTTAGGTCGCGGCTCTTAACAGGTTCATATCTAAAGCTACAGACAAGTGCGTTTCTTTCTTCGACGCGTTAAAAAGAGCAAAAAACTTTGAGTGAACAGAGCAATGCGATGTGGCATTCAGCAACTAAAAGAATACATGGGTGAGCTCCACTTCTGTCCAAGCTAAAGGAATGAGAGAAACTCATCTTGTATCTAAAAGTGTCTCAGTACACTTTAAGTGCCGCCTTGGTAAGAGAAGAGGAGAAGACACAGCTGCCTATATATTATCTTAACCAAAGGCTGCTTGATGTCGAGATTAGGTACTCGCAAATGGAGAAGCTAGCATATTGTCTGGTGGTCGCATCAAGAAAGCTGCGTCCATATTTCCAAGCTCATAATATCGAAGTCCTCACGCGATATCCACTGAAGCAGGTCCTGCAAAAGTCAGACACCTCGGACCAATTACTCAAATGAGCTATGGAGCTAGCACAATTTGATATTAAATACAAGCCTGGATCAGCGATTAAGGCCTAAGCCTTAGCAGATTTTATTGCTGAATTCATAAGACTGACAGAAGAAGAAGCTGAGTCTTCCAATGGCCCGACTTGGGAGTTGTACGTGGACGGATCATCCAATGAACATAAGGCTAAGGTTGGTGTGTCGCTGATTAGTTCGAAAGGTCATAAGATCCTCTATGCCTTAAGATTCGGGTTTCAGGCCACCAATAACAAAGTAGAATATGAGGCGTTGCTCGTAAGACTCCACCTAGCAAAGGAAGTGCGAGCTTAGCAAATAAGAATTTTTAGTAATTCTCAGCTCGTGGTGTGCCACATTTGAGAGGAGTACCAGACGAGGGGATCTAAGATGATTGAATATCTCTAGAAGGTGAGAGAGTTACTGGGATCCTTCTAGAAGTTCAAGGTAAATCAGATCCCACGAGCTCAAAACTCCTACGCAAATGCGTTAGCTCACTTGGCAATCGCCCAGGATGCAGAATTCTTAGGAGCCATCCCAATGAAATTTTTGTCAACCCCGAGGATAGAAAGGAAAGATGCAGTAATGGCCGTTATTATCTGCCCCGACTTGTGGATGAGTCCAATATTGAATTACTTGTAGGAAAGGAAATTACCAAGTGACAGACTAGAAGCACGTCGTCCACAATCTAGAGCAGCCCGCTATTGTGTGCAGGATGATATGTTGTACAAGAAAGGCTTCTTAGCTCCGTTTCTGCGCTGTATCAATGGCCAGGACTGTAATGTTGTGCTAAAGGAAATACATGCTACCCAATGTGGTAATCACACCAAGGGGCTATTTTTAGCTCAAAAAGCACTCCGGCAAGGATTCTACTGACTGACCATGAAACAAGATGCCATCGACTTGGTCAGGAAATGTGACAAGTACCATAGGTTCACTAAAGTTCTGCGAGCTCCATCAGCTTATTTTTAATAAATGGTGAGCCCGTGGCTCTTCGCAATCTGGGGAATAGACCTGATCGGACCTCTGTCGATAGCTCGCGAAAGGTATAAGTATATAGTAGTCGTTATGGATTACTTTATCAAGTGGGCCAAAGCCAAAGAATTAGTAGAGACCTCCACTACAAAGATAGAGAAATTTGTGTGGAGTAACATCATATGCAAGTTCGGGGTTCCTTAGCAAATCATGATAGATAATAGAACCCGATTCAGCAGTAACCAGTTCATCAAATTCTGTAATAATCTCAGAATTGTGAAGAGTTTCTCAGCCGTGAACTATCCTCAGGCCAACAATCAGGTCGAAGCTGTAAACAAGATCATCAAGGAGACTCTGAAAATCAAGTTGGAAGCTAAGAAAAGAGCTTGGGTAGATGAACTACAAAAGGTCTTTGGGCCTATAGAACGACAACTCGCAGCTCCACTGGTGAGACCCCTTTCTCTATGGTATATAGGTCTGAAGCCATGATCCCTGTAGAATTTGAGGTTACCAGCCAGTGAAGGGCAACGTTCAGACAAAAAGATAATGATCAATTGCTCGCTGCAAACTTTGATCTGCTTAAGGAAGCAAAGGAGGAGGCTCGTATGAGAGTTGCAGTTTACCAGCAAAGGGTTGCCAAGTACTACAACAGAAAAGTCCGAGCTCGGAGCTACCAAACAGGCGATCTCGTCTTGCGTCTGATCTTCCCAGCAGCTTGCAAGGCCAATGACAGAACATTTGGCCCGAATTGGGAAAGCCCCTACATCATCAAAGAAAACTTGACCAGCATGAATGGCGCTGAAGTTCTCTGCGCTTAGAATGCAGAGTATCTTCGTCCCTACTATACTTAATTGTTAGCTCCCTTTTGAACTTTTGTATAATTCATTTTGATAATTATTAATGAAGTTATTTCACATGTTTTGCTATTCTCTGTGATATGTTCAATACAGAAAGCGAGCTAATCTATTGAGCAAAATTTATTATCATAAAGGGCTACGACTATTATTTTTATGTTGAAAATTACTTCTACGAAGTGAGCTATCATACATCATTACTTTGGAATTATTTCCATATTCAACAACTGTTCGTGCCCAGAAAAGTGCCCAATGGTCAGCGAGCTGTTATCTTTTATATTTTGTGATACGCGTCTGCCGTTATCATCCATGCTTAGAAAGATGCTCCCATGGTCAGTAAGTCAATACTTATTACATAGTGGGAATTTACTTTCGTGACCAGCGAGCTAATATATTCAATGTGATGTAATACATTTTTGCGATCTGCGAGCTATGTGCACCTTGGTCCACAATCTATTATCATTGAGGCTTTATATAGCATTCCCACGATTTGCGAACTACTATCTCTCATTATCTATAAGGTGCTTCTATGATTGGCGATCTGCTTATCCATGCGCTCTAAAGGTACTGCCTGTGGAAGAGGTTGTTATCTATGCATCTTGGAAGGTACTACTTGAGAACTGCTTATCTTATGCACTCTGGAATGCACTGCATGTGGAAGGAGTTGCTATCTACGCGCTCTAAAGTTACTACCTGTGGAAGGAGTTGCTATTTATGCACTCTGAAAGGTACTACCCGAGAGTTGCTCATCTAACACATTATGAAAGGCATTACCTGTAGAAGGGATCGTTATCCATGCACTTTAGAAGGTACTATCGGAGACCTGCTATCTATGCCTTCGTGAAAGGTACTACTTGTGAGCTGCCTGCCATCTATGCCCTTAAGAAAAGTACTACCTGCAAGCTGCTATCATGCCTTCACAAAATGTGCTACCTGTGAGCTGCGATTCATGCACTCGTGAAAGGTGCTACCTGTGAGTTGCAATCTATGCCTTCACGAAAGGTGCTACCTGTGAGCTAGGATCTATGCCGTCGCAAAAGGTACTACCTACGAGCTGCTATCTATGCCTTCGCGAAAGGTATTACCTACGAGCTGCTATCTATGCGCTCATGAAAGGTACTACTTGCGAGTTGCTATCTATGCGCTCACGAAATGTGCTAACTGTGAGCTTATATCTTATGCTCTGGAAAGCGCTTCAGCGACCTATAAGCATCAAAGTTCAAGAAAATTTCTTTAACAACTCGTAAAGTCCTATTACTAATAAGCTCTGAAATATGCATTTGAGCAAGCATCCTACGAACTATAAGTACTTTGTTTATTTCCTTAAAATGCGCAATTGAGTCAACCTCAGACTAATATCTGCGACCTGATTTCCTATCATGATTTATTGTTATATACTCATATTATCGGTTAGCAACTCTTGACGATAATTCATTATTTATTATCTTAAGTTAATGACATTGGTTTGCAATCTCAACCATGCACAACTCATACTTAGCAAGAAATGAAGCAAACTGTAGGGAAGAATTTTATAAAATGACCCCGACTTGCGAGGTGGCTATTCAATACATAGAAATCAAAAGATAAAGCCCTCGCAGAATGAAGGAAAGTTCCAAAATTACAATACAGAAAAAAATTAAAAGTTTGTTAAGTCTTTGCAAGTGCGTCCATAAAGGGCTGATCCTGCTAGGCCTCTTCTGGAACCTAAGAATTAAGAGGATCTTGGGGGCCTTGGGAAGCTAAAGGAACCTGAGGAGCTGAAGGCCCTTCTAAAGCTGAACCTGATAGAGGAGCTTGAGGAGCTACTATTTGAATAGCTGAAGGAGCTATGTCCTGAGGGACAACATTCTTGGGAGCTGGGGAGGTGACACTCTGTTGAGCACCTTGAGCTTTGGCAGTGCGAGTTATGTACGTTTGGACTTTAGCAACTGCCTCTGACCCAAAAAATAAGAAATCCATGTTTGAGTGCTGATGTTAGAGCGTGTACAAGAATGCACTACTGGTCTGCAAAGTAGCTTCATCCCGTTCTTGAGCGACCATAGTTTAAGTGCACTCCTCAATTTGGACGAGCTTCTGTCTAATCGCGGTCGCCTCTTGTTGAATCAAATTAACTTTCTTCTCAATGACCTCAACTCACTTGACAGCAGAATCTAGCTCGCCTCTTATTTTTCTCAAGGTCTTCTCAGCCTCTTTTTGTGTAGCCTGACGCTTCTGGGAAGAATTTAGCTCGTCCTTGACTTTATTCAGCTCCCCCTCTACCTTGTTGAACCTCAAAGTTGTACTCTCCCAGTAAGCCACCTTGCGGGATAGAGCCTCTTCAACTGTCTTTAATTTCTCCTCCAGGCTTCCAGCAAGCAATTTTGTGTTCTCGGACTCCCCCTAGAAAAAGCTCACATCATCCTCCAACTTCTTCCTCTTAGCACTGAACCCTTCTTCGGTGGCTTTAAAGGCCGCCCTCTCATTCTCTTAGACTTTAATCTCCCTCAGTAACTTCATCATCGTCATGCTGGCCTGAAAAAAGATCGGGGTTAGAGCTTGAACTGGAAACATTAAAAAGGGCAGACAAAATCGAAAGTTTACCAATACTACATAACGAGCTCCATAGCCCATTAGCCTTCGACCCGCCAAATCCTCCCTATGAAGCTTGGGAGGATGATTCCTCATGAACTATGACATACAACCCATGAGGTCGCTAAAATACCTTGCTTCAAAAGCTCAGCCCTTTCTTCAACTCGCTCATCAAATTCCTTTTTAGATTGCTCCTTAGCCAACTCTTTAGCCTGCCTCAAAGCCCGCGCATCTTAGCCCCTTCCAATAACTATACATGTCTTTTTTCTGACTTTTTAGCATTTAAAAGGTGGGGGGCTAAGCTATAGCTTTCCCCTTATCTTTTGCTTGGAGCTATAACACAGATGAACCTTTCCCAATTGAAGCCTTAGTCTTTTTAAGAGTAGGTTTGCCCGTTGTTTTTTTCCCTTGCGCAGCTTTAGGCTTTGGAGTTTTCGCTTTAGGGACCACCGTGGCCTCGATCTGAAGAGCAATTGTATAAGTGGGTCTAGGAGCTGCTTGTTGGAAAGTATTTACCGAAGCCCAAGCTGAATCTATGGAATGGGGGGCTGCCAATACGGGGTCCACAATCATGACGTCTAGCTCTGTGGGCTCAATTGGAATAGGTGGTAGTGGTGCCACCAAGGCCAGTTTAACCATTGTTTTAGGAGTCCTTCTAGTGGGACTATGACTTTCTTCTTCAAAGGCCTCAAAAGTTGAAGCGACCTTTTTCATCTCGTGAACTCCGAGGTCGCGATAGATATTTAAGCGCTTGTTGCTGGGCTGCGAGGCAAGGCCGTAAGCTTGCAAGAAATAGTTCGAGAGAAATTGGTCATCCAAGTCGCTTTTGACCTCGGCAAATCTATTCAATGACGTAGTCTCCTCGTCAGTGAGTTTGACCCTGTTGTTGGAAACGTCTGCAAAACAGAACGAGCTCATAAAAAAAAAATTTACAAGTTGAATTTGCAGCTACCTAGGGAGAATGAGAAATTCTTCTAGTTATGAAGGGAGGTGCAGGTGACATATACCCAATAGGATTTTTAATCTCTCATATTTGACTTACCGCTGCCCTTAGGCAAATACTCCTTATAAGGAGAATTATGTGTGCCCTCGAAGTTATACAAGCTATGAAAAATTTGGGAGCTAGGGGGACCCAGTTTGTGTCTGATAAAGGCAGCAGTCAAGAAGTAATTTGGGCATAAGAATTCGGAGTCAGCTGGAAATGGGCTAAGTTCAAGTTGTTTAAAAGGGCTATCAAATAGCTAGGGATTGGGAACCTGAATTTGAATTATATATGCTTGCAGCTTATTGCAATAAACCCTATAGAGGGGATAAGCCACACGGACATGAAGAGCTGGGACCATAGCATCGCATCGATGGGAGATCATAGTCCTCGGCTAAGGCCCTCAAGCTTTTAAAGCTTAACTCTGAAGCATAACGATGGAAAATGATACAAATGCCGCTCCACACACCACTAGTGTTCAAGGAAGTGACTTAGAGATGCATCTTGGAGATTCTAACAGACCAATCACTAGGGCCCAAGCTAAAAGGTTAAAGGAACAACTTCAACTATTTGTGCAAAATTGGATTGATCATGGGCTGTCCAAGCATGGAGATTTTAAAGAGCCCAAGTTAATTAATTTAATTGGGCTAAAAGAGTAGCTTTACATCCAGCCATCCAAGTAGTGTCCAGATTCATTCACTAATGGCAAGAAGTTACAAGAGTTAATTTGATATTCAAGAATCAAAGAGTTACAAGAGTTATTTTGATATTCAAGAATCAAGGAGTTACAAGAGTTATTTTCATATTTATGGGGAGTAACACCACCTGATTAATGTCTAGGTTCAATATGCATTTTGGGTTGCTATAAATAGGGTTGTTCAGCTTTGTTTTTAGTGATATATCTGAATGTATTTTCAAACATTTTCCTATATGGAATATGAGAAAGTTTGCTTTCTTGTGATTTTATGCATAAAGTGTTGAATTGATGCAATTGAGTTCATCTTTGTATTTCAATTCTATTTTCCTATTTCTATTGTTCCTGATTGCTTTGATATTGGGTTCAAGGGTAATTCTTTTGAGTTCTTGTCAAAACGCATTTCTTGGGTGATAGAACAAATCTATCTAAATTAATTTAGTGTGAATCAAATCTGGTTTGAGTGATAAAGAGTTCTAAGAAACAATTTGGGTCTTGGGGTTCCGCATCATTTGGTATCAGAGCCAAGTCCACCGGGTACTTATCTATCCTTTAATTTTATGTTCTGTTTCTTTCCATTAGCCTTTTTGATATTCTTTTTGCTTGTTGATCTTGTTCTTTAAAACAAAAAAAAAAAAAAAAAAAAAAAAAAAAAAAAAAACAAAGAAAAAAAAAACGAAAAATATATATATACATATCTGTTCTTGAGTATTTGGGGGTTATTTTATAAGGAATTACAAGTTTCCTTCTTAAATTCAGTATTTATCATTCTATTGCAACTATAATTTCCTTTTCTTATTCTGTTTCTTTACTAGTCACCAAGTACATCAAGTACGTGTCTTTTCTTTATTGGTTGTGTTGCTTTGCTTCTAGTTTTGTTTTGCATATCCTTGTTGCTTATTTAGGATTCCTCTGATAAAATTGAATTACATTGAGATCTTGATTGCTGTTTGATTTGGCCCTTACGTATAAAATCATAAAGATTGCTTGAGTGGTAAAAGGCAAGAGAGTGTGAGCTCAAAAGAGGGTAAAAGCCAGTTTGAGTTAAACACGAGAGAAGTTCTAATTACTACGAGGGAAACACGTGAGGGAGTGTTTGTGAGGTTCTTGTTTGTCATTTCTTTGATATTTCAGATTGCAAAGGAAAAAAAAAATGGAAGGAAGCAGAGGTGCACCAAAAGACCAAGAATTTCTTCTCAAGGCCATGCAACAACAGTTTGAGCGAATTCAACTTGTTCTTGGCAACATGAGTGACACTTTGGAGAGGCAACAAAACGAGATCAATGCCTTACGTGAAGGAACTGCCCAAAACATTCCAAGGGCAAGGAGGCAACCTACACCTCAATATGTAGAAGAGTCAGAAGAGGAATTTGATGATCAAGCTACCATGGTTAATGAAGGTCGAAATTATGGAAGGGGTAGGAGGAACCAAAATGATCTTGATAGGAATATTGGGAGTATAAAAATGAAAATTCCATCTTTTCTGGGGAAGAATGATCCAGATGCATATATGGAGTGGGAGCGAAAAGTGGAATTAATCTTCGAATGTCACAATTATTCGGAGGAAAAGAAGATCAAACTTGCAGCAGTGGAGTTTGGAGAATATGCACTTGTATGGTGGGATCAACTTCTCATAAGTAGGAGGAGAAATGGTGAAAGACCGATCCAAACATGGGCTGAAATGAAGGCTATCATGAGGCGTAGATTTGTTCCAAGCCATTATTATAGGGACTTGCACCAAAAATTGCAAAGCCTTGTACAAGGAACAAAGAGTGTGGAGGAATACTACAAAGAAATGGAGATTGCTATGATTCGAGCAAATGTGGAGGAAGATAGAGAGGCCACCATGGCAAGGTTTCTCAATGGACTTAATAAGGACATAGCTGACAGAGTGGAGTTGCAACACTATGTAGAGATGGAAGAAATAGTGCACAAGGCTATGAAGATAGAAAAGCAATTGCAGCGCAAAGGGAAGGGGAAACAAGCCAACACATTTTCAGCTCAAAACAATCCAGGGAGGCCGAATTGGAGAAAAGATAACAAGGCTGCCCAAACAAAAAAGGATGACAAGGCACAACCATCTTAATCATTTGACAACAAAAATAAAGGTACCACTTCTGCCCAAAACTCTAGAAACCGTGATATTAAGTGTTTTAGGTGTTTGGGGTATGGTCACATAGCATCTCAATGCCCAAATAAAAAGGCAATGGTGATGCATGGTAATGGGGTGGAGACGGATGAGGAAAGTAATGATGAGGATGAGATGCCTCCTTTGGAGGATTGTAGTGATGTTGAGTTGCCTACTGAGGGACAATTGTTGGTTACTAGGCATGTTCTTAATGTGCAAGTAAAAGAGGATAATGAGGGGGTTAGATTACAAAGGGAAAATCTTTTTTATACTAGGTGCTTAGTTGAAGAGAAAGTATGCAGTTTGATCGTTGATGGGGGTAGTTGTGTGAATGTGGCTAGCACTTTATTTGTGGATAAGTTGGGGTTGGGAACAACTAAACATCCAAAACCTTATAAATTGCAATGGCTTAACAATAGTGGGGAAGTGAAGGTTACTAAACAAGTGAGGGTTCCATTTGCTATTGGAAGGTACCATGATGAAGTTACTTGTGATGTTGTTCCTATGCAAGCTAGTCACTTGTTGTTAGGTAGACCATGGCAATGGGATAGGAGAGTGAACCATGATGGATATCTTAATAGGTACCTGGTTGAGAAAGAAGGCAAAAAGTATACTCTTCTTCCTTTGACTCCTAAACAGATCTTTGAAGATCAATTGCAACTTGAGAAGTCTCACGGAGAGTTTGTTCAAAGAGAGGCTGAGAGAAAAAGAAAAGAGAGTGAAAAAGAAAAAGAGAAAAGTGAGAAAAAAAAAGAGATGAGAGAATGAGTGAAGATCACTCTACCATAGAAAGAAAAGAGGGAAAGAAAATGAGCTTCTATGCAAAAATGAGGGATGTGAGGATGGCTTTAACCACTTATAAGCCAATGATTGTACTTTTGTACAAGGATGCTTATTTTTCTACTAACGACCTTGACCCTTCTTTGCCAAGTGTTGTTATTGATGTTTTGCAGGAATACGATGATGTTTTTCCCAATGATTTACCTCAAGGTTTACCACCTTTGAGAGGGATAGAACATCAAATTGACCTCATTCCCGGGGCTGCCATTCCAAATAGGCCAGCATATAGAAGCAATCCCGAAGAGACAAAGGAGCTACAAAAGCAAGTGGAAGAGCTCTTGAAGAAATGACATATAAAAGAAAGTCTAAGTCCATGTGTAGTACCCGTCTTGTTGGTACCAAAGAAGGATGGAAGTTGGCGTATGTGTGTGGATTGCAGAGCCGTCAACAAAATAACGATAAAGTATCGACACCCCATACCTCGACTTGATGACATGTTGGATGAATTGCATGGTGCATGTGTCTTTTCTAAAGTTGATTTGAAAAGTGGTTATCACCAAATTAGAATAAAAGCAGGTGATGAGTGGAAAACCGCTTTTAAAACAAAACATGGATTGTATGAGTGGATGATAATGCTGTTTGGCCTAACCAATGCCCCTAGTATATTTATACGATTAATGAACCATGTTTTGCGTGAGTGTATTGGAAAATTTGTGGTTGTCTATTTTGATGACATTCTAGTGTATAGCAAATCTGTTGATGAGCATGTTTTGCATTTAAAATGTGTGTTTGATGCTTTGCGCAAAAACAAGTTGTATGCTAACTTGAAGAAATGTTCATTTTGCACTGATCACATCATTTTCTTGGGTTATGTCATGAGTTCAAATGGAATTGAAGTAGATAGTAAAAAGGTAAAGGCTATTCAAGAATGACCAACACCTAAGACTGTGAGTGAAGTAAGAAGTTTTCATGGCTTGGCAAGTTTCTATAGGAGATTTGTCAAAGATTTTAGCACCATTGCTGCACCATTAACTGAAATCATGAAGAAAGATAAGGGGTTTATTTGGTGTAGAGAACAAGAACATGCATTTTCTTTGCTAAAGGAGAAGTTAAGTAGTGCACCATTGTTGAGGCTGCCCAATTTTGATTTAACTTTTGAAATTGAATGTGACGCTTCCGGGATTGGTATAGGTGCTGTTTTATTGCAGGAAAAGAGGCCCGTTGCTTATTTTAGTGAAAAGCTAAATGGAGCACAACTAAACTACTCAACTTATGATAAGGAGATGTATGCTTTGGTGAGGGCATTGCAAACGTGGCAGCATTATTTGTTACCAAAGGAGTTCGTGATTCATACAGATCATGAGTCATTGAAACACTTGAAATGACAAAGTAAACTGAACAAGCGTCACGCTAAATGGATAGAATTCATAGAATCCTTTCCATATGTGATCCAATATAAGAAAGGTAAAGAGAACATTGTGGCAGATGCGTTATCTAGAAGGTATGCTCTAATCTCTACTCTTTCAACTAAGTTGTTAGGCTTTGAGCATTTGAAGGAATTGTATGCACATGATAGTGATTTCTCTAATGTTTATAATGCTTGTGAGCATGCTGCATTCCGTGATTTTTATAGGCATGAGGAATTTCTTTTTAAAGGGGAAAATTATGTGTGCCTAATAGTTCAATTAGGGAATTGCTTGTTCGTGAAGCTCATAATGGAGGTCTTATGAGACATTTTGGCATTGACAAAACTTTGAGCATCTTGCATGAACACTTCTTTTGGCCTAATATGCGTAAAAGTGTTGAGAAAATCTGTTCTAGTTGCATTTCATGTAGACAAGCTAAATCAAGAACTCAACCTCATGGATTATACATGCCTTTGCCAGTACCAACAAATCCTTGGGTTGACATTTCGATGGATTTTGTTTTGGATCTACCAAGGACTAGAAATAGAAATGACTCAATTTTTGTAGTTGTGGATCGTTTTTCCAAAATGGCTCATTTCATACCATGCCATAAAACTGATGATGTTGTGCATATTGCTGATTTGTTCTTTAAAGAAGTTGTGCGTTTACATGGTATTCCTAAAACCATTGTGTCTGATCAAGATGTTAAATTTTTGAGTCACTTTTGGCGAGTGCTTTGGTCCAAACTCGGTACTAAATTGTTGTTCTCTATGGCTTCCCATCCTCAAACTGATGGGCAAACCGAAGTAGTAAATAGGACCTTGGGAACGTTGTTACGTGCTTTGATTGAAAGGAATATTAAAACTTGGGAAGATAATCTGCCTTTTGTTGAATTTGCATATAATAGGAGTGTGCATTCTACCACTAGGTTTTCTCCTTTTGAAATTGTGTACGGATTTAATCCACTAACTCCGTTGGATCTTTTGCCTATTCCTTTGAGTGAGATTTCTAATACAGATGGACATAAAAAGGCAGAAATGGTTAAATCCATTCATGACAAAGCAAAACAAAATATAGAGAAGCGAAATGAGAAAATTGCATCTCAAGTAAACAAAGGAAGGCGCATGGTGTCATTTGAACCAGGAGATTGGGTTTGGGTTTACATGCGCAAGGAAAGATTTCCTTCCAAATGGAAATCAAAATTGGATGCTCGTGGAGACGGACCATTTCAAGTTGTTGCAAAGATAAATGACAATGCATATCACATTGATCTACCTGGTGAGTATGGTGTCTCAGCTACTTTTAATGTTTCTGATTTATCTCCCTTTGATATTGATGCAGAATCTAATTCGAGGACGAATCCTTTTGAGGGGAGGGGAAATGATACAAATGCCGCTCCACACACCACTAGTGTTCAAGGAAGTGACTTAGAGATGCATCTTGGAGATTCTAGCAGACCAATCACTAGGGCCCAAGCTAAAAGGTTAAAGGAACAACTTCAACTATTTGTGCAAAATTGGGTTGATCATGGGCTGTCCAAGCATGGAGATTTTAAAGAGCCCAAGTTAATTAATTTAATTGGGCTAAAAGAGTAGCTTTACATCCAGCCATCCAATTAGTGTCCAGATTCATTCACTAATGGCAAGAAGTTACAAGAGTTAATTTGATATTCAAGAATCAAAGAGTTACAAGAGTTATTTTGATATTCAAGAATCAAGGAGTTACAAGAGTTATTTTCATATTTATGGGGAGTAACACCACCTTGATTAATGTCTAGGTTCAATATGCATTTTGGGTTGCTATAAATAGGGTTGTTCAGCTTTGTTTTTAGTGATATATCTGAATGTATTTTCAAACATTTTCCTATATGGAATATGAGAAAGTTTGCTTTCTTGTGATTTTATGCATAAGGTGTTGAATTGATGCAATTGAGTTCATCTTTGTATTTCAATTCTATTTTCCTATTTCTATTGTTCCTGATTGCTTTGATATTGGGTTCAAGGGTAATTCTTTTGAGTTCTTGTCAAAACACATTTCTTGGGTGATAGAACAAATCTATCTAAATTAATTTAGTGTGAATCAAATCTGGTTTGAGTGATAAAGAGTTCTAAGAAACAATTTGGGTTTTAGGGTTCCGCATCAGAAAACCTCACGAGCTGCCCTTCCTTCAGTTAGGGGTTGAGTTGTCATGGGGTCAACTAGTCCCGTTGGCTCTTCTGCGACCTCGCCACTTTAGGAGGTCACTCCCTGAGTGTTTTTAACCCTTTGTTCTATTTGCTCCTCAAGGCTGGAAGCTTCATCAGCATCGTCAATTTGATGGCTACGACGTGAGTGACCTGATATCTACAAAGAAAAAAAAAAAAAAAAGAATGGTATCAGAACGCTGAGAGCATACTGAATCTAGTGAACTAAAGCAAGAAATTCCTAAATCTATTTTCCTATGCGTTAGGTCACGCACTTTGCTGCCATAAGTAATGGGGGCCCAAAATGTGAGTCCATCGGGTCACTACAACCTATCAGGTACAGAGTTTTAATATCTAGAACTATGACCCTACTTCTACAAGATTTCTATCAAATAGTATGTAGGCAAGTCATTGCAAACACAAACATCAGAATCACACCAGCAAACAACAAAGAGTCGTAAATAACACACAAAGCATTTGAAGCCAAGAACATAAAGTGTGCAAGCAGAATTTAAAATCAGAAAACACAATGCACACCAAAAACAAAAGCAAGCCAGAAAAAGCTAAAAGCTAGTTGAGAAGACTTACTGTAGATGAGGAACTCTGGTCACTGAGAATGGTGAATCCGAGGAGAGACTGGCATGAGAATGAGAAGAAATGAAGAAAAAATGGAGAAGAAAAGAAAAAATTCTACAAAGTCTCGTCTCAAAGATGGTGGAAATAAAAAGTGAAACTGAAAGGGAAAGGGCGTCGGTCTTATACAGGCGCGGGTCTCTAACCCTAGCCATTCAATCTAGTAGCAACGTAACCGTTATAAATCTGATAGTGCAGCACAAACTACGACCTCTTGTCATCACGCGCTGTCAGTTGAAAGACATGTGCATGGCCCGAGACGTGCTTATGGTACCGTTACCCAAAAAGTCACCACGTGTCAAAAGTAATAGATCAGAAGTTGAAACGACATCCCTGAGCTCGCAAACGGTTATTTGAATTAACATGATTAGCTTTCAGTCTACAAATCGCACTGAAAGCTGAGGGGTTAGTATTGTGGCTGTTTTCACAATATAGGCAAATGGGTCGTTGAAGGCCTAAAGGCTGAGTATAATGGCGACGAGCCCAAAGAGCCAAGTCCTCAGGTCGCAATGACGAGCTCACCAGCTTCTTCAGCTCAAGCCTATGCTAGATCTGCCTTAATGCACTCTCAGCTGGTGTCTATGCCAAAGTCTATCTTGATACATCTTCAACTTGCAAAGGTGAACATGTCAGATCGCTGAGCTCGCATTAAGTAATGTCTTAAAAAGCCTAAGCCAGATCGTCCTGATTTCCCGATTTTATGCCGGCACAATCTTTACAGTCCTAGATTCAAAGAGGCATTTAATGCAATGACGGTTATGCATTTAATACAGTAAAGACTTTACATAAGCATTTAATATAGATGTGGGTATATAAGAATAATTAGTGCAGTAGTCATTAATGCAGTATGGTCAAGTCATAGTAGTTAAGTGTAATAATAGTTTTTTATGTGTATAACACTCAATTGTAATCCTTCTCTCTCTATAAATAAAGGTGAAATCTTTTTTAAAAGACAAGTAAAAACTAGTATTATTGTCACTCTGCCAAAATATATTCAGAGTGGCCCGTGGACATAGACACACTTACCGAACCACATAAAATCTCTATCTCTACATTGTTCTTCCTCTTCCTTCTCTATTCTTAATTACTTCTTAATTATTTTCACCAACCTTTAACATCATTTATTCTTATTTATTATCAGAGTTGTAGTCTAGATCTTAGAATCTCTAGGTCGATCAATTCCAGACATCGATAGAAACATTGCACTGTATGCACGGTGCTACCTATAATAGCTTGTATGGTATGCTCCCATTAATCAATAAAGTTTCAAACTTCAAACATTTCTGAGATATTTCACAAATATATTAACACTGATAACCATACTGATTGTAATTATACTAAGTTAAAATATATTAAAATTTAAAATAGACACTCTATCTTGGCAAAACAAACTTCTGAAAGGCACTACAAATAAAATCTTATTATAATAAGATGAAATAGAATAACACTTAATAAAAAATTAAAAAAAAAAAAAAAAAAAAAAAAAAAAAAAAGCAGAATCAGGGATGTAGCCCATCTCAAAAATTTTACTACTTCAATATTTTATTCCTTAAAACTATGGCCTTGTGCTACTTGCTTTATCCTGTAGCCCTTACTTTTTTTCTCTTGCTCATAGGCACCACGCTTTTGTCTTTATTCATCTGGCTTCTTGCTTTTTTGCCCCTAACTCTCTTTGATTCATGGATTGGCTTCTTACTTCCGACCGAGTTCTATTCATTTCTTTTTTTTGAAGTTGATTTTTTTTTTTTTTTTGGTTCACTTGAGCATAAAGTGTAAATGAACAAAAGATAAGTTTTGTTGTCCTAAAAAAAATTTAAAAATAAAAATATAACTTTTGATGACTCTATTCTCCAAATTAGCATTAGGTATGTATTTTAAGAATTTTACATATTTAATAATTTGATTTAATGTTAAAATTTATACTAATTTTGGTTTATTGACTTACATTATTAGACTTAGTTTCATTCCATATTTGTATCAACATCAACAGTTGGCTTAAAAAAAGGAAAAAAAACAATTGGTCTCAAAGACTTTGTGTATATCAACAATTGGTATCCAAATTAGATATGTTATTATGTTATTGTTAGGAATTTGAATGGTTATTTTGTTTGCAAATTTAGGGTTATCATAATTTTTAATTAAGAAAAATATAGACCAATTGTCATTATTGTTTATTTTGTTATGAATTTGAATAGTTTATACATTGACTATATTGATTAAAAATTATAAGATAACTATAACTTTTAGTTATAGGACATTTATTAAATTATATTTGTGATATTTGATATAGTATATAATCGTTTTGTGAAAAAATAGAGTCTCTATTTATGATGGATATTATTTATGTATTTAAATGTTGTTAATGCAATTGTATTGAATTTTTGGGGAGCTATCACGGAAACTCTGATGAAATTTTTATAAAAGTTCTAGCCCACCCCGTTAATAATTCATGTCTACGATTTCATCCCATCCAACGCTACCAACGTTGTCACTATCAGACGAACTGCTACTATCTGTATCACCAACTTCCCCAGTGGGTTCAACTAAACTCACCAATCATCGTCATCATCAGAATTCTGTAGATGCTCTTGTCTTTGCAGGCATGTCAAACAGTTATGGCCCGATTGATGACAAATGGAACATGTACGAAGCCCTTTCATACACAGGTCCTACTATCCGAATCATATTGCAGCTTTGCATTCACAACCATCAATAGTGTCTTATGTAGGATTTCTGCAGTCATATACCTTCCACAGAAAAATCCAACATCTTTGTTGCCACCTTCGAGTGTTTACTCCCGTCGGCCATTATAACATATCATCCTTTATGTTTTATCCATTTTCCTTCAACGTAACACAAACAAAGCAATAAAACAAAGACATACAGTCAGGTTGCAGATCATAAACACTCAGGGCCACAGCATACAGAAGGGTGCAAAATAGACACATTCAGGGTGCGGAACACCCACATTCAGGTTAGAGTGCGGAACACACATATTCAGGGTGCGAAACACACGTATTTCACAACTGTCATTGCAATCAAACCCTTCTTCCCATGCCGAATCCTAACCCAAACCAAAATACTACAAACTCATATATCCTTAACCATTATCTTCAACTCAATGTGTAAACCTCCATTATAACCTAACTATCAGCCTACTTGGCCATTGAAATCTCAAACCCTTCTTTGTCTGCATAACTCGGCCTCAAACCCAAACCACAATACAAGAAGAGACGCATTTACTAACCATTCTATGCATTCGAGTGTGCAAACCTTGATCAAACTTGAGCAAAATATCGGAGTTAAAATGCATGTGCAAACCTTTCATTTGTAACTCCTCATTCCACATTTGGTTTCTTTATCTCTCATTCCATGTACTGTTGCTGCGAAATTCGAAGGTCTCAGGTATGAATGTCTATTTTCAAGCATAGACCTGGTTCTTGGTCATTAAAAGCCAACAGAAGAGGGCATTTGATGGCATTCAACCCCTATATGGAGAGTGCAAGCAAGTTTTCAGATGTGATTTTCTAGACTTCTGCCTCCAAATTCACATGCAAGTTCCTTATTTAGGGAAATTTTGCAATGTTTGGAGTCAGAACGAACTTGTACAAGACAGGTGGAGTTGTCGCACCTTTATGGTTGATTCCGTAGTTCAGATACTGCACTGCATAACCGATCGTGCCTACAATTGTGGATATAAATGCAATACTTCAACAGTTGAAGGATAACGAATAAGCATTCAATGTCTAATGGAGTAGTTGAACCCTTACATATTGAGTTTTGTGTTATATCGTTTCAAACAAAAATTGTAATGTTTGTTATTTAGATACACGTATATCATTGGGGAATTTTGCGTTATATTTTTTTATCATTTCAGTGAATATAGTAATATATACAATTCTGTTCTTCAAAAAATATATATATGTGTATGTGCGTGTAATTATGTTCTGACAAAATAGTTGATGCATTTTACAATAATCATGATAAAGATTTAAGATAAGTATAATTATTATAAAATGAATTTATTGAGACACCATTAATTAATAATTTGATATATATAACAGACATTGAAATAGAATAAAACTCAATAAAAAATATATCTATTCCTTAGAGGTAGCACTGTTTAGGCTAGGCCTAGCCTACCCTAGCTCGTCCAAAACATTTTTATTTAAATTTTATAACTTTAATATTTTATTCCTTAAAAGCATTTAAAATGGATTTCTTACCTCAAAAATGAATGAAATAACTTCATCGCTCAATGAAATAGCTTCACATGTCCCATAATATTGTCAGTGATATGAAAGAATGTAGAAGAGAGATAAGAGTAAATATTTGAGTGAAGTGTGTGCACATTAGAGTGGAGAAGAGTGAAGTATTCTCACTTGAGAGTGGAGGATAGTGAATGATTCTTCCATCAAATTTAAAATAAAAAATTGACTCAAAAATAAAAAAGAAGAGAGATGACTCATACAACTTTTAATGAAGGGTGGTATTAACTTTTTTGCTAGAAAGGTTCTAGTCAAACTTAAGTCAGTTAGTTATACTTACCATACGATACCATACCATCAATTCTTTGGTGCTATTTTGTGTTATTTACTCATCCTATTACCGTTGCTCTTTTGGGGTTCTTTTTTTGACACTAAATAACGGGACTTATGTGTCAGCTTCCTCATAGATCCTATCATCAGCGAATCAGAAAAAACCTTGCTTTAAACAACCAAAACTCCTATATCTATACACCTTCCTTGAAGACCACTGGTTACACCACCATAGTAACAAGAGGATATCCAAGACACTCCATTGCTTTTTATCAACAAGGAAATTTGGGTCGAACCAACAAGGCAAAACCCAAAAAACCCCTACCGTCAGTGTTACTTTTTTAATGACAAAAATAGCCTTTTGTATTTTTAAATGATTCGAAATAAAAAAATAAAATAAAATAAACCATATGAGAGTTTTATAGACATTGAGACTGCAACAAAGACTTTGTAGTAGATGCATTCGAAGAGGCATCATCCTAGTAAATAAGTAAATACAAAGCAATAACTAAAACCCTACCATTTTACTCCACACCAAAAGAAAAAATATAAAAGTTCTTGTCGAGGAGTGGTGAAAGGTCTACTGGGCCGGGTTACAGATGAAGAGAGCAGAAGGGTTGGCAACGGCAATAGCAGAAGAAGAGTTGTTGATGGCAACAGATAGTAAAGGGTCGGCGACGACGATGGCAAAGGCACCCACATTCAACGAGTTTTAAGGATTTTCAATAATTTCTCATAAACAAGTAAATCCAAAGAGTAAACCTCCTACAACATGCAAAGGAATGTGGAAACTAATCTAATTGCAGAGCCACATTAGCATGAAATTGTGATAACCACTTCATTTGGGATTTTTCCTTTTTGAGGCATTAAAAACCAACAGACGGGGGAACCACCCTCCACGATTCATACTAACATAGTATAAATGTTAGATTTAGATTTCCCACCCTTTTGGCTTTTAACGGACCCAAAAGTATCATATATTGTATTCCGTCTATATAATTATAGTAATTTAGAATAACAAACAGAAGTGAAGAAGCATATTTGGAGGCATAAGGCAATGACATAAGAACCATCATCCTCTACAACAAATCTTGTGGAAGTCAATATTTATAACATGCAAAATAGGCCACATGTGATCAAACAGTTAACAAACCCATGAAGAAACAAGCAACATGCGAATGAGCACTTTTAAAAATTAAAACACATAATTAGGGCATGGGCTACGCACAGTTAGGGCTTAGAACACACACCTATATAGAGCGCAAACTTATTTTGTCAGTACGCGGATCACAAACAACTACATCATGGATCAGACAAAAAGGATTCTCATAATTCATAACACATCAATATGAAAAAATAGATGATTAAAGTTATTATATTTTTTCTTTCTCATAATTCATTCAAACTAAAATTCTTTTCATAAAAAACTTAATACCATGTCAATATCGAGTCATTGGCAGAGAATCGGAACTCACGGATCACACGCGATTAGGCCATAAAGGACACACTATAAGGCACGGTCCATGAGAAAGTACATCCGTTCACTTTGACCATGATGTGTAGAATTTGAGAGTAGAAAAGTAGAAGAGAAATCTGAGAAGAGTAGAACAATTTTTAATTCTTGCTACCTCCTTTATTGATGGTTGAGGCTCGTTTAAATAGCCTAAAGATTTACATAGAATCAAGGAAACTAACAACTAACAACTACGGAAATGTATGCCTTAATAATAGCAATTAATACATATATAATTACTCCACTAGCTGTATAACAACCCTGACTTTATTCACGTTAACAACATAACTAACAAACTTTAAAAGATCAAGTCTAAGTCCCAACTAAGTTGACTCGATCTAATTGTAAAAGACAATTCATAAGCATGGCCAAGTTACATCCTCTGCATGGCTTAGATAGCCACACTTATCAGACCATCGTGTGTTACTTGTCTTGATTCACCTGTTGACTATCTGCATTCACACGTGTGGGCTGTTTTCCATGCATGCATTAATAAGTGCCTTGAAGACCGTGTTCACTATTTCTTCGTAGCTATCTTGGCCTTCATTCACGTGTAGGTTCAACTTGTCAATCTTGTCCCAACTTGTATACTGTGCAGTATGCTTTTCTTTGGGAAACAAACAAAAAAAAAAATCCCTCTCCAGTGTAGCCATGCAGTGTATTAACAGTCTTGTAGACTAATTCATTGGTTCATGTGCTGTGATAGTACACTTGTACTGTTGACTGCTGATTGTTGACAATTGTAAAAATTTGTTATTATTTTCATTAATTACTAATTTTTTATTTCCAAAACTGCTTATATTGTTTACACAATGCTCAAATGTTATAAATTTTAAGATTGAAACAAACAAGTAAAAAGAGCTATGAAAAGAACTAAAAAATGTAGAGATAGAAGAGATTATGGATGAATGTAGAGACAATAGTTTTCATTCATAAAATGGGATGATAATTTACATAAAATTAATGGTTATTTAGAGACAAATATTAGTTTTGATCAACCAATCAAATCTTACCAACATAATATTTAAATGTTAGGTATAACTTGCAAACATGAATTTGGTAACTTAACAAGTTAATTAAGACTTGAGTAATTAACTTGGCAAGTTGATTAGATCAATTTGATAATTTGTCAACAAATTCAATTTGGAATTTACTTTTTACCATTAAGTGAAAGACTAATTTTACAACAGAAAGTTTTTTTTTTTTTTTTTTATTCTGGATTCGTCTTCCTTTTTTTTTTTAGCTATTTATTATTTTTTTATCTCTATTATTTATTCATCTTTTTTCTTTTTTCTTTTTTTAATTTACTAAGATTGGTTCAAAGGACTACTAGAAAACAGCTTCCATCTAGAAGAGATCGATTCATATAAAGGTGGAAGAATAGTCCATAAGTGGGAGAAGGTAGCCACATTAGTGGCTACACACCAATGTGTGTCAAACTCATGTCCATAGAGAACATGGGCTATGCTGCCAACCACTTTGGCAAAGCACATATTGACTATTCATTCTATTTCTAATGCAATTAACTTCCTTTCTGTTTATTGCTTCTATTAGACCCGCATGCCTAGTTCTTAATATTTTTCCTTGTCCTTGTTAATTAATATTTTTCTTATTGTTCAATTTACCCTTTTAGTTCTTTTGTATATAATACCTATTTCTACAATTTCTGTGCTACACAAAATCCATTGGCAATTATTTTGCAATTTTAGTGACCAATGTTTTTACTTACGTTTTTATTTAGATTTTCAACCATACAACTATTTTACTTGTTTTGCATAAATATTATGTATGTTTCATTTTATTTAAATTATATAATGTTATTGAAAATCGATTTACATAAAAACATTATATTTATTATGTTATTAATTTTTCTTCTTGTGAAAATTTATTCATGTGCCCCCTCCTGGGTCCACCACTATATATCTTATCCACTAGTAAACAATTTCTCAATTTGAACAAATAGATTTTCAAAGCCAAGTCACGTTAATGCATGATGAAAGCATTCATGAGAAGGTATGAGTAATTGCATGTCATATTGATTCTTCCTACGTTATTATGCAAATTGCATGATGTATACGTAGACATGTGTAATGTATTCCTAATTATAACCTAGCATGATCTGCACTTAGGGTTAATAATTGGAATCTATTAAGAACTAGAAAGATATGAATAACACACAATTATTTTGTGGACTAGGAGATAGTTTGTTTTCGGCACACACAACACAATTAGGTCGACAAATAATTATATCACAGAACACACACTCTTTGTCATGGACAGCACACAATCATGTCATGGAAAACAACTCAGATAAACAAATTGGCAAGCTTCTTATTGGTTTGGTGTGCATCATAATTCCCAAATGTAGCAACAAAGATATTAGTGTTGTAAATTAAAGGATGCCACCCTTTGATATTCACCGTTGTATATCCCATAACCTCTATCAATATGTTCTCTTTAAATAGTGAGTTAATATCAATTTCCTTTCCACATTACCTTTATGCCTTTAGACAGAGGATGTAAGAAGATATCTTTGACACACCCAAAAAATAATAATAATAATAAATAAATAAAGTGAAAAAGCACAAGAAAGTTCTCATTCTCTTGTGTTTTTCTTGTCCCTGATATGCTTTTTTTTTTAACATTTTAACGCATTGCTTTTAAGCTTTATTTCATAACATGGTGACCTTGCTTTATTTCATAACAATCATACAATTAGTAGATTTTTCCTTTTAATATAAAATGCAGCACACTACTATCACTAGTGTATTTTCATACAGGTGGGTGCTAGTAAACTGAACTCTGTTTGGTGTCAACTCCAAATTTTTTTACACCAAATTTTTTTGCACTCCCGTGTAATTTACACCAAAATTTGGTGTAAGAGTATTTTCAAAGACTAATCTATACACAATTCTTTAACCAAGATTACTTAATTTCTTTCAAGTAATTTTTGCAATATTATTGTTTTATATACATTAAAAAATGTAAGTCATTTTATATTAATATACTATGTATAACATGTATTACAAAATAGCACATATATTAAATATTTTTTCAATATTACACTCATTTTAAAGATCTCAATGAAATATGATAAAACGGTATAAAATTTTTATATTAATTTACTTTGTATTTCTATTTATTAATGAAAATATACAAATATATTAAATATATAAAGGGCATAGATGGAAACAATATTGTTGTATAAGACCAAGCAGAGGCATTATTGGCATTTACAAAAAATAAATAAATAAACAGAGGCACAACATCTAACACCGAATTTTCGGTGTTTTCGGTGTTGAATGAATAGTGCAACACCGGGATTCATCCAACACCAAATTTGGCATTCAATGATTCCAATTTGGTGCTCCCATCGGAGCTAAGTTTGCCACCAAAATGGAATGTGACACCATTTTGTTGTCACATTGGAGATGGTTGTGCTAGTCAAACACGTGCAACATAATTTAATTTAGTTGGTGCTTTTTTGCACCGACACCCATCGTATACTAGTTTACTTTCAGTGTCTTGTGCTCTCAATGTCTTTCCAAACATACTCTTTGTCTCTTTTCAAATTTACGCTTTAATGTAAAATATGGTTTTTAGACAATATTGCGCAAATTACTGCTTAACCTGATTATGTATTGTACCAAAAAGGAACCCGATTATGTATATTATCAGTTAGGAGAACACATGTACTAATTAATGTAGCTTAAATAAATTTGATTTATGATGATTTTACATTCGAAAATAAATATCATTTTGTAATCACTGTAATACATTTGTAAACACATCTAATTACAATTACCAACAAAGTATTTATTACTGTAAAATATTAAATGATAACAAGTCAACTTTCCTTTACTGTGTCCCTCCTTATTTTGCTATCTAGAAATTTGATTTTTAATTATTATTTTTTGCCAAAATATAAATACTTAGTTTTTGTTTTTATGTAAAGAGTTCAATTATTGTAATAAATTTTTTATGTCAAGACCCTAGTACTAAATCAACCTGGGTATATTATATATTTAATTTATCTTTATATTATGATTTTGAGTAATCCGTTTATACTTAATATATTTGCACATCAAATATCTGTTGACGAGTTAATAATCTATGATTTTGTTGTGGGAAAGTTAAATTCCACGAGCAAATAATATCATCGTCGAAGGGTTTGGGACAACCCTCACCCAAAATGTTCCATTACCAATATCACCACAAAATAAAAAATAATAATTAAAAAAAAGACACTAATAAAAAGTTTAACTACCAAACAAAAGCATAAATCATACCATCTAAATGTTTTTCTATCCCCATCCCGCCTTCTCTATCTTCATCAGCGAGCCTTCAAGGCCCACAACTTCAACATTAGATTCATCTGTTAGGATTTGTGTCCTAAGAGCTTGTAATTTGTAAATATATAAATTAAATAATAAATAAAATATATTTATTTTTATATGTATTTATGAAATGTTTGCTTCATACAAATATCATATAACATCAATGATTACTTATGTAATATCAAACTAAGTATATAAGTGTTATATACAAGAGGATTTAGTTTGATATTAGTAATCTAAAGAGTCCGTAGAAAACAAACAAAATTGGGTACTTTGCTTGTGGTAAATCTACAATTGCGGTACATTTTGTATTTGATACAATGATCTTATCCGGGATTGTTCATGTGGCGACATGAAAATTGAGGCACCTTATATAATTGAGATTATATAGGACTGGACCACGATAAAATGAATTTCTTATTAATATCCGTTAAATAAAGAAATTCATATTTATCAACTAGATGATCATATATGGATTGATATTAATCCTAAGTGTTTTATGAACTCCTATTTGTTGAGTCATATCTTTTGATTTACATGGGTGAGACTATTATAGATTTACGGTCAATAAGTTTCGTACTTTGGAGATGTGATTTAATAAATGGCTGAGAACATTCTACACAATAGTGGAATCCACTTCTTCTTGCGAGAAGTAGATGAGTAGTTCCCTTAAAGTGTTGATTCAGGTCTTGAACAATAAGAGCGCTCGATTTTTTGTTTATGAGTAAACGGAAAGATAAATTCATAAGTTGTTATGGATATATTGTTCATTAGAGAATCAATGGTACTTATTGGAATAAGATATAATTAGAGAGGTATAACGGACTTTAATGACCTAGCTCTAATTATGAACTACTTGTGGAGGATCGAACCATATGAAATGATTAAATCGATGGACATTGAAAATTCAGATTGTGTAAAATATCTACAATCTTGAGAGTGCAACTTTAGGTTTTTAGTGGAGTAACTCTAAGGTTAATAATAGTGAATTATTTAATTAAAGAGTTTAATTAATAATTTCGATATTATTGGAGCTCAAATTGTAGGTCCATTTGATCCCTTGCTAGCTCACAACCACATAAAGAAATAAATAAAAGAATATAATTGGATTGTCCAATTATTTATGTCACATGGACATGTTCACGAATTATTTAAATAATTTGATTATTTAAATATATGTAATTATTTAATTATCTGTAGAGATTATGGGTTCAATTTTTAATGGTGTCATTGAATTATTTATGATTTAGAATCATTTGATTTAATGTAAAATCTTTTAATTAATGGAAATAGTAATTTAATTGGAATTAGATTTTATATTAAATTGAATTAAAGAAGTTCTAATAGGAATTAGATTCCTTATTAAATTAAAAGTAAAGAGTTCTAGACCAATAAAGATTTTGATTCTATATTGGATATGAATTATGTTTTCTAATTTAAATAGAAAATTATATTCCTTGTTAAATTGGAAAACTCTAACTTATCATTATAAAAGGGTGTTTTATGTTGGTAACTATAGAGAGAATTTTTGGCCTCTTGAACCAAAAACTTCTATCAAGAAAAACACCAAATTACCCCATCTCACATAATAATCTTTTATAAAAGATTTCGTGATTTGATTCTTCGAGATTGTGCCCACACACAGTTTCTTTTGTAAAGAGTCATAGCAAGGAAGATTGAGTGGTGAAGAATTTGCGAATCAAAAGGGATCAATTCAATATTCATGCAAGGTAAGATTCGATCTTATTAATTTAATTATTGAATTGTTATTACTAGCATCGATCGGGTATGTTTTTGTTTGGAAAAAATTTTAAGATCCACGTTTCTGCATTAAATCCAAAATTGATTTTTCCTATCATCATCATTCCCCATCAGAATTCAAGCAGTTCTAGTTAGTCCTCCAGAACGGGCTATTCTTCTCTAACAAGGCACTCTATGACACTACAAGTCTCACCGCCCTCTAGAACACAGCGTGGCTCACCCACCATCACATGTTCTGGATTAGCAAGACTGTCAACAAACTTTGTTATTGCCTTTTTAAGTGTAGCAACATCAAACTGAGAAGCCATCTGTTCCACAATATTTTCAGTGACCAGCATTCCACTCGCATAAACAGCAAGTCGCACACCCTTGTGGTACTCCTCGGAGAGCAATTACACGACGAATCCATGATGTGATGCTAGGCTGGGCTAGGAAATGTGCTTTTTTGTCGTTGAACCTCTATGCATGATACATTTCTCCAACCCATTTAATTTATTGAAAAATAGAGCTACTTATGATGATGAGCAGTTTTTATCTTAATCTTTGTAATGCATATTTCAGAATAATTACATCATAACAAAGTTTATATTCATATTCAAGGGCGAATCCACTATTGGGCCGGAGGGGACAAGTGCCCCCCCTGAAATTGCTAAAAAATTAATTAAATAATTTCAATGCTATGAGATTTCATATTGATGAGAACCCCGTATATAACGATACAACACCCACAATCAAATTGAAACATAACCCCAAGAAAGATTAAAACAGATTTATAAAATAAAAATTTTGACCTATTGATTATATGTCAATCAAAAAACCAAAGTTATAACGAACTTTGACCCAATGATTAGAACTCAATCAAGAACCAAAATTATGAAAAGAAGGATATTGACGTCACTCCCAAGACATAGATGAGAAGGTAAGAGATAAGTCATGGTTTGATCGTCACAAGCAAAATTTGATAAGATCACATGTTCATAGAAGAATAGAGAAGAAAATCCTCTCTCTCAATTAACCACAATTGGCTACAATTTCATTCATCTTATTCAACTTATTTTTGCTTAGGGTTACAAACCTTTTTATAGACAAGGAAATAAAACATCACATAAAACCCTAGCCCCCTAACAATTGGGCTCACTAATTATACTCATGGGTTTAAAAATAATTAAACATGAGCTTAAGTTAATTAAACGTATCAGCTCAGCCCATTACATAAATTAAGACCCAATATAACATTAAATAGACCAACTTAATTTATAAACTCATTACAATTAAAATAAACTCAGCCCAAATTATTTAAAGCCCAATTAACTCCAATTGCTTTCACTTAGCTCCCAAAGCCTTCAAGATTAAGCCCAACAATCTTCAAGATTAATCCCAATTAACTCTAATTTGTCTTCAATTGTCTCATTGTCCAATTCTCTCGTAATCCTCCATGCTTGCTATCTTTGTTTCCATCACACATCCATGAACTAGTGTTGATGATTGTGTCCGTGCCTTTCTCTATGGTGTCACCCAAGTTTGATTCCTATCAACAATGATAAGTCCTTGATTTTTCTCCTTTTTTAATCATTTAAAATATTTTATATATATATATATATATATAATGCTAAAACCAAGCACGGCCACACATTGGCTTTGAGGGATATATTTGTCTTCCTCTCAGAAGGGAGCCTGGGTTCAATACCCATTTGCCTCAATAATATAAATTTTTTTTTAAAAAATAAATTCACTCATAATTTGCTTTATCCCTTTTTTCTTTCTTTCTTTCTTTCTTTCTTTCTTTTTTTACCTTCTCATTATTACAAACTGATCTTCAAATTTGAAATATTTTGACTTCACAAATTATTATATTTATTTCAAATTGTTTTTTTTATCACAAACTATATCATATTTACATGAACTAGAGAATAAAATATACTGTGTTATTTAATCTTAATAAGTCTTAGTTTACTCACAATCATTAATGTGACTTTTTTTTTTTTTTTATATAAACTATTTTATATAATAAATTTTATAAATAAAGATACTCATATGAATTATAATTATTTTTATTTTATTTTACTTCATTATAAATCATATACATTTATTAGATAAAAAACTATAAATGTAGTTTGATTAGTAACTTTAATAATAAATATATATAGTTTGATTACAAATATTTATTTGCAATCTGAATAGCAACTATCATCATAAAGAAGACACATCCTTAAATTAAGTTTTTATTTATTTTTTCAAGTAATATAAAATTTAAAGTTCTCTTACTAAGAAAAATAGAGTTAGTGCACAATCAACTCATAATTACTATGCTTTTATTTTTGTATTTGTATTAAAAATATTATTTTAAGAAATTTTGCTTACAATTTTATAAGGAGTAAAGCTACATATTCTTTACTAGCTATGTATTTTAACTCTTTTTATTTCATATAATATTCTTCTAGCAATTGAAGAAAATATGACAAAGAAAATTTCATATATAAAAGTGCCCCCCTCACATAGACTTTTGGATCCATCATTGTACATATTTAAAATGATGAACTATATTTATTATGTGAAATTACGAGCAATATACATCCTATATAATGGATAAAAACAATGATCCATATAAACCCTAATAAATGAATTAGGGTCATTATAAGTACTAAAAGATCTAATAAATTAAACAAGACAATAATCACAATTTATACCATAATAATTCTACAAGACTATCAACAGAGATCCATTTCATAATCAAGATAATCATCACTAAAGCCTCCCTCTTAACTCTTAAAACAACTTGTACCCAAAGGCAAAAGATAAAACAAGCATTTATTTTAATAATTGATCATATTTTACAACTGTCAAGATTTTCAATACATCAATATATTATATATATTTAAATCTTTGTTCACTGTAAATTCTATATGATAATATACAAGTTGAGAACAATTTTTGAAAATAGAGAGTATGTGATTCGAATATAAGTAAATATGAATATTTGTACAATAATAATAATAATACAGGTTATGAATAACTAATTTAATTATCAAAATCGAATGACAAATTTTTTATATCAAGGTTTTTAAATTGGGCTATGTTAGGGTTGACCCTACCCTATCCCTAACAAGGTTGTATCCTCATACCTGTCAACAGACCTATGAGGCAATTCCTTTAGTAGGTGATTGATCGTCTTAGGTCATCTCCAATGTGGTGCACTAAATTTGACACCATTTTGGTGTCAACACCAAATTTTTTTACACCAAATTTTCTTTTACTCCAATATGTTGACACCAAATTGGTGTAAAATATATCTTCAAAGAATATTCCATATATAATTCTTTAACCAATATTAATTAATTAATTTCATATAGAATTTTATTCTCAAATAATTATTCACAATATATTAAAAAATTATTAAATACTCATAATTTTTTTTTAATTTTTTTACAATAAATTATTCTCATTATATTTCCACCTAATTTTTTAGTCACTTAATATTTTTCAATTCATTTTTATCCAACTAATTGTTTATCCACCTAATTTTTTATCCATCTCATTTTTTCAATTAATTTTTTATCCAACTATTTTATTATCCACCCCATTATAAAATCTTATTCTCAAATAATTACGTATAATATATAAAAAAAAAGTTATTAATTTCTCACATAATTTTTTTAATTTATTATAAAATATTGTTATCATTAATAAAGTATGTTTGTTTTACCAAAAAGAAGATGATTATTTTATCCTAATCATTAATCTAACATTATCCTAAGTATGACACAAAATCTAATATTATATGATCTCTACCGTTGGATGAAAAGTGGTTTGATCCTAATTGTTAAACGGTATTTTTATCTCTTCCACACTCTATCTTAGGTCTGACATAAAAATCTAACATGATATGATTTCCATCGTTAGATGAAAAGTGGTTTGATCTTAACCGTTAAATGATATTCTTATCTCTTCCACACTCTATCCTAGGTCTGATATAAAAATCTAACATGATATAATCTCCACCGTTGGATGAAAAGTGGTTTGATCTTAATCATTAAACGATATTCTTATCTCTTTCACACTCTATCCTAAGTCTGACACGAAAATCTAACATGATATGATCTCCATCGTTGGATGAAAAATGGTTTGATCCTAAACGTTAAATAGTATTCTTATCTCTTCCACACTCTATCATATGTCTGATACAAAAATCTAACATGATATGATCTTCATCGTTGAATAAAAAGTGGTTTGATCCTAACCGTTAAATGGTATTCTTATCTCTTCCACAATTGATCTATAAATAATGGCTATTTCTCAAAATTAAAACATCTTTCTTTTTTAGTTCCAACCAATAAACATATATCTTTACAAAAATGTCATCAAGCAAGAATTTAAGTGATAAGTCTAAAAATACTATACGAAGTGCTTCATATTCGAATGAAGAGGACCAACTCCTCTGTCATGTATATCTTGATGTTTCCCAAAATCCAATTATAGACACAAACCAATATAGTCTTCAATTTTGGTCTCGCATAGAGACTAAATATCATATGACGTTACTAGCGCATATCACTCAAGTTCGACCTAAAAGATTTTTAACAGCTCGAATGCAAGTAATCAATGCAACAATTAGCAAGTTAAGAGGATGCGTTCGACAAATTGAAAATTTAAATCCAAGTGGTGCTTCTGAACAAGATATTGTAAGTATTTTCTAAATTTCAGTTATGCAGATTTTATGAAATTCCTTTTATTCTAATTTTGATCCCATTTTTTATAGCTTTAATTTTTGGTCGCATTGTGCAGTTAAATCAAGCCAAAGCCTTATTGGCATAAGATCCAAATTATAGTAAAAGATTCAAATTTGATCATGTCTGGCCCCTCCTTAAAGATACAGAGAAATATTTTGATATTAATAGCATATAAACTCTAAGCTGTCGAAAGAGATATGACTGCACCAAAGCATCACAATCAAACTCGACCACGTCAAAGTCTACAGGAGCGTCGTCATTTAATATTATAAAATACTTTAGAAACATACTTTAGAAATCATATGATCAAAACTTACTTTGCTAAATTATAAAATATACTTAGAAAATCAATACATAAATTTACTTTAATTAACTCATAAGACTTACTTTAAAAACTCAATATAAACTATAAAATTTATAAATCATCAGAATTTCTTTAAGATCACCAAAAGGAACAGCTTCTAATTTTTACAAATCATAAAGTATATTTTCAAAATCTCAAAATATAACCTTGAATCCCTAAATTACAAAATATACCTTAAGATTTTAAAATCAAATGATTTAATCCATGATTCATAAAATATAATTCACTTTGTTAAATTATAAAATTAAACTTGGAAACTCAACACAAACTATAAGATTTTCAAACTTCAAACATATTTTAGAATCACTAAAATGCATATTTTCTAGTTTTATAAACCACATAGTATACTTAAAATCACAAGGCAAAAATCCAGAACACATAATTCCTAAAGTATACTTTAAAATTTCAAAACAAAATTCATATTGCATAAATCACAATTCACATCTTAGAATTGAATCTATAGTTTATAAAAACACATTCTAAAATTCATGGATTCTAAATATACTTTAAAATCTAAAAACATATTCTGATATGTCATAAAACATATATACTAATAACTCATCTCAAATCATGAAACATAATTCAAAATCATAAAACATGCTTCAAAACCTTAACACATACATCAAAATTTATAAATCACAAAACATAATTAAATAATCTAAACTAATAAAATGGAAACACAATAAAAACACTTTCTTAAATCAAGTTTGAGGGAAATTATTCACTCACTAAATTACTCCAAACTCTATGGAAATCATCGTGCCCTTGTCTTCTCCTTAGAACCCTTTTTCGCCTAAAACAACATCAAAATCTACTTAGGATCTATAAAAACTAAACTAAGAAAATTGATGTTAAATTGAAACTAGTTTCTCACCACAATTCCATCTCCTAACCTCTATGATTTTCTTACCTCTTCTTGTTTCTCCTTCTTTCTTTCTCCTCCTTTTTTCCCTTGATTTTCCTTTCTTCTTTGGAAGGGTGTATGTTCGGCCAAGAAAATCTGGAGGGGTGTTCAGCCAAGCTAATGAAAATATGGGTGGATGGCTTTCTAATTCACAAAAATCGCATATATATATATATATATATATATATAATCTCATGCATAGCTCAAATTACATCCACTTAACCACCTTTTCCACCACTTATTTTTCCATAAAAATCTAACCAAATATCCTTTTAAAATTTCAATCTTGCCTTTCCATAACATTTCATTTCCATCGTTATCCTTCTAAAGAATTCTTTCTTTTGTATTTTCAATTTTGCCCTTTTTATAAAAATTTATTTCCATTTTTGCCCTTTCTAAAGAATTCTTTCCTTTTTCCATCAACTGCCCTTCAAAAATTCCATAATTCATCCTCTTGTATGGTAGACAATTCTACCCTCTTACATCCTTTTTCTTTACAATTTTACCCTCTCACATCCTCCTTTTTATATTTTTATCCTTAGGATGGTGTATTTAGAAAAATAATTGGATATGTTTAGAAAATAATTTGGTCATACTAATTTTAATTGAGCTCACTTAAATTAATTTTTCTTTGGACCCTTTAGTTTAAGTTTCTAATTGCATCTTTTGTGATTTTGATTTGAACCCCACTTAGACTTTATTTAGATATATATATATATATATATATATATAACATATTAGATCCATTCAAATTTAGGGTGTTAATTAATACTTTTCCTTATATACAATATTCTCATTAGAGTCTAGTGTCCATTTCCTATATTTATTTACTTTATACATTGGTGCCCAAAACAGATATATGTACTTAGCAATCTCCACTCTCAATGCAATGGCGTTTGCAACTTGATCAAGTCATCTTGATTTCCATGTACTCTCTTTCAACTGTAAAAGATCACATATGTACATTACCACGTATACTCCACAACTCGTCCTATATCAATAATAAATTAATTAAATGATATTAGCATTACATATAGACTAAATATATATTAATTCAGTTATAAACTTACTCGCAAATTAGGTTGCGAGGACACAACTGATCTATCAAGACGCTCAACTTTCGACTATTGATCCACAAGTGGTATATCTATCTGAGTCTTCTTATAAAATCCTATGAACTGCAATAAGATGAGCATAAAACACCCCAACAGCTCAAGTGGTTGGATCCGTTCGGCTACATCAACATTTGCTAGAGAATCATATACTAATATTTTCTGCTCTTTAAGGCACACCTGACAGAGAACCTAGTGATTTTGATTCAGACTACATGGTAGTAACACCTACAGTTTAAAGACGTCGGTGCTATAGAACTTATTCGGATGATCAAATAATAAATATTAACCTTCGAACAATGCTAATATTTTCAACACGCCACCATGGAACCGATGCCTCTATCTGCCCACAACCGAATGCTAGCTATTTTGAGGGTACATAAGTTGTAACTGGATCAGATTTTATACTTTTATTGACGCAATGCTGTTTATAATACATTATCATAAATGTTTGTATGATAAAAGTTAAAACATGTTATTTAACTTCAATGACACATAACATGAAATTATAAATACATAACTGACTGAAATGTAAACACTTATAAATAAAAAAATCTCATGGAGTGCGTATCTACTATCCCCAACGTCATTCCACCACTTCTTTCGTAGGGACATCAAATAAAAATCTATATGCTCTGAATTCAACCATAGATACTCGTCCTTGAGAGATACCAATGCGCTCAGTATCACGCACCACCCACAACGATTGATCGTACGCCTAAAATTTAAAAAAAAAATGTGAAAACTTTTTCCAAGTACACATGACATGAAATTGTAAATGCATAATTATGATTTTTTTCAATACCTAAAGTCTAAAGATGTGGAAGCTTTTTATTCATTATAGACAGTCTCCATGAGATCTACGGACTTCGCCACCTTTTCGATCTACTGTTAGAGCACTTTCTTTTTCTTTTTTGCCAATCCAAGATCTGTGTATGGTGTCCGTAAAGGTGCCGTTGGCTTGGTCTTTCATTTGCCCCATTCCAACATGCCCCCATTCTGCAACTGTAAGTAACTCAAAAACATAAATTACACATTTACAATTATGTGTCAAACTGTAACATTAGATATGCTATGTCTACCTGGTCATGATCACGTTTAGCCTCTACAAACTCCCACCATCATTGTCGTCATTGTCACCTGGATCATCCATCTCCTTTTTTGAATTGGTATTTCTAGTAATTTCTACTTTCCAAGAAGAAATTAGTATTAAGTATCACAAAAAGCAAATATTAAGGAAACTTTGGAAAAAAAAAAATTAAATAATGATACATCACCCTTAATACATCTACCTATAATTCTTAGTATCTTGAAAAAGAGGTTTCTTCAAGAACACATATTAATATAACACTAAGTGAAAAGCCTTTTAATTAAAATACTATGTATTGGTCAAACATACAAAAATAATTTTACTAATTAGTGTTTTTTTTTTCCTTTGAAATAAACTAATTAGTGTTATATATGAAAAATCTTACCGTGGTCAATACGTCACATATATCTTTGTAATTCTACAATCGAGTTCGTTTGCCATGATATATGGATTCACTACAACAAAATAGGATATCCATACCAGAATATCCATACCAAGCACTAAAGGTCCAATAGGGACACCATTATTTATTTTTAAAAAATATATATATGAAATTATCCATACCCAACATTAAAAGCTCGGCATGGATAATTTTTTTTTTTCTTTGTTATTATTCTATACCAGGCATTCGACTCGTTCGATATAGAATAGTGTTCAGTATCCATACTGAGCAGGTCAGACACCCGGTATGGATAGTCCATTTTGAAAAAATAAAAAAAAAAAACTAACACCTAACCCGCTCAATATGGATAATCTAGGTTAATTTACCAGGGTCAGACTTCCCCTTCTTCCCTCCTTTCTTCATTTTCTTTCTTTGTTTATCTTTTTCCCTCACATCATCTCTCCCCTAAACCGTAACCGACCCTTCCTAGACTTTGCCCACGATTCATCGCTCTGACAGCCCGCAATTCGCCATCGACCGCCCTCGTTACCAATGTACCGATTGTAAACAATTCTCCCCTTCTTCTTTTTCTTCTGTTCTTCTCTTCTTTTTCCGTCCGCACAACAATCGAACCCACTTATATTTTATGATGGCTTTATATCTACAGTGTTTAAAGTTACTAGGTTCCTTAGTCATTATGTTGTCCATCAACTTAAGGAGTTACATGACCACATTCACTTCTGTTTCGACTGCTTGTACTAGTGAAAAAACTCTGTGAACTTTGGCTACTGTTTTTGTCTTACTGCTACTACACTTTTTTTTTTTCTCCTCCACCAAAGCCATTGTATTTGTCTTTAATCTTTTTTGTCTCAAAGGCTGCAGCGACAGGTTCAATTGCTCTCCTCTTGTTTGTTCAATAGCTCCCTTTTATATGTGCCAAATCCTACAAAAAAATAACTCAAAATTGATATGTTCCAAATTTGCTTTTTTTTCCTCATTGATTTATTTTTTTATCTCAACCAATTTTCTAATTGTTTAACAAATATTTTGGACAAGACTTGAATCCTTAATTGACTTGGAATTTGACTTGACAAAAATTATAGTTTTTCTCATTCACACATCCTCTTTTATTTCTGTTGCACCAAAAATACAACTAATTAAAATAAACTGAACATAAAATTGGACTAATAAACCTATATTTAAAGGTAATAAATATATATAAATTATGTTTATCAAATGCCCCCAAACCTAGATTTTGTTAAAAACAGCCTAAGTTAAAAACACGAAAAATAAAAACACAATCCACTTACGTAGGTAAACATGATGACATTGAGCGTATGCCACAAGCCTTTAAACCCCTAAGTGTCCCTAGTAGGAGTTGTGTCTCCTGAGGGTTTACCAATAACGATACCCACAAATGCCAAAACATTCTACCCATAACTCATCAACGCTTCACTAAATGCAAATTAACAGAAATCTCATACACACATAATCTTGTATCAGGACTAAAGATAAATCACTAATGATCTAAAGCACAATCATTAACAAACTCACACCACTCTCAAAGCAATCTTGTTTCAAAACACCATATTCACATGTCACGGACTAATTTCACCTCGAATCTAATCCTCACAAGATATCTCTCATAGCACTAACGAATCTTAAAGCAAACACCATGCAATCATATGTGACAATAAAGACATAGCAAGCATCATTTACATCACATATGAATATAGACGTTAAAAAGAACCGCATTTTTAAGTAAATAGATCTCATGACTTGAATCAAATACTAAGAACGTAGATAGAGCATGATGACATACTTCAACTCTCAAATTGGACTTCCTCTTAAAGATCAATAGGTCATGATTAAAGGTTGTGTTTGGGCTACGATTAATTGATGTGTAAGAAATGTTCAGGTATAGGTTCAACACTTCATTTATTCACTTTAATTCATCACAACCTCTATCTTTTTCTTTCTTTCTTGTTACAAAATTTTTTAATTCAATACTTTTTTCTTTCATTTACTTCCACCTCCCTATGTATATCTAGGCATAATAAGACATTTTTACTATTGACGGATTAAATACTCTTGAGGATACATGTCTAATAGTTATATCAAACAATAAGTTAATGATGCATGAGAACTTATTATTTGATAATGATGTATGACTTATTGGTTATTTATAAACTTATAATATTTTCAAGGCTTTTTTTTTTGTGCCTTACCTTAAAAAGGCATACCTTACGCCTTGCACCTTGGGCTTCACAATCCCTTTGCGCCTCAATGCATCTTACGCCTTTTTAAAACTATGAACTATTGAAATTAATTTTATGTTGTCTTGAACACTTCATGATTCAATTTTACTTATTCTTAGTTCTTTTGCATAATTGTTAGACCTAAGTCTGTACTTATTGAAAAAATTGTTTGAGATGTTTTTGAGAGGCTGAACAATAAGCCCTCAAGTGATAACAAGCAGCTAGTCAAAATAGAATAAAAAATTAGAGAAATTGAAGTAATGTTACGGATGGGGGATCAAATGAACAATGATGTGTGCAGGGTAGGAATTTTTAGGCATTAGGGGTATAGCCAAGACCACTCTTGCCAAAACTGCATGCAAAAAAATCTATTATCAATTCGAACAATATTTACTTTGTTGAAAGTGTTAGAGTAGCTTTAGAAAAAAGGAAACCAAAGTGTTTGCAAGAAGAACTTTATTTAGCAATACTGAGGGATAAAAATGTATGTAATTAACAACTCATAAGAACAAGGTTTAGGTATATGAAGTTTCTCATCACTTCAAATGATGTAACTAGTATCAACCAAGTAGATGATTTGTTTGGAGATCTTAATAATTTTGGTTTAGGAAGTCGAATAATTGTAAGATCAAGATATCAAAAAGTGTTCAAAGAGAAAGTGGATTATATGTATAAAGTTAAGGAACTAAGCTTCGATAATGCTCTTAAATTTTTCCGTCGGCTTGCCTTCAAACAAGATTGCCCCGGGATAGATTATATGGAGTTGTTAAAGGGTGTAGTTAAAAATGTCGGAGATGTTCTATTAGCTCTCAAGGTTTTGGGCTCTTTTCTATTTGACAAAAAAAAAGAAAAAAAGAAGTTTGGGAAAGTTCAATGAAAAAATTAGAAAATAATCTTAGTAAAGATATTCATGAGGTGTTAAAATTAAGTTATTATGGATTAGATCATTATCAACAATAAATATTTTTAGATATTGCATGTTTCTACAAAGGGTGCGACGTTAATCGTGTACAAAAAATTAGTAATGACATTTTCACTACTGATGGATTTAGTGCCCTTGAGGATACATGTTTGATTTTTATATCATACAATAAGTTAATGATGCATGAGAACTTATCGTTTGATAATGATGCATGACTTATTGGTCGTTTATGAATTTATAATACTTTGAGATTTTTTTTTAAGTGCGCCTTGCATCTTAGGCTCCACAGCCCCTTTGCACTTCAATACATCTTGCGCCTTTTAAAACTATGAGCTATTGGTATTAATTTTATATTCTCTTGAGGATACATGTCTGACATTCTTGTTGAACAATCGTTTTGCACATTGCTTACGACAATTCATTAATATCGAACATGTATCCTTAGGAGCACTTAATCCATCAATAGTAAAAATGTCTTCGCTAATTTTCTCTACACGATTAATGTCCTACCTTTTATAGAAACATGCAATACCTAAAAATATTTGTTGTTAATAACGATATAATTCATCATAACTTATTTTTAACACCTCATAAATACCTTTACTATGATTATTTTCTAATTTTTTCATCGAACTTTCCCAAACTTCTTTTCTTTGGTCAAATAAAAAGAAACCCAAAACCTTAAGAGCTAATAGAACACCTCCAACATTTTTAACTACACCCTTTGACAACTCCATATAACCTATCCCAGGACAGCCTTGTCTGAAGGCAAGCCGACAGAAAAACTTAAAAGCATTATCAAAACTTAATTCTTTAACCTCATACATGTAATCCACCTTCTTTTTTAGCACTTATTGATAACTTAATCTTACAATTATTCGACTTCCTGAACCAAAACTATTAAAGATCTCCAAACAAATCTACTTGGTTGATACTAATTACATCATCTAAAATGATGAGAAGCTTCATACGACTAAGTCTTGTCCTTATAAGTTGATAATTACATACATTTGTATCCCTCAATATTGCTAAATAAAATTCTTCTCACAAGCACGTTGGTTCCTTTTTTTCTAAAGTTACTCTAACACTTCCAACAAAGTAAAAATGTTCAAATTGATAATAGATTTTCTTACATACAGCTTTAGCAACAATAGTCTTGCCTATACCCCTAATGCTTAAAAATTCCTACCCTACACATATCATTGTTCATTTGATCCCTCATCTGTAACATTACTTCAATTTCTCTAATTTTTTATTCTATTTTGACTAACTGCTTGTTATCACTTGAGGGTTTATTGTTCAGCCTCTCCAAAACATCTCAAACAATCTTTTCAATAAGTACAGACTCAGGCCTAACAATTATGTAAAAGAACTAATAATAAGTAAAATTGAATCATGAAGTGCTCAAGACGACATAAAATTAATTCCAATAGCTCATAGTTTTAAAAGGGGCAAGACACAATGAGGTGCAAAGGGACTTTGGAGCCCAAGACGCACTTTTTCTAAGCGAGGCACACTTAAAATAATATATATAAAAAAAAAAAAAAACCTCAAAATATTATAAATTTGTAAACAACCAACAATAATAAGATAAAATTCAACCAAATAAACATCTAATAAATAATTATAATCAAAATCATCATCATTATCAAAGTTCAACAACTAAGTATCTTAGGCAAACAACAAAAATCATCATCGAAGTTCAACTAAAAACTAAGTCAATAACTAAGTGTCCTACCATAAGCAAACAACAAAAGTCATAAGTCATCATTAAAATGCAATTATGCAAACAAAAACTAGTGACTAACACTAGTCACAAAAAGAGTTCATTCATAGTATTCAATCAATCGATATCTTCCAACTCATCATCAAAATCATCATCCTTCTGTCCCATTTCTTCATCTTCTCCTTTTTCCTCTAGAAATCCTTCTCCCCCTCTCTTTTCTTCTTCTTCTTCTACATCTAACCCTTGATATTCCTCTTTTTATTCCTCAACAATAGATTGTATTTTTTTTTTTTTTGTTGGCTGCCTTGATGAAGAACCAAATTTTGATCTAAATCTATAACATGGCAAAAACTCCTATAGCCATAGCAACATTGCCTCATGTCATCCCATCATCATCCGAAAAAACATTCTTATCATCTTTATCATCCTCCTTATCGAGCTTTTCCATTAACCACTCATTGCTTTCATCATTATCGGTCAACACAATAGGATCGATCATATCATGCATTTCATACCGACGTCTCATCTTTATCACTCTTCTTTTTTTGCAAGTACCCTTTCATCTCTTGTTTTACAGGTTGAGGACAACATTCACAACATTTAGCATTCCTAAACAACCCCCACCCTTTCGCTAAATGTTGTTTTGCTCGATGGATCCTTCCTTTCGTTACTTTCCCAAAAAAATTACAATTTATAGTATTTTTATCCTTATGATCCGACAACTCAACATAATTCCATGTAGGGTCCGAGGATTTAGTACTAATTGACATTGTGCTTGAGTTAGAGTAGTCAACTACAAACAAAATATATTCATATATTAACATTATACATAACATAAAAACAGTCCATAAATTACAAACATACAATTTTTCTTTTTTTAGGCATAAACAATAACAAGCTGAAAATATACATTATACATAAAACAATAAAAACATATATGAAATGAAAACATCAACAATAAAAATTAAAAACAATCCATAAAAATCAACAATAAACATCATCCAAGCATGCAATCATACAAATAAGCAATAACCCATGAAGAAATTGATCAAAAGATTGAAGAAAAAATGAGAGATGAGAGGAAAAAAACTTACTTACGATCATTTGGTGTTAAAGAAGCTAAAACTGTTAAGAAGAGAAGAGAGGACAATCACTGACAGCGAGATGAGGCTGATAAACGAGCGGACGGTGGCTAGAAGGTGGCTGAAAAACAGAATCAATAGCTTGGGGGTCAAGGTAAAAAAGAGTGTTGAAGAAGCTAAAACTGATGAGAGGAGAAGAGAGGATAGTCACCGACGACGGGATGAGGCTGATCGACAACCAGAAGACGACTGGATGATAGAAACAACAACTTGGAGGTTGACATAGAGAGTGAGAGGTAGATCGATCGGGGTAAGGCACACAAATTAGTGGAAAAAAACATAGGCTTGATATTTACACCAGGCTGTTCTGTCCAAGCACACCTAGGTGTTCTTTAGGCTTCTACACGCCTCTTCGAGGTCATCATGCCTGACCGTCATTTGAGAGCCAGAACAACGCCCTGCTGCACCTAGAGCCTAGGCGCGCCTTTTAAAACTATGCAATAGTTAATAGCTACTATTTATTCCCTTTGGAGAAATGCATGAATTAAAAATAAAATAAGATATAACAAAAACTTACACAAAACCACCTGAATTAAACCCAGAAACATTAGCTACTTCCTCGAGAGAACACCTCCGTTTTTGCACTTGGTCTAAATCCTTCCTAAAACGATCTTTAAGCTTCTCAAATGCAGCTACATAACTCCCAATTTGCTTCCTCACACAAGATGGATCTATTTGATAGAAAAATGGAATCACAATTTGTCCATGGTTTTTCCTGCATTCAAGGATCTTCACAAGTTCTTCGAGATACCATCTAGAATCAACATAGTTTTCAGAGAAAATGATTGTTGTGCAAATTTGAGTACTCGTAAGTGCATGAATCTATTATAAAATAAATTATGTAAGTATGAGATCAATCTCACAGAGATTGAGAAAATCTAAATCTAAATCTAAATTAAATTTAATTCTTATCTGGTTAACAATGTTTCAAAATTGAGAATTAATTAGAACTAAAGAAAATCAAATTATAAATTAACGAGCCAAGATTACAAAACTCAAGCAATAGATGAGAAATCTGATGTTCAAACTCCACCATTATCAACTTGTAATTTTTTACTATTCAAAATATTATTATAAAAAATTAAAAAATAATTTAGAAATCAATATATTGTTTTAGATTTATCAGTAAGCTTCCAAAAAAAAAAAAAAAACAAATAAATCTTTACAATAAACAAATAAATCTTATGTAAATTCTTACTTTTAGACTTGAAATTTATAAGATCTAAGTATTATATATATATATATATATATCCAATATTTAAAAACAAATAATCAAAAATCTTATATTTAAATATTTTTAATCTAAAGTCAAATTAATAAAATAATTTTTTAACTACAAAAAATATTTGATATTTAAGGTGAAACAATTTTTATTTTATTAATTAATGAAACTAAGAATTATTAAACATTTAAAAAAAAAAATTGAGAATAAAATTCAACAAAATAATCACAAAGTTAATATGATTTCATCTTACACCTCAGAAAAGAAAATCAAACAACCATCGTGATAACAAAAACAAACAAATCAAAACCTGGCATATTTTTGTAAACTTTGGCTGCTGTTTTTGTCTTGCTGCTACTACACTCTTGTTTGTCTTCTTCTCCAGCAAAGCTGTTATTTTTGTCTTTGATCTTTTCTATCTCAAAGGTTGCAGCGACAGGTTCAATTGTTTTCCTCTTGTTTGTTCAGTATCTCCCTTTTATATGTGTCAAACCCTTCAAAAAAATAACTCAAAATTGATTTGTTCCAAATTTTTTTCCTCATTAATTTATTTCCTTGTCTCAATCACTTTCCTAATTGTTTGATAAATGTTTTGAGCAAGACTTAGAATCCTTGATTGACTTGGATTTTGACTTGACAAAAATTGTAATTTTTTCTCATTCAACACACAAATGCTCTTTTATTTTTGTTTTACCAAAAACACAACTAATTAAAATAAACTTAAACATAAAATTGGACTAGTAAACCTATATGTAAGGATAATAAATATAAAAATTATGTTTATCAAATACCCCTAAACCTAGATTTTGCTAGTCCTTGAGCAAAACTAAAATTTTTTAAAACAAGCTAAGCTAAAACCGCGGAAAATAGAAACACAATCCACTTTCGTAGATAAACACGATGACTTTCGTACGTGTCCCTAGAAGGAGGAATTGTATCTTCTGAGGGTTTACTAGCAACGATACTCACAAACATTAAAATATTCTACCCATAACTCATCAACACTTCACTAAATGCAAATTAACAGAAATCTCACACACGCATGATCTTGTATCAAGACTAAAGATAAGTCACCAATGATCTAAAGCATAATCATCAACAATCTCACACCACTCTCAAAGTAATCTTGTTTCAAAACACTATATTCACATGTTATGGACTTATTTCGCCTCAACTTTAATCCTCACAAGATATCTCTCTTAGCACTTAAGAATCCTAAGGCAAAAACACTCATGCAATCATATGTGACAGAGATTATGTAAAGGAATAGCAAGCGTCATTTACATCAAATATGAATATAGACGTTTAAAAGAATCGCAATTTTAAGTAAATAGATCTCATGATTGGAATCAAATACTAAGAACGTAGATAAAGCATGATGACATACTTCAACTCTCAAATTGGACTTCCCCTTGAAGATCAATAGGTCATTATTAAAGGTTGTGTTTGAGCTATGATTAATTTATAAGTAAGAAATTTTAAGGTACAGATTCAACAAGAATTTAGAATCGTACTAAAGCACTTCATTTATTCTCTTTAATTCATTATAACTTCCATCTTTTCCTTTCTTCCATATCACAAAATTTTTCAATTCAATACTTCCTTCTTTCATTTACTTCCACCTCCCTTTGTACATCTATGCATCATAAAACTTGTACTTCTTACATTTTTTTTTCTTTCTTTTCTTTTTTTTCCTTCCATTTTCACACTCTTTTTTTTTTCCTTTCTATTTTCACATTTTTTTTTTTATTCACAATGCTATTTAGAAACACACTTCTTTTAATATATATGCTCATGTACATATCATATAAATGTTAACACTTCAATTTCCTTCTCCTCTTTCACCACATAACAAGATCCCAAGTTTCATAAGGTATGAGTAAATTTAAAGGCTCAATAAGGGGTCATTTAGTAAGGGTAAACAAAGAAAAAGGTTTAAAGTGTTTTGCTTCAAAGGTTTTATGATGTATCTCAATTCAAAGTAAAAAAGTATGCTTTTATGGGGTAAAAATTACCTATATCACTTTCAAGAAGTTGATTCAATTTTCAAATCAAAGCAACTCATGTTATCTACAATAATTATTTGTTCTTTAGTATTCAATGCAAAACCTATAGAGATCATCTATTATGAATAAAGTGAAAGGTGTTTAAGAGTAGAAACAAATAAATCTCTCTCAAAGAAACGCTGAAAAAGCTCAAAACCTCACCAAAGGTAGTCTCCACTAATAGTCCACAAATCATGTAAACATAATATTCATCCACTGAATTAACTAAGATTATGGCATTCAAAAGTCTCAAATCATGCAAAGACGTTCATGACCATTCCCTAGTAAAGATATCCGACCAAAAACATGCATTAAGACTCCGTTAACAAACACAAAGTAATTAGTTAATTTGTTAGAGCAAAATTTAAAAACAAGAAAAAAAATTAATGAAAAAAAAATGAATTTTTTTAAAAAAAAACATTTTGCACCACCCCCAGACCTATTTTAGATATTATCCTCAATGTTTTCCTAACTATTATCCAAAAATGCTCAAACAAATATCCAAAGATGCAAGGAAATAAATAGAGACAATATAAAATAGTAAGGGAGAGATCACACCTTATTGTCTTTATCATGTAATCTGATACAAGAATATAAATCAAGAATTCACGTTAGAATACCATTAATACTTGATGGGGAAAAAAAAAACTAAAACTAAAACTAACATGAATCATGCAAATGAAAACCAAAACACTAACAAATCAATAAATAAAATAAAATAATAACCCTACTCAAAAAAAATAAAGAAAAAAAATTAACAAAAAATAAAATAAAATAAAGCCTAAACTAGACTCAAAAGAAGGTCAATCTTGATAACAGGATCTTTCAACAATGTTTCTTCTACTTTTGGACTTCTTAACTCCAAGAAAGGTTTCAACCTTTGACTACTGACTTTGAACACATCATCATTCTTAAAATTAACATTTATTTCTAGATTTACAAAAATATTCATATACCATTCTAACCTATTAACTCCGCACAAAGTCGACATCCTCTTGATTCTTCTTTTAAACAATTTGTTTGAAAAACATCAATCTATATTGAAACTATTATACATTGTTAACTAATTGAAAAATTAAATATGAAACTATATTCGTATACATACATAAATGTATAAAATATTAACTCTTCAAAATAAAACCTTAATGACACATTTGAAAACCCACTTGGTGAACATGTGCACACTATTAACAAGATATATACATAACAAAACATACTCAAACATAATATTTAGAACTAATTTATATGTGTTCAAATCCAAAACATATTATTTAGAATTAATCTATATGTGTTCAAATCCAAAACCAACATTAAATCAACAAAGTTAGAAATCTATCAAAACAAAAAATTAAGAAAGATAAATGCTTTATGAAGACAAATCTTAAAACCCAATTATATCTATAAAATTCTCAATTTACATTTATAAAAAAATTGTAATGACAAATTAAAATACTAAAATAAGATATAACTTGAAACTAGCTAAGTTTCAAGTCATAATTCCTCATTGGAACATTTCACCGAACACCTTATATACACCATAATTCATTAAACCCAAACTGTCATACAAACACAACAATCATTGATACCAATATAAAATAATCAAGAATACAACAAGCTTCATATATGTCTTCACAAAACAATTGACATAACAAACAAATGACACCACATAACGAGTATCGTGATTTTAGTAAGTAAAGAAATAGCCCATAATCCAAAAACCATGGAGACGAATAAAATCACCTTTGATCTAGAGCAAATGCTCAAGTAACCATCTAAAAGCCACTGCATCTACTCTCTCTCTCTCTTCCATCACAAACGTAGATACCACTTCAGCACTAGCTTGACTCGCCGATAGTGTCTTTACTGCAGAAACACAACAAGAACACAATACAATTCAAAACAAACATTTATTCATCAATTTCCCTTCTTCCAAAAACATCACACAAACAACAAAATTGCCCCTCAAAGTTTAATAAGGTAAAGACATTGGTAATTAAAATAAGTAATATAACAAATATGTGTGTGTGTGTGTATAACTTCCATGAGACTCACCTCTCATGGTTTCCATGATACGATGTCTCATGCTGGTTGGTTTCCGAATTACTCAATAACTTTACAACCATTAACCCACAAGAAACAACTAACAATGTCACACTCAATTCCTAGAAAACGAATCCAAACAGTTAAATACACTTGATGACCTAAACAAAAACTAACATACTACAACAAAACAAGTATAATATCAAAGCAGCTAAATAGTCAGTTCAAAACAACTATGAAGTAGATAACAAACTGACATAATAACACAATATTCACACACATAAATACCACCAACATAATAAAGCATAAATAATACCCACATGTACAAATACCGAGCACATATATATACTATCATCAATACATAAATCCAGAATTGCCAAAGCAATCCAATACAACACGAACACATAACTTATAACACAATATTCACAAGCAAATTGATTTTCAAATCTTCAAAACACAAATAAATAAAGAGAAGACGAACCAACTACATTGAGTGTGATCGGGTTGAAATGGGGTCGCGGGCTTCGATGGTTTGGAGTGATTAGGTGTGGGTGTCGGGTTGCCCTCTTGCCCGCCGCTCCTTACAGGTTCTTGATGTTCTCAGATCGAGTGCAGCTGATGTCGGGTTCACTGGTGTTGGGTTGAATCGCGTCGCGGGTTTCAGGTCCCCCTCCTGCCTCCCACCCCTCGCCGTCCCTTGCCGGTCGTCCATTGCAGGTCTCCTCGTGGGTCGCTAGTCGTCGGTAGCTCGTGGAGAGTGGGCTGCGGCTCTGGAGAGTTGGATGTGGGTTATGGGTCGTCGCGGGTCGCTCCTCACCGGTCTGTGTTGCTGGTCGTCGCATGTTGGTTGCGGGTGGTGGCGACGGGTTGGGGTTTCAAATGGTGGTGGTGGTGGGTAGAACAAGGAAGAAGAAGAAGAAGAGAAGGGTGTGGGTGGTGGCGGTTGGAGTAGAGTTGAGAGAGTGTAGACCAAGGAAGAAGAAGGGAGAAACGGGTTGGGAGAGTGGTGAGTGAAATGAGTGTCTGGTGGTGAGTGGCATGTGTTTTAAATAGGGAGGAGGGAGAAATGGGTTGACAGAGTGGTGAGTGAAATGGGTATTTGGGCGTGTTTTGTAAGATACTTTTGGTTGAAAAAAAAAAAAACAAAAAACGAAAAACGAAACGAAACAAAACAAAATAATAAGTTAATGATTAAAGTAGCTATCACTTTTACTTTTGCATTTGTCGTGGGATTTATTAGACAGTGAGTAATATAAGTGACTGGTGAGTGACAAGTGTTTTAAACAGGGAGGAGGGAGAAATAGGTTGAGAGAGCGGTGAGTGAAATGGGTGTTTGGTGAGTGAAATGGATATCTGGTGAGTGGCACGTGTCTTAAAGAGGGACGATAATTTGGTCATTTTCAAATTTTATTAGGGTTATGTTTAGGTTATTCGTGTAATTGAAGGTGTAAGGGTATTTTAGTTATAAAAGGGTATAAGTTACCATCAAATATTTTGGTAGGCCAAAAGTAATTTCAGTTTTCAAATGAGTCAAAAATGAATTTTCACCTTTCCGTTTATCCTTTTATTTTGAAGTTTTCAATACATATTTAACGAATTTTCACCATTTCATTTATCATTTTCTATTTTGAAATTTTCAATATATATATATATATATATATATAAGTTTATTTTGAAAGCAATCACATTACTTCTAAATTAGTTAAGATATGAGTTTTGAAGAAAGCAATGGAGTTATGTAAAATAAACCAATATCAGTTAGTATAATAATCCATGTCTTTTTAAACCATCAAAATTTAAGATATCATTTTTTATAAAACCAATATCTCTTAACTTTTATAATATTGCTTTTTAAAAAATCGAAATCTTACTAGTGATGTCTTTTACCATTTTTGTAGTAGTGTAGGCACCCTTTGAATAGCACATCATTTTAACTTCATAAAGTTACATCAAAAGACAGTATATTTGGACCTGTTTGATGCACGGAATTAGATTAAATTATTTTTAAAGGATTGGATTAATTAATACTATAATATATTAGGTGCAATTATGAAATAGGATTAGATTAATTAATAAAACTCTTTTACTTTAATTTAATATAAAATCTAATTCTAATTAAATTAAATTACTATTTTTATTAATTAATTAAATGATTTTTTATTAAATTAAATTATTTTAAATCATTATTTATTTAATGATATCATTTAAAATTAAACCCATAATTTTTACATATAGTCAAAGCTCTTAAGGTTATTATTATATTCAAACGATAATCTACAATCTAGAGTTTTTGGTCACGTTGTTCCCTTTAAATGATATTCTATGCAAAATGACTTGAGCATCATTAAAATGAACAAAAATTGTCTTGTCTTCATTGGATGATTTAGAACTATTAAAAAATCTTTTCCCTCACGTTTGCTTTCTGTCCAGCATCCACTCTCTCTCACATCCAAGTTCAACATTGACTTGCTTTGCATGGCCAAGACGTGGTGGTTACTGATCCTAACCAAAACAAAAGATGCCTCCGACAACTAATGGGAGATGTTGGGGACAGAAAATGATGGTTCCAACAACACTTTTTTTTTTTCCCCACTCAGGGGGCCGGGAGCCCCGAACCTCACAGAGAGGGAGCCCTGGTAAAGAAAACTTACACCCCTACAGCGGCCTTTCAACACTTCAACGGCCTAAACGGGGCTACAGTCTGTTCACCAGGCGCAAGCCAAGGTCTGTGAGGACGGGGACCGTTAACCTTTCTGATGCGCAGGATCCTCACTAATGGAGGCAAGCACAGAGCATACTCGGACTTGGTCAAGAGCCTTCCTTCATTTTCTTGGAAGCTATGGATTTCAAGGAATCAGGGAGAGAAGTAGTTTAGAAAGCCATGGTGTTTTGAGAGAAAACAAAGCTTTATTGATAGTAGGAAATTGGATACAAGGCTTAGTCCCCCAAGGTTGGGAGGCTTACATATTTATAGGCCCAAGGCCTCATATCATGACAAACTAATATGATTACAACAGGACAAACTTATATGATAAGCTTGCTTACATGGTAAGTAAACTTACATGTTAACTAAGCTTTCATAATAAGCTATCTTACAAGGTAAGCTAACTTCCAAGACAAGCTAGCTTACAGGACAAGCCAGCTTACAGGACAAGCTAGCTTACAGAACAAGCCAGCTTACAAGACAAGCTAGCTTACAGAACAAGCCAGCTTACAAGACAAGCTTACTATTATTACAGACATAATAATTAATTTAAAGGCGGGACCCACAACTAGTACAACATACAGAATACTCTGACTAAAAGACAAGATTATTGCTGACAAGTGGCAAGCATGTGAAACAGTGGTTGCTTTGAAGATATCAGTCCGAATCCAGATTGCAGGTTGCGTGGTACTCATCGTCTGAGTCAGTGGCTCCACAAATAGGACATGATTTACAGTGCGTATGATCATCAGGGGATGGTTCATCAGTCTTGGCCTCTTCGAAGGAATCCAATAATGGTGGAGATGGAACTGGTGTAAGAGCCATTAAATTAATAATTCCTGAGTCCTTTCCATTTATTTCTTGAAGGAATGCCTTCAGAGCAGGTCCAAATTCATGATAAAGTCCTGGATAGTCAAAAGTTAAATGCCAGAAGTAATTTGTGTTGACTGTCCATAGGGCTTTGGAAATAGGGTTTTGTCTGAATGACCTGTTTAGTACCCAAACACAAGTGACTTTTGAAGCCATTTCTGGGCTGAGTTTCCAGAGATTATATTGTCCCGTGAGCTTTTGTAGTTCTTTCCTCCATACTGGCAAAGGACCGAATAGTTGAAGGAAGGTGGAAAGGAGTGAATTTCTGTGAGAGGGTTCATGGAGATGACCATATAATGCCTGCAAAGGAAATATTATGACATGTGAATATAATACAGATAAACACCAAAGATACCAAGCGCAGTTCATGGTGAACTGGGAGAATGGCCATAAGGAGAAAGGTTCAACATAAGGTTTGGAAAAGTTAACCACTCTATGAGGATGACCTTCTTGATGGATCTTGGCAAGGTAGACCAAATAGTGACTATCAGCAAAACTCTGGATTTTCTGGGGAGTAAGGGTGGACTCTGGGTGTTCCTGGAGTAATTCGGGAGGAAAGTTGAGCTGGTGAAGTGAATTCATGTTTGTATAGTTTTCTGGTTCAAAAGGAGGGGGGGAGTTTGATGAGCTGGGTGTAGCCATGAGGATGAATGGTATGGGTCTGATGGGAGATGTGATGAAAATAGCTGGTGGCTTGGTAGTAGGTCGGGAAAGCATATCAGCTATTATATTGTTGTCTCCCTTCACATGGCGGACAGTAAAATTGTACCGCGAAAACCATTCTTTTAGTCTGAGTAACAGAGGGTTAGGTGGAATTTTATTTTTGAAGTCAAGGACCTTAGGGAAGGACGAATTGTCCATTTCGACGATAAAGTGTCTAGTTCTCAAGTGAAAATCAAATTTTTCTATACCGTATTTCACAGCATAGATCTCCTTGTAGACTGTGTGATAATGTTTTTGATTTTCTTTGAAAGATCCACTAGCGTGTCCACAGTAAGTCCTTTTGGTGTTTTTCTCCTCAATCAGTACTGCACCCCAGTGTTCATCACTTGCATCAGTTTGCAGGATGACCTGTCCATCTGAAGGAATAGTCAGAGGAGGCGGATTTTTTGCAATCTGCTTTATCTTTTTGATTGCTTCTGTATGCTCGTGACTCCATGATGGAGGCTCTTTCTTTAATAAAGCTGAAAGGATTGCTGTATGATGCCCCAGATGGGGAAAAAATTATCTGACAAAATTTACTATTCCCAAAAACTGTTGCACTTGCTTTTTGGATAAATGGGAATCTGGAAAACTGTAGAGTTGTTCTATCAGATGGGGTCCTGGTTGGTACTGGCCTTGATTTATCTCCATTCTGAGAAAAGTGACAGCATTTGTCCCAATAATGCTTTTCTTTTCAGAAAGCATTATGCCATACTTGTCTGCTAGTGAGTAAAACTGCAGGAGTAGATTCTGATGATCCTTTTCACATTTGGAAAAGAGGAGGATGTCATCAATGTAGATCAGGGCCGAATGGAGAATAGGATAGAATATTTTTGTCATCGCCTTTTGGAAAAGTGATGGAGCTGTTTTGAGTCCAAATGGCATGACTGTCCATTGGTACTGAGCATCTGGTATGCAGAATGCTGTCTTGTGGCATTCAGCTGGGTGGATTCCTAATTGCCAGAAAGCACCTTTCAAATCAAATTTAGAGAAAATGACTGCTCCTGCCAGTTGTGAAAGTAATGTTGTCGTCCTTGGCAGTGGAAATTTGTCATCTTGTAAGAATAGGTTCAAAGGCTTGTAGTCTATGACTAGTCTTTTCTTTCCTCGAACCTTTTCTGACCGTTTTTCTACATAGAACGCCTGGCATGCCCATGATGAAGTGGTAGGCTCTATGAGTCCTTGTGAAAGAAGTTGTTGGCATTCTTCTCTGGCCATCTTGAGGTCAGTTGGAGTCATCCCTGAATGGGTTGCCTTTGTAGGGTTTATATCTTCATTGAGTCTAAATGGCAGAGAAATGAAGAATTCTGGATTTTTCCATAAGGGATGAGGATGATGGAACTTATCATGACTTTCTGCACACAGTTTTAATAGCTTCTCTTGAACTCCAGTGTAGTTAGGGGATACTGTAGTGATGGAAAACATATTGGCAATTGAGACAAAAGGTTTAAAATCTCTTTTGCATCTGATGCCCGTGGGTAATATCTTGAGATTTTCTGATAAGCAATAAAGATCCCATCTAATGATAAGATCTTTTCCAGGAAGATCAGTACCCAAAACTTTTGCCCAAATTGTGAGATTAGGGAGAATTTTAATCCCAATCTTGTGCTTAGTTATGAGCTTGGTATGGAAAAGTTTTCCATCAGCAGCAGCAAACTCTTCTTTATGCCGAACCCAGTATTGTGGGGGTAGGATTTTCGGGTTCATGAAAGAGTTGTAGGATCTTGTGTCCATAAAGGCTATGACAGAAATGGGTTTTGAGTATTTACAGGTGTAGATTTGGACATGGAGATGTGGGTTGATGGCTGGTTTGTGTACGGAGTCTGGATTAACAGTGAAAGTGTTTTTTGGAGTTTGGAGTGACATAGCAGGCTGCATTATGAAGGCACTAGGGGGTGATGAGTCATATTCTGAAGAGGAATCGGATTCCTTGTCAGATTCTGAATCTGAAGTGGTTGGGAAGGCAAAGGCGGTCTCTTTGTTCATATCTTCTTGTTCTGAGAAGATAGATTCGATATCTGCGTCAGACGGAATATTGACACCTGGAAGTTCTTCGATTGCTTGGACCATCTTTGCAGATTTTGCTTGCTTGTGGGGACACCTTTTTGCAAAGTGACCATTCTTTCCACATGCATAGCACCGAGTGCTTTTTGAGTCACGTGCGTGCTTCTTTTTGAAATAACGGAATCTTTGTTTCTTTTTCTTTTTTCTATATCCATCATGAGACTTGCTTTTGCTTTTGAAAAAGGAACGGTAGTGATGTTTTTTCTTTGTCTTGCAGTGGCATTGTTCCTCATCTTTACACTTTATCTTCAGATTTGGACGCTTGCACATTTTTTCGTACTTGGGTCCTTCTTTCAGCATCATTGAGAAAAATTGTTGTGTGGCACAAAGCTTGTCCAGGGACTGTAGTGCCATTTGCTGGATCTGACCCAATGTCAGTTCTCTGAGAGGCCTATTGGTTGCATCAATCTTCCTTAGGAGTTCATCTTGAAGTTCTGTGGGAAGAGAGTTGATGTATACCTGCCTGAGGCTTTCATCTTGTGCACCATTAAGGGAATGGTATCTGGATGCCATTCGTCTGTAATGTTTTTCAAGATCTTCTCTTTTTAATGAACAGCATCTCATTTCGAAGAATTCTTGGCGTTCCCTTTTGTAATATTGCTGAACATCACCAAGAAATTCTCTGAATAGTATGCCCGTAACTGCATGTACATCAAATCGCAGTATTCTGATCTGCGTATATTCATCCAAAGACTGAAACCAATCTCTGAGAGACCCTGTAAATCTGGACATGAATTCTCTGACAATTTGTTCTGATTTTGCAACTTGTAAATCTAACCAGGCACTCATTTCTGAAATTCTGTTCCTCCATTTTTCTGGAGGGATATCATCAAGAGTAAACCAGGGACCATTGGTAGGTTTAGGAAGATTTAGGCCAGGTTGCTGTGGTGGAAACTGGTTTACATCAGGTGGTTCTTCCACAATAGGTGTCGGACCAGTAGTGGATGACTCATCAGGGGATTGTTGAGTTGTAGATGATCTGGGAGGATCATTTCTGGAGGCCATGAGTATCTTTGAAATGTTGGTGTATTGTTTTTGTGTAGGTAATAATGGCGTTCCTGGCTCAGTATCTGAGGAATAATCCTCAGTACTATAAACAGAAGAACTTGCGGACGAAACTGGTGATGTCCTGTGGGCAAGCATAGCAGGAGGATGGAATTGTGTTTCTGGTGATTTGCCTTTATCTTTTGTGGGGGCTGATGGTTTAGGTTTTATGGGTTGAGGTGGTTGTGCCAGAGGGATTTTTCTCAAGAGCATTCCTGTGGACTTAAAATATTTTGAGTCATCTGGTGGTGAATATGGTGGTGAATTGGACTGTGGAAAGATTAAGGAAGATGAGTATGGGTAGGCCTTTGGTATGTAGGTTGGTGGTGATATTGGTGGGATAGGAGAGGGCTGAGGAAGATGAAGAGAAAAATCCTTCTCCATTTGACTTTTTTGTTCTTTAAGTCTCCTGATCTCCTTTTCTTTTGTTCCAAAATCTGGACCAAAATATCCCTGGTCAATGTATTGCCTGAGAGTTGCGTCGAGCTGTGAAATTCTGGACTGTAGATTTAGGTACAAATCCCTAAACGTTGAGTCCATTGCTTGGAGTCTCTGATCAAACTGTGAGACATGTTTTTCTACTTTGTCAAGCTTTTCATCAATTCGTTGAAGGACTCTGTTCTGAGATCTAGAGTTCTGAGTTTGCCAATTGAGCACTTGTTCTGATTGTGACAAGTGATTTCTGGTTCCATCTGAGTTGATCTGCGTTGTTTGAACAAATGGTTTGGATTCTGTGAAGTTTGTTGGATCAACTGTTGGCTGAAGAGGAGGAAATTCTTCTTCATAACTTGGTTTGGATGCCATGAAAGCACATGGAATAGCTTGAAAGTTGTTAACCTTTTCTTTCTTTCTGGATTGTCGTTCCAGCTGAGAGCAAGCAAGTAAGTTTGCTTCTCTTTCTGAAGTGAGCCAGCCTTCTTCTTGGAGGACACGCAGTCCTTCTTCATAAATGTCCAAAGGTTTTTTGGAGTCTGAGTTTTTGATTCCAATCCAAGGGCTGTCTGGATCATCTGGACGATGCCTTTTCTTGTTGTTACAGGGACCTTTCCCATCATCTATATAGATGATGTCATCGTCTTCTCGTCTGCATGGACAATCTGGATCGCACATAGTTGGATCTACGTCCCAGATAAAATGTCCATTAACTTTGTTTGTGTAGATCGGTACCTCTGAACCTCTGAATTCATGGATAGGTGGATCTCCGGAGCCAATTTCTTCAGATTTGACTGGCTGGATCATGAGAGAATGAAACACAGGTGGTTGAGGATTTCGTCTATTCTGGACATGCTCATAAGTAGTTTTGATTGTACCATCTTGTTGCTGCTCATATTTGACATCTGTTGCAACGACAGGAGTGTTGTTGTCTTTGAACAACTTTTCATAACTTGTGATCCATTCAAGAGGCATAAGCTGTATGAGCTCTTCTCTGAAGATCTGTCGTGGCATCTGAACGATAGTAGGCACATCTTCTTCTCTTTCAGCAGTTATGAGTACTGTGGCATCATTACTGTGCATCGGAGATGGCAAGTTGATGGCATGATCCTGAAGTCGATAGACAATTTGGTGATGGAGTGTTGCTGCATATGACGATGAAACTTGGGGAGCACCAATGATTTGGAGTTGGACTTTCAGTGCTTTGGAAAGATTCTTATCTTTCAGAGGGATGTTGAAGTTAGGAAAATATGTGAGAGAGATACTCCCAGCATGTAGGGAAGAGATACAAGTACCGATCACCGCATGCTCATATTTAAGATAAGTAGTATTTAACACAGCAAGACTGCAGATGGCCGGAATACCTTTCCTTCCATGGAGAGTGAGAATGATCCTAATGGTACCAAAGTGGATATGAGAATATCCTTCTTTGATCCATTGATCAATCATGGTCTGAGGGATTTCAAGATCAATATATTGTTCTTTTTCAGTGGCAGGAATGAGACATTTGTCTAGAGCAGTGGTCTGAACATATTCTTTTACAGGAGGAGATCTGTGAGAGACTAGCTGGGTAACTCTTCTGACAAGAGATTTGTCACGCCTAAAAACATTATAAGGATTGACAATAGGGTAGGTGGTAGCATTGATTTGAGCATCTTCGGGAATATAAGTGTATTCGACAAGGTTGGTTATTTTTCGAGAATTGGTACGAGAAAGTGTTTGAGGAATAGATACAGAAGAAGAAAGTCGAGGAGAAGAGGAAGAGGAGTCTGAACTATCTAAGTTAGCTAAAGCGGCAAAGGAATTTGAAGTAGAGGCCATGATGTAGAGTTTGCCTTATCCTATTCATCCAAGCTTTCAATCCAAATCAGGTAAGCTCTATCCACCGACAACTAATGCCAGTAACACTGAGTAATGAGAACTCAGGGTGCCCTTACCATAGAGAACCTATGGCTCTTACACCAGCTCCATCTCCACCATTATTGGATTCCTTCGAAGAGGCCAAGACTGATGAACCATCCCCTGATGATCGTACGCACTGTAAATCATGTCCTATTTGTGGAGCCACTGACTCAGACGATGAGTACCACGCAACCTGCAATCTGGATTCGGACTGATATCTTCAAAGCAACCACTGTTTCACATGCTTGCCACTTGTCAGCAATAATCTTGTCTTTTAGTTAATAATAATTTGGTTTAGGAAGGTGCAAGGCAAGGTCCCTTGCGTGTGCACTAAGGATATGCTTTGCCGTTTCCGTACTGGTAAAAGGATGACATAGAGTTGAAGAAAAGAATGGGACGACAGACACATGTCGGTGGAGAGAAGAAGCCGTTCAGGTGGTGGCAGGTTTGCAGGCTGGATTTGGCAGTAAAGCAGTAATGATTTGTCCTCCGATTCGGCGACAGCTGTTTTGTTGTTTTATGCCAGCTAGTAGGTCCGTGCGTCCGTTCTTTTTTTGTTTTCTTTAAAGATAAGAAAAAAAAAAAAAATCTAACACGAAAATGGTGTACAGGCTGGCATCCTGAGTCAAATAGAGACTGAAAACAAAAACAAAATAAAATATGGTTGTCTCTGTTTGGATTGTCTCTTTAACTTGCACAACAGTAAAAGATAAAGAGAGAGAGAGAGAGAGAGTGGGGTAGACGCTCCCAGTTGAGAGAGTGCACATACCACACATAAAAAGAAAAGCAGGAGATATTAAGAGCAGAAAGCATAGTTATGAGACTATTTTATAGTTAATACAATAAGATATATCTATAGAATAATATATATTTTTTTGAATATTTTTTTATAGTTTTTCTTAATATTTTTATTGATTAATTTTATCATGTCAATTAATCTTATAAAAGGTTTACTGTTTAAAAGAGTGATTTATGACAATGAGTGCAACAAAGGAGCGACACGTGTCAAAAGCTAGTTATATCCCAAACCCAAAAAACTCCCCCAACCGCTTACCTTGAAGAAGCGGTGCCCATAAGGCTTCCTCACCCATTGAATGTGAGTCTTTTTCAGTTATTGATGGTGGGGTAACCTGGTCACTTGCGTCTGACACGCAAGCAATGATGCATGTATTTGACAGTTAGTGTTTATATATACATTTATATTAAGCAAGTCACAGTCTACAAATGCATTAATCCACAGTTGAAAGTGCAAATGATAATATTTAGGGTTTTGTTGAAAAATGGACCTATTTCGGAGGGTCCCAATGAAAAATAACCTTTCAGTTATGGGACTGTTTAGATGGGGTTTTTTGTGGACAAAAGTACCCCTCATTAGACAGGCAATTACAAGTTTACCACCCGTTTGTCCCTACCAAACCGGTAAGTGTCACTTTCTATTCCCAACCAATCGTTGAATGTCGGTCACGGAATCCCAACCCACCAGCAGTAGAACGAACCATCGCACCACACCGTCGGACGTCGAGCCAGCACCGTCGGACATCCTCGGCGAAGACAGTCAGTAACTCCGTGACTGTGGAATAGTTATCGTTGTTGTTTGGGTGTCGGCAACGACGTAGCAATACGAACCCTAGAAATCGGAATACGAAACGAGCGGCCCGGACCGGCGCTCGTCGACTCATCACTGGCGCAGCCCTGACGTGGACCCAGTGACTGTAACTCTCTCTGCACCCTCGATCTTCAGGACCCTCGCACGTACACAACACTGTCGCTCCTCCACCCACCAGCGGTCGAACGACAGCATTGAAGAATATATACACGACGGTGCCACCGTCGTTCTCTGTGTCTGTAAGTACGTCCTTTTTTTGTTCATAATGTGTGTAACCGTAAGATACTGACTTGACATATGCTGCACCAACCAGCGAGAGAAAGCAGTAGAAGAAGGAAAAGAGGGAAGAAGAAGCAAAGCAAGTTGACGACAGAGGAGGGAAAAAGTTGGAGCAACAACGAGGAAGTCGAAGCTCACTGTGCGCTGTGGGAGCGAAGAAAACAATTACAGAGTAAGAACATTTTGAATTGGTAAATAGTTTATTGCATTATATTGGTGGATGCATGTTATTGTATAAACTGTGTGATGGTGTTAGCATTATTAACATTATGTTGTTGAAATTTATAAACGATTCCATTTGTGGTTTATGGGAGGTGTAAAGCGTTGATTGAATTTAAAGGTATGGAGTTGTTGGATACTTAACTGTGGTTGTGATGGTTTATTGCATTAGATTATGTGGTTCTATGATAGTGCATAAAATGTGTGATGTTACCGTCATTGACATTCTGTTTTTGACCTTTATAAACGATTCCACTTGTCGTTTATTGGGAGTGTAAATGTCATGATTGAATTCCAAGATTTGGAGTTGTTGAATAATTAATTTCCGGTTGTGATGGTTTATTGTAATAGATTAACTAAGTTGTATGTTATTGTATAAACTATTATGTTGTTATCATTATAACCGTTCTCCTTTTCAAAATGATAAACGATTTCTTTTAGTGTTGATGGGTAATGTAAATTGTCCATTGATTTTAAATGTATGGTGGTGTTAGATAATTGATTGTGGTTGTGATGGTTTACAATTTGGTATAGTTCCCAATAGGTAGGTTTGGAATTACAACTTGCAGGTGCGTTTTCGCAATGACGAGGGTAGGGGAGTCCCAATCAGGAATCTTGGAATCCCAACATGGAGGTTGGGATTCCCAACATGGTGGTTGGGAATTGAAATTCTCTATCACCACGTTGGGAATCCCTACTTTGAGGTTGTGATTTCCTGATAGAATTTTTCTGGTTGACACCCAACCTTGAGGTTGCGAATACCTACTGTAAGGTTGGGAATCATGACCTTACAGTTGGGGTCGCAACCACAATGTGTAGTTTCCGAAACTCTTGGTTTGGTAATGGCAGCTTACAAATTGGGATTGACAAGTTCATGGTTGCGAATTCCAACCTCATGGTTCAGACAAGCCCAACCGGAAAGTTGGGATCCCAATATGAGAGTTTGGATCCCAACATCAGAGTTTGGATTGTTAACCATGCCTTTGGATTCCCAACCTCTTCGTAGCGAATTCCAACCTTATGATTGGGAAAATCCCAACCTAAGAGTTGGGATCCCAACCTTAGAGTTGGGATTGTCCCAACCATTCCTTTGGAACGCCCAACTCATGGTAGGGAAATACAACCTACTGGTTGGGACAATCCCAACCTAAGAGTTGGGATCCCAACTTTAGAGTTGGGATTGTCCCAACCATTCCGTTGGAACACCAACTCATGGTAAGGAAATACAACATACTGGTTGGGACAATCCCAACCTGAGAGTTGGGATCCCAACTCTAAGGTTAGGATTGTCCCAACCATTCCTTTGGAACGCCTAACTCATGGTAGGGAAATACAACCTACTGGTTGGGATTGTCCCAACCAGTCCTTTGGAACGCCCAACTCATGGTAGGGAAATACAGCCTACTGGTTGGGATCGCAACCAGGTTGTTGCTGTTTGTCTAATTTGTGTAGTTTTGGTTAGGATGCTATGGCCATTTGGTTTGTGAGCAATCCAGTCGTAATAGTAGAGAATGTCAACGTTGAGGTTATTTGGTTGGTATTTATTTTTGTTGTGGTTCGTTAAATATGCATAGAATAGGTGAACTATGGTCTTGTTTATTGTTGTCAAGTTGTGTGAAAATGGTCATGTTGTATCAAATTTGGTTGATATGAGCCTAGTTCTATGATATACGTAGAAAATGTACTAGTCTAATATATGTTATTTCGGTTGTAACTGCAAGTGCGTAGAAAGATGGATGGTGCTATTACGTGCAAGATCACAGATGTACAACATTTTAGTTCAAAAGTTACATGCTTCTCTAAGTTGGGAGCGATAAAAGTTATAGCTGACAAGTTAAGTGATGTGCAACTGGAGATATTCAGCAGGTCTTACTTCGGTAAACTGTTTAAGATGAATGAGCTGAAGTTTGCCGGTTAGTTAGTGCATAACTTACTGCTACGACAAGTGGAATGTGATGATTCGGACGAGTTGTGGTTTGCCCTTCCGAATGACAGTGTCATTCGGTTCTCCATGCAAGAATTTGGACTCATCACAGGGCTTGATTGTGGGCCTTACCCAAAGGACTTTTCAACTGAGGATTGTACAACCGCTGAGCCATTTAGCCGCAGAATGTTTAATGGCAGCAACAAAGTTTCAAACAAAAGTCTAGACGCAGCTTTTAGGAGTGATTCTTCAGATAATGATGAGGACATCATCAAACTTGCGTTGCTGTACTTCTTAGAGATGGTGTTACTTGGTAAGGATCCGAAGAACCACATTAGAAGAGAGCATATTCTACTGTTGGATGACATGAATGCATTTAAACAGTACCTATGGGGTCGTTGCTGCTATGAGATGACATTGAGTGGAATGAAAAAGGATTTTAAGAAAATGGCTGCCAACGTGGGTAAGCGCAATAAAGGCCACAACAACAAGGCAGACAATGCATTCTATTCTTTGTCTGGATTTCCATATGTGTTTCAGGTACATGTTCTATGGTTTCTGTAATTTTTTTGGTTACTAATGGTTGGTTCGTTTGACAAGGAGGTGTGATGGTTTTTTTGTTCACTAATAGATATGGGCATGTGAAGCAATTCCTTTGATTGGTCAACATATTGCGCTGAAATCCAGTAATATGCTGCCCCGAATCGTAAGTTGGAGTTCTATTGCAATCCCAAAATCAGGAGAAATAGTCATGTTGTTGCATCGGTCTGATGTATGTATCTGAAATCGTTAACTAATTACACACCCTACGTTGTACTGCATGTTTGCACCAATTTTTGTTTTGCTTTCATGGCAGCTTGAAGCCCACCCAATGTTGGAGGCGACGGCTGCAGAGGAAAAGGAGGAATACTGCAAGTATTTTGTGAGGGAGGAGGATGGTCCACCTGAGGGGTGTTGTTAAGCCCAAAATATCACCTTCAGCTAAGCAGTTATCATAGCATAGTTTTAAGATATCGATCCCACAGAGAAGTGAATAACAAGAAGAATTCAAAACAGTAAAATAAAATGAAATCAAATAAAATAATAGAGAACAATTGAAGAGAAAATTATTTAAGAATTTTTAATTGGAGAATGAATAAAAATATAAATATGACAACCAATAGAGAAAATAGCAAGGCTTTGAGGATCACTTAATTATTTAATTATCTATTATCAAGTTTGATTTCAAATTACTACTCAATTGCATGTTTCACATCCCAAACAAACAATTGGAAAATATTGATTTGAAGATCAAATAAAAACACAGTGATAATTGCAAAACTCTTTACATTTAAGAACAAACTATGATATAATTTATAAATTATTTAAGAACGATAATATATCAAATTGACAATACTGCAGTCAAAAATCAACTTATAAATTTATCAATCCAAAAACTATGATTTTAACATGAACCACATAAAAAAAGCTTGACTGAATTTATATGAAACTGTAAAATATAATTTCTGAATTAAAACTTCAAAAAGAGTTTAACATAGACATTGAAAAGCTTGAAAATAAACAAACTTGAATAATAGTAACCTTACAATTAAGATCACCTCTCAGCCTCACTCTAATTTTAACCTAACTTGCTCATTATTTCACACATTCTACAAAGAAAGTATAAAAATAATTTAGCAAGACACTTTCTTTCTGAAACACTGATTTTCTCCTTCAAATTGGTTGCCTTGATGTGTTGCCAGACGCCTTATTTATAGAAGCAAAAAACCTTTCTATAAGATCTTCACTTCATCGAAAAAGGAAGGCTTTCAAAATTCAAATTTGATTTCAAAATTCAAACAAACAAAATTTGTTCAAAATCTTTCCATCTTGGTCATAATCCATCACCATAAATCACTACTACTTCCAAAATTTGAGAGACAAATTAAATTCCAATTCATTTCCACAAATCACTCCATCAATCATATCTCATCCAACTTTTTTTTCAAATTTGAAAGTCAAAATTTTCCTCCATCATCTCCATAAATCACTTGACCATTTTTCAAATTTGAAAATCAAGTCTGGTGGGAGTGTATGGGCCATGAAGCTTAGGACTGGAGAAATTTGGGGTCTGACTGTCTTTGTGTTCAACTGCTGAACCCCGGTAACATTTAGGTCTTGTGCACTTGAGCTGATGTTCTTTAAATTGGGCTTTTTATTTTATTTCTGAAAAACACCATAAGCCCAAAATAAGTACTCATAAATTATGTTAAAATTATCAATTTTATGAGCATAAAAATACATTAAATCAAATGATCAAACCAAATGCATTCGTAAAAATAATCAAATAAAAATGTTTAATTAAGTAACATATTTTTGACAAATGCAATCAATTTTCTAATATTAAAATTGTTTTTTTATGATCTAATCGGGTGTTCCGATAGAGGTAGTGTTGGTGCATTTCTGAAGTTGCAGCCTACTGGAAGAGGACCGTCTGCTCAGGTACAGGTGTTGTTAATTCCCTTTTTGGCTTTACTTATTATACTTTGAGTTGTCCATGTAAGCGTCACCTATTGATTTGTCTTCAGGCTGCGAAGGATAGCAATAAGGCGGCAAGTGGTCAAGAACAAGGCATCGCGAAACAGCTGCAGCAGTTTCAGCAAGAAACAAGGAAAGCACAACGCCACACAAACAAGAAACTAGAAGAGACAATGCAGCTCCTAGAGGAAACAAAGCAGAAGGTGGAGAACATTATGGACTTTTTAATGAGAAGCAGTGCTGTTCCTACAGAACAGCAGCCACCTGCTGCAAAGGTAGACATGAAAATAAGTTGATGGTAGTGCGGCTTACACATATCCATAAACGGCTACTTATATCGTTTCAATTTTGCATTGCAGGACAAGGACGAGCTACGTGCTGAAACCAACGAAGATAGTAGTGGGTTGCAAGGAGAACTGCCGGTTCCAGACGATACGTGTGGAGACGGTTTGTACCATCGGAAAGTGGACAGTGTTGGTCTGAAACAGCCGGTGAACCCTATTGTGCCACCAACAGCATGGCAAGCATCGCCCTCTATTGGTTCGGATGCAAGTGTGAAGATAATACCATAAACCGAACTTGACGAACATCGACGGGAAAAAGTTCCGGACACAAGGTTTAGTCATCAGTCAAAGGGCAGTGCGGAAGTCACACATGCAGCAGTTGAAACTTCCCGGAGGAAAATTAAATTTGACCCAGCTACAACCACTGTTACACACATGCAACCAACAGTTGGGTCACCTTCAATAGGTTCAGATGCAAGTATGAAGATCATACCAAAATACAAATTTGTGAAGCGGAAGCAGAAAAAAGGTCCATAAATATTGTCGCCATTTGAGGAAATCGAACTTGGTACAAGAAAGCGCACGAAATTCGAACCATTTCGTAAGTCGTCCGACAGTGAACTCATAGCATTTAAAGCATGGTGGGACGAACATGTGTCGAATGAGTTGTATGTTTCCGTGTCCTTTTACCTTAATTGTTATTGTCTTTTAGTCGCGTTCAAATGTTCAAATATAATAAGTTGTCACTCGCTTGTATTTCCCTTGCAGACCAACCATTCGGTTGCCAACTGGGGACTGCAATCGGCAATGGTTTAGGGACTTGTCGAAAGCCGATGTGTGGTTGTTTGATTCGGTTCGTATAATCAATATCGATAGTTGGTATGTCATACATATAAATCGTAGTTTTAACTGCATACATTTTATTACTGTCCAGCATATGGATGCAGCTTTCTGCTTTATCCGATGGAAGGCGATGAGGTGCCGTAGTAGCAAGATGGAAGCATTCACCACCGCAGATATTTTGTTTGGGGTTAGTATATTTTGTTTGGGGTTAGTATATTTCTTGCTGACTGATTTTGTTTTTGGTTTAATATATGCATCAACATTTACATATTAAATGGGAGGCTTATACGAAGAAGAAACCTTTATGGGAGGACGACGACATGTGCATACGATATGCAAGGGGGGAGGTGTCCGACAGCAGAAATGATTCGAGGGAGGTAGCTTGTCGGCCATGGACTGGACTAACCACGGTACCATATCGAATTTTTTGTAATGCACCCTCTTATTGTAGGTTATGTTACATACGCAAACTGAATGGTGGTTGTTTTCTGGTTTGTCCTCTCTGTAGCTGTACATGCCATTGAATTACAGGGGTGTACATTGGGTCCTCGTCAAAATTCACTTCACGGAGCGAACCATTACGTTGTATGACTCACTCGGCACCTACGTTCGCAATTACAAACAGTTTCTACAGCCCATACAAACACTTTTGCCGCAACTCCTTCAGAAGACTGATCACTATCAGGCAGATTCACGCATGACTGCAGCCTGGTATAGGAAGGAAGGATGGACCGTGTCACGCTGCGCCGACACACCACAACAAGAATCAGGGTAAGCTCAGCATTACCATAGGCAGTTGTTTGCGTTATCATAATGTGTTATCGGTACGTCATATGCTAACTAATTTTTTGTCAATGTTATGTAGTAGTGGTGATTGTGGAATGTTTGTTATAAAGTTGGCCGAACACATGGCAAACAGAATGGCGGTGAACTCATTCGACAAATTTGACATACTACATTTTCGGGAGCAGCTAGCTGTGGACCTCTGGAATTGGTCTCGTCAGTTACATGGGGGTACTAATTTTATTTTCGCAAATGACAACGCTGTTCTTTGATGCAATTGGTAGTTGTAGCAATTGTCAATGTTCCATCTTCATGTGTTGAGCAGGTTAGGTCTGCGGTCACTAAGGCTGACAGCGACAATTTTGTGCAATCGAATTTCAGCTTATATAAAGTACCATCAGCAGGTTTCACTCGTTCAGCCAGGTTGTGTGTGCACCTTAAAAATATTGTGGAAGCTGCTCAATGGTTTTTGCTACTGCAGGTCTTGTAAATTTTTTTTTTTCGCCTTAGTATGGTGATACTTATCGTTAGTTGGTATATATGACTTTAGACGTTGGTTACACCACATTGTGTTTATGGACTGTACACATTACAAAATTCAGCCTTTGACAAGGAAGCGCAGGAAATTGTGGAAATGGTGGCTGTTTGAAATTTGTGATGTCAATAATGCTTGATGTGCACATATATGAAAGTTGTATTTTTTTTAGTGTTTGGTATGTGCATAATGAGCGGAACCATTTAACAGCTTTGGGGAATTTAACCTTGACTGTGTATGCTTGACAAAGTTGTTGTCAACTGACAAAATTGGGGAGGTGGTGATGAAACTAAATGGTGTTGCTGGGTTGCTGGACAGTCAAACATAGCAACTTCGTCAGGTGTGCGTCACCTTAAGGATAGCAGGATCTATGACGTAGGAATGAAGAGGAAAGGTGTTGATGCAATTCCCTTCGGTGTACATATGCGGGCAAGGGAGACAGAATACATCCATACTCAATGTACACCCCTTGCTTGTACTGCTTTTGCCAAATATACTTGTCTTTGGTAATGTTTTACAATCTTGTTTGATTCAGCTTGTGGTCCAATTGATTCAAGGTTGGTAATGAAGTCATGTGCCATTATATTTTCTTCAGCCGGTTTGACACAATCTTTTTTGATTGATAGATAAATGTTTTTTATTTCAGTTCAGTCACGTTGTTTCATTTCTATTTGCAGGATTGCATAAAAATGATGGTTTTCATCTTTACAAGAGTGACCCCAATGGAAACTATGGTGCAAATAACCATTATGTGCAGTCTATGCTGAAAGAGGACTACAACGATAATATCAGTAGGGATACGAAGCGGTCCACGTTGCTCCGAAGGACATTACGAAACCATGGACAGCACCAGTTTTACTCCAGAAAAATAGAGAACTACCTCCTAAGGGTTTCTTCTAGTTACTTTGAGTTTCAGACAAATATGGACTACTGTATAATTTTCAAGCTTTCATTGTAGTTGTTACTGAACTAGATTTTGGTACTAACATTCTACTTACTTTGAGGTTTTCACTAAGGCTGTAGTTTCTTGTGTTAAAGCTGAATGTGATGCATTAAATTTAAGATTGTTTTGCACCGTTTACCAATAGCAAATACTTTTATTTTTTTGCTCGTTATGCCAAATGTAGGTTTGACAATTATGCTGATGTTTATCTTAATCCGGAAGCTACAACACCCTGTGATTTTATAGTAACATACTACTGTCATAATTTTTTTTATTTTGTAGAAGATTAAACTATTGACCAATAGTGAAAGCGGGAAAGTAATGCGTAGTTGCCCACTCGTTGCTCTCTACATCGCCGACTGAGTAGCGACTAACAAGTTCAGAAATAATGGATTCCATAAAATCTTTTCAAGGGTTATATTGCTAATCAATTTTTTTTTTAGACGAGAAAGACGGTAGATACTGAACCAATCGTAGAGGTAGAAAGGCTCATGGCTAGAACATGTGTCACAGGCAACGTTCTCAGTCCATCGAGGCCAGCCTCTGACATGGTTCGCTGAAACACACTGTATAGATATTGTCACAGTCACGATTATCATCATCAACACCTTCAAATGTCGTCTCAGTACGTGGAAATACATATGTCTCAATTTATGTTGTCTGTAATTAGCTAGTGACTAGTTTACAAAACACACAGTATTATTTTATTTATTAAATTATTCCTATTTTAAGCTTATGCGTTGATATTCATGATGTTAGTTGCAGACTGCATACAGCAGGTAGTTGCAAAATATGGAAGTAATAATTTCATTTTGACAGCAAGTAACACCATAATCCTCTTACATTTGTTCAAACAAGCAAACACATCTGTGTCTTTGCTTGTAACATTGGCCTCTCTGTTTGTTATTGCAAGTCCGTAATAATGGATTGTTTGACTATTTAAATTGCACAACTAATTGTAACATCATATTTGAAATGATTTAAATAACCTTAATCCAAAAGACTGTTTAGAAACAATATATGACAATTAAAATTCAAATAATATAACCTCAAAACTAAACAAGCTACACAAAATAACAACAAAAGTGTGGATGTCCATCCAAGTATCTACCCGCCAACCCGGACATGCTAGAAGTACAAACCTGCAGCTTCCAGGTGTTAGATGAAATCCTTTTTTAAATTCTTAAAAATGCAAAGATAAGAACATATGTGAAACATATCATCATTACAACAATATAACCTAAGGTTATGTTTATTTCAAAACATGATTAAATTCTTAAAAAACACAATTGTCAAAAAATTTTAATTGCCAGTACTGATAACGGCTTATACAAAGACAGGGATCATCAATAAAAAATTGTGAAAGAGATGACATTTTTTTATGCATATCAGCTGAATCATTAAAAATAAATATAATATATCTATGTATATATCAGTCCTCCATCAGCATTCTCGTTGCACATGTAGACATTTTATAGTAACATACTTAGCATTCACTAGGAACATGCACAATCTGTTGCAGCCATGCTTATCATCAATGACAAATATAATTATTTAATAAATCAAGATTGCTAACAGCATAGTGCACTCTGCTGGCAACAGCATTCATGCGTACTGTATTGATATGATTTGAATTTGAAAAAAGTTCGTTAGTTATTATCTTTATGTATATGTGGAAAATATAATAACGACAATGGTGAATCAACCCAAGCACTTAGACATGAACAACACAATTTTGGAAGGTCAGGTAACAGACAATCCGTTGTATGTCGACAAAGAATATTCCTGTTTTACCTGCTATGTATCTGTTGTTTTTTATGCTATATGGGACTGCAATGATCGCTACTGAAAAGCCGATGTGCAGTTGATGTCATAATATATTATGCGAAACATTCAGGCTGGCGCTACAACTGCTACAACTGTGTTGTTCAGGATGATATCCAAATTGCATTTCAGATTACCAAAACACAAACCGGTTAGATAACGGGGAAAACAAATACTAAAAAAACAATTGCAGCTGTGATCGTATCATAATGGAGTTCCTCTCTTACAATGTAAATACAGCAACTCATTACCATGACAGTACATTAGCTAACTGGAATTGGTGCCCTACACTTTTGTCGGTTGTGTCCAAAGCCACCACATCTGCTGCATTTTGATTGCTTCTTACCTTCACCTTTCGAAGGTTTTCTTGTTGTACTGGGTCGTCCACGAGGCTTACGACCTTCAGGTGGTAGGACAACAGGAACGTCAACACCTTCAGGCCAAATCCAGTCATCTTCCGGCCCAACAGGATTAATGGAAGCTCCATAAGCTACTGCTAATGTTTCAGTTCTATAGTACGCAGCACAGTAGTCGTAACAAGATAACCGCCGACTACTACAGGCTGCTAGTGCATGTGCACATGGGAGTTGGTCGATCTGGAATTTTTTGCAGTCACATGTTCTATTCTGCAGGTTCACCACCGGGTTCACAACTCCATCGATGACAAGGTCCCTATCAACATCAATGGGACGCACAGGATAACTATAAGCTTTCTTCATTCTCTCTCGAAGCTTCGCTTCAACCCATTTGGTCATTGGCGTTGCCATCTTTCCAGCTTCCTCACACCTTTCCCAAAACTATCTTTTAAGTAGGGCACGTATATGGTCTATTAACTTCATCATCGGTAGATGTCGTGCCTCCTTCAAAATGGCATTCAAACACTCTGCAATGTTTGTTGTCATTATGGAATATCTTCTACCATCAAACTCACATCTAGCCCATTTGGATGGTTCTGCGCGCATCAAATACTTAACTGCCTCACTATTAACTGTTGCGATTTGGGACATAATCACATTGAACAGTGAAACCCGGTATGCTTTGGTTGCCTTATAAAACATCTGCTGCACGTTGCCACCTTTACAACTGGCCTTCATGTTTTGCCCCAGGTGATACATACATATTCCATGCAATGCACCAAGAAACGAATGTGTTATCGCTGTTGCTATACTTGTGTTTCGATCTGAAATGAACACCAGATCAGCTTGTTCTCCAATGCAGACCTACAACTTTGTCATAAACCAAATCCATGCATTATCATTTTCTGAATCTCCAACACCAAAAGCTAATGGGTACACTTGGTTATTGCCATCCATGCAAGTCGCAATAAATAGGGTACCTTTATACTTGGATTTCAGAAAAGTTCCATCAACAGCTATAACGGGCCGAATGGAAGATTTAAATCCAGCAATCGAACCTCCTAAGGCCATGAAAAAGTACTTGAACCGATTGGAAGCATCACATTCAATGTCAGTCATAGTCCTTGGATTTTCCTTTTCCAACATCGCACAGTACATCGAAGCACACTATACGATTGCTCGAGTGATCCCCTTGCTAACACCATTGCAACCTCTCTAGCCCTCCATGCTTTGTTATAATTACAACTCAGCCCATGCATTTTCTTCATGTCCTGAACAATGTCGTTTGGACGATAACACTGAGAAGCACCCTCATACTTCCATTTGATACAATGTCCAATCAATTTACTTGTTGCTTGCGGACGGTGAAACACGAGCGCATCAAGAGAACACGTGTGATCTGCAATGTACTTCCGCACACAAAAAGAGGCTGACCCCCCAAGTTTTGTTGCCCGCAACCACCACTTGCAACCTTTATCCACACAAGTCATAACCAATAACTGTTTTGTGGACTTCTTTACTCTTACATTGAACTGTCTACCAACAGCTAACATTCTTATCTTCAGTTGTAGCTCTTCCTTATTAGCGAATATATCACCATGCCGCGGTTCTTTAACACTGTTGCAGTATCTGTCTTTCATATAGCCACACTCTATTGCCTGAGGAACCGTAGATGTCATTGCAACATGACAATCCCATTCAACTTGTTCTGATTTTAGCTTCTTCTCCTTTGCACTGTTAACCCTATCAAATGGTGATGCTTCCATAGCTGCCATTGGAGAAGTACAGAAATCTGCAGCTTCAGTACCATAATGATCATAAATAAAGTCTGCATATTTGTCAACCCCCATCACATCTTCATCGCTTATTATCACTTCTGCACAATTCCGGAAGTCACTGCTGAAACCTTTTTGTGCAGCATCTTGTACTCAAACTTTTGTGGCACATTCTTCCTCACCTACTAACACGGTATCTGTTGAGTCTTCTTTACGTTCCAATGTAATGCATAATGCATTCCTCGTGATTACATCATTAACTTCAGCAATAAAGAACTCAACATCACTATCATTCAACACCTCAATTGGTGGGGTGGCATCACACGTTTTACATTTGAACTTCATCAATATTCCAAATTCAGCTGGGCTTATATCAACTGCACGACATACAGCTTCATGTAATTCTTCGTACCCTGCATTCTTCGACAACAAAATTCCTTTCACCTTCCCACCTTCGTACATCAGGTTTCCTCCCTTATTCATCCACTCACCATTGTACTGAACTATAATCCGAACTTTATCCATATCCTCCAACCTGTCAAATTACGCCAATACTTGTGGTTAGCAATATATCCTAAGCTTGCCTTGTGCTGGTTTGTCACAGACAACCACTACTACTCTCACAACTCTAAAATAATTGCAAGTTGTCTTACTCAATTTTTCCTCCAAACCAATTTCATGAATGTAAAAAAAAATAAATAAAACACAACATTGTACACATTTCATGCCAATATCTTATTCTTTCAAATAAATTATCCAACCAAAGGTACCAAACATTGACTACACAGCAGCACTTAACAAGTATGTATATAAAAATCTAACAACAAACCAGAAAATTATTTCACATTCAACACACTCATAAATGGAATACAAATTACTTCTAACTTGTTGGGGAGCTCAATCAAGGCACGAAATCATAACCTACAGGTTCATATTCTCAAGTTACATATTTGGATTCCCAACCAACAAGTCCAAACAATTTTTCATGTCTGGTTCCCAACCTGTAGGTTGGGACTCACAACCTGAAGGTTGGGAATGGACGTTGTCATTCACAACCTCACTTATTTTCCAACCTCCAGATTGTGAGTCACAACCTACAGGTAGGGACTCATAATCTATATGTTCAGATTCCTCACTTTGAGATTGGGATTCCAACATTTATGTTGGAATCTCAACTGACATTTGGATTCCCAACCTTAATGTCCTGACTCTCAACCAAGAGGTTTGTATTCTCAACTTCCAAGTTGAGATTCTTCATATACTGCGATGTCTCTCTTTTCTTGTAGGTTAGGAATCCCAACGTTGACGTTGAGATTCACAATCTGAAGGTTATGAATACTTCAATTATAGAGTCCCCATTGAACCTCAAAGTTTCGGAATCTTACCCCGCCCTGGTCGCAAAAATTTAAAAGCAATAACTGAAAATTATATACTTTTCACCTTGTTCAAACCAAATTAAACCTACACAAAGCAACAACAAGGCAGAAAACTAGAATTTAATAACAAGAAACACAAACGTAACTTTTACTACCCATTTGGTAAAAGCTTAAATGGACCACAACATAGCATAGTTCCATTGTATGCTTCTCCTAGCAACAGAAAGCTATTTCTTGAACTTCTCTATCACCCTATCATGCCCCAGTAGTAGCATTTGACCAAAACAAAAAACACTCTTTCACAAAAAAAAATTAAAAAAACAAAAAACAAAAACCTCAGAATTTTTCCACAAAAAACTCCACCACTACATCACAACACACATGCATTCTTGCTCAAACCCTTAATATGTTTACTTGTGGAATATTCCCATCACAGCAGGTACAGCAACTTCTGTTCTACCCCAATCTCTATCATTGCTGTGTCCTAAAACAATTCCAATCTCTGATGGGGTTTCCTCAAAACTAGTTCTTTTCCTTCCAAAGCCAAAAACCCATCATACCTTAGAAACAACATTATCTCTGCTATTGCACAAAAGACAAACAAAAAAACAACAACCGTCATATGTCATGCATCCCACTACCACGAGGTTTTCATTCGACCCACTCTTTACATTTCCAATATCAAATGCCACGAATGGGATCATTTACAAAATTCGTACTACACATTCATGGCGTTCAACTATCAATACAATTTATCTTTTTCATTCTATTAATACCCACAACATCACACACATAAAACCCCAAACAGCTTTCCAACATTTTTCAAATGGCCCATCCTCAGTTCTCATCACCACATTCTGTTACCCTCCCTATTACAACTGTTCACCCATAACATCACACGCAAAATACAGCTAACAGCCACAACACCACATACAAACTACACCTAACAGCCACAACACCACACCCTAACTACATCAAACACAAACAAGCGCATTCGAAAACCCAAAGCACCTAAAACTGGTCAGAAAAACTTACCAGCTGCAAACGCTCACCTATGCCACATTCCACTCTAGTCCAATACCTCACTCCCTCCTTCTTTTGGCGGCTGTTGGAAGCTACATGATGCTTGGAGCGTCCGGACTATCAGCTGCATTATGATGTCAAAAGCAACAACCTTGCGTGTCCGATCTACAATGGGTAAGAGACTCACGGCACCTCTGTTTCAGCAATGGACTGGAGAGTCTGTCTTCCAGGCTTCAGCAAAAGTGGAAAAATGGCAGGCTGCAATGTGTTTTGCATGCAGATCGTGACTGGTGGAATATGTGTTTTATTATGGCGCCCATTTTTTCACTAAGGGTATTTTTGTCGTGCCAGTCCCTTCTTTTAATATTAAAACATTAAAAGGTTAATTTTGAGGGTTGTGTATCAACAGAGTCATTTTCTCAATTTTCTCTAATATTTAACAATTTTTATTTGCGAGTGACATCTCCAATCTCGACATCAGCACATAATTTTTGCTAAAATTCATATATCAAACTGTAGTTGTTAAAACTAGAACATGCACGCAATTTACTTGGTAACTACTAATCCTGAAACTAACATAGAATGATTTCAAAATATATTAGATTTCGACATATAGATCTCACAACTAAAAGTTTGCGATTTGCATTTTGTTACAACGAAAATATAAGTAATTTTATTTAATATACTATGGTTAATTATGTTTTGCTAGTTGTTCATAAAAAAAAGGAAGATCATGCGTCCTGAATTAGGCCATAAATGTGGAGACTTAGTTGGCTGTTGATTAACAATTAGCAAATGTGTTCATATACTAATCAATTGAATTTGTCGACATTGGCATTCGGTCGACCGAGAGATTTTAAGCCCAGACTACAAATCTAAGAACAACAACAAACAATAGATGTTGTAAAAGCAATTAAAAGTGAAAAAAGGAAAAGAAGAGCAATGGGGGCAAAGAGAATTTTTACGTGGTTCGACAATGGTGTCTACGTCCACGACCACTCTGAATATATTTTGGCAGAGTAACAATATCATTAAACAGCTCTCTCTTTTACAAAGAATTTTATCCCTATTTATAGAATGAGAATTGTATAAGTTGAGTGTAACACGTTAAAGAGTAAATCATTACATCAACCACTCTTACAGAGCCATAATTATATTAGCTGCTCTTCTGAAATAATAATTTTATTAATTACTCTTCTGTAGCGATCAACATATTAATTGCTCTTCCATAACAATCCCCTTTGAATCCAGGATTGCAAAGATTTCATCGGCACAAGATCAGGAAGCTTGACTTTTTCTCAAACTTGATTGTGACAAGCTTCTAGAAGATTATGTGGCACGAGCTTAGAGAGCTAACACATCAATCTCGTGAGCTGAAGGTGAATCCAAGTTGATCAGTGACCTACGAATTGTAAGCTGAGAGTTGAGAACTCATTTTGGTGAGCTGGATGTTTAGCGAGTTTGGTCTTCGTCTATTGAGTCCATCTTTTGGATTCTGAGTTTTGTCTATTAGATCAACCCTTTAGGTCAGTTTATTAGGCTTTTACCAACCCATTTATGCAGCCCAAAATATACTCACAACATTAACCTCTTAACTCTCAGTACGATTTTCGGACTAGGAGCCAAAGCTCGCTGGTAAAAGCCGAACTAGACCTCTTATTTTTCGATGAAGATGCAGTTTTGGAGGTGAAGAGGTTTAAGATGGAAGTCGCCTCGTCTTCAATTGTTCGAGATGTGGTTCCTCTAAGTGTGGAGATACTTGCTACGACCTCTCGAGATGATACAGCTCAAGTTGTAAGTTCAGCCACCAATGATACGACTTCCGTAGAGCTAGCCCCTAAGATTAAGGCACTGAGTAGTCTACTGAGCGGAGCTTATTTTTGTAATTATTTCTTTCTTTTGATTGTCTTACTCACCTTAATTTACGAGGTCAATTGTAATAAATATGGATATTTGTAATGAAATTATCTCATTCATCTTCTTTTCTATGAGATGCGTTATTGAGTCGCAAATCAACGCCATCGAATAACTTTATAAGTACTGAGCATAACTTGATCATAATGAGAAATTAGGTCGTTGATATGAGTATAAGGCTAACTCAAACGTGTCTTCAAGGAAATAAATAACAAGTGCACGCAGGTCGTGGATATTAACTAAGAGATTAGCTCAGACGCGCCTTCTAGAGTTTAATAATAATAGCACATACATAGCAGGTAGACCTTCTAGAGCTCAATAATAATAGCTCAGACATAGCAGATATGCCTTCTAGAGCTCAATAATAACAGCTCATAAGCATCAGATACACCTTCTAGAGCTCAATAATAATGGCTCATAAGTAACAGATGCACTTCTAGAACTCAATAATAACAGCTCATAAGCATTAGATACATCTTCTAGAGCTCAATAATAATAGCTCATAAGGAGCAGATACGTCTTTTAGAGCTCAATAATAATAATAGCTTATAAATAGCAGATATGTCTTTCAGAGCTCAATAATAACAATAGCTCGTAAGTAGCAAATATGCCTTCCAGAGCTCAATAATAACAGCTCATAAGCATCAGATACACCTTTTAGAGTGCATGAGATAAGTAGTTCACAGGTAGCACATTCCAAAGCGCATAGATAAGCAGCTCATAGGTAGTACTTTTCAGAGCGCTAAGAATAAGCAACTCACAGGTAGCACCTTCTAGAGCGAATGAGATAAGTATCTCACAGATAGCACATTCCAAAGCACATAAGATAAGCAGCTTACAGGTAGCACATTCCAAAGTGCTAAAAATAAGTAGCTCATTCCACAAGCCGTACCTTCCAGAGCGCAAAAGGTAAGCAGCTCACAGGTAACACCTTCCAGAGCGTATGAGATAGTAGCTCACAGGCAGCACATTCCAGAGCGTATATATGAGCAACTCATAAGTAACACCTTCCAAAGCATTAAGAATAAGCAGCTTTTTCCATAGGTAGCATCTTGTAGAGCACAAGAGGGAAGCGGCTCATAGGTAGCAATTTCCAGAGCCCAAGAGGTAAGTAGCTCATAAATAGCACCTTCCAGAGCACTTAGAAAAGCAACTCACAGGTAACACCTTCCAGAGCATATGAGATAAGCATGTAGGATCCAAAAGCCTCTTATAGGGCGAAGAATATGATAGATTGTAGATCGCAGAAACAAACTCTGCAAAGGATAAAGTACTAGACTGCAGATTGCAGAAATAACCCTTGCATGGAACAAAATATTAGATTGTAGACGGCTAAATCATTTTATAGGGCATAGAATATAATGATAAATAGCTCGTAGACTACGGAAGCATATTATAGATCGTAAAATATATCAGATTGCCGACAACAGAAGTAACTTTGTAGAGCATAAAATATAGTAGCTTGCTGATAACAGAAGCATTTTTCAGAGAATAATGAATAATAGCTCGCTGGTCGTAAGAACACTCTTAGAGCGTAAAAATAATAGTTGTGGCCCGTTGTGATAATAAATTTTTTGCTCAATAAATTAGTTCGCTTTCTACATTAAACATATCACAGACAATGGCAAAATATGCAAAATAACTTTATTGACAATTATCAAAATAGATTATACAAAGGTTCAAGAGCGAGCTAACAGTCAAGTATAGTAGCGACGGAGGTGCTCTACGTTCCAAGCGCGGAGAACTTCAGCTCTGTTCATGCTAACTAAGTGATAGATCCCGTTTCCCCAGCCATGATGGTCGATCAAGATTCAAATAACAGTAACCAAGAAATCATAGAGTCGCAATTGCGCCCTCTTTCTAGTGCCAAAATGTCGACGTTGAGATTCGGTCGATCAGGAGATTCTAGACCCAGAATGCAAATCTAAAAATAACAACAAACAATAGATGCTATAAAAGCAATTAAAAGCGAAATAGGGAGAAGAAAAGTAATGGGTGCAAATGGGATTTTTACGTGATTCGACAATGGTGTCTACGTCCACAGGCCACTCTGAATATATTTTGGCAAAGTGACAATATCATTAAAGAGCTCTCTCTTTTATAAAGAATTGCACCCCTATTTATAGAGTGGGGATTGTATAAGTTGAGTGTAACACGTTAAAGAGTAAATCATTACATCAACCACTTTTACAAAGCCATAATCATATTAACTGCTCTTCTAAAATAATCATTTCATTAACGACTCTTCTGTGGCGATCGACATATTAATTGCTCTTCCATAACAATCCTTTTTAAATCCAGGATTGCAGAGATTTCATTGGCACAAGATCAAGAAGCTTGACTTTTTCTCAGACTTGATTGTGACAAGCTTCTAGAAGATTGTATGACATGAGCTTAGCGAGCTGACACATCAATCTCACGAGCTGAAGATGGATCTAAGTTTATCAGTGACCTGCAAGCTGAGAGTTGAGAGCTTATTCTTGTGAGTTGGATGTTTAGCGAGCTAAGAGCTGAGAATTCATTCCTACGAGCTGGATGTTTAACGAGTTGAGAGCTAAGTGCTCATTCCTACAAGCTGAATGTTTAACGAGCTGGGTCTTCGTTTATTGGGTCTGTCCCTTGGATCTTGGGCTTTGTCTATTGGTTCAACCCTTTAGGCAGTTTATTGGACTTTTACCAGTCCATTTATACAACTCAAAATATACCAACAACAAAATTGATCTATATAAGCAAATTTTTCGAACAATTCCTGGTGTTCACATTTAAAAATTCCTAAACAATTGGGACAATATGAAAATTAAAAAGATTTTTTTTCTCTCTTTTTTTAAAAACAGATTAAGAGAGAGAGAAGAGTGAAAGTTAGTTGGCGGTCTCAACTTAGGACAGTGCTCAACGATATTACATTGTTGCATAAAGAAATTGAGACTCAGAAACGCTAATTAAGATCACGTGTTAGGAATCGCTTGACTAGAAATTTAGCATTAAAAGAGCTATAAAACTAGAAAGGATCGGTGTTGGAATGCAGTAAGCTATAGTAGTGTTTTAGCAAATGTGTGTATGAATGTTTGACTAGTGGTTGTGCTTGCGTGTTTTGTAAGGTACTTTTAGTTATAAAAAAAAAAAAACGAAACGAAACAAAACAAAAGTCTATATAATAAGTTATGATTAAAGTAGTCATCAATTTTGTCTTTTGCTTTTATTGTGTGAATTATAAAGTATGTATCATGCTCTCAAATTACTTGTCATCTTTATCCTCTCTTTCTTTCATGAAATGACATAATTTTACTAGCCAAAAATTGGAAGAGTCTTAAGGCATCTCTAACGAATACACTAAAATGGTGCACCATTTTGGTGCAGTTTCACGCTCCAATGAAAACACTAAATTTATTGTTCCAAGATAATTTTTTAGTATTAATGAACAGTCCAACACCAAATTTGGTGTTACATTGTTCATAACATCAAATTTGGTATTCAACTATAAATTAATTTAATTAAAAATATATATTAAACTATTATGAAAAATTATATCATCTGAAATATTTTATTGAGATATTTAAAATGAATATAATATTGAATATATTTTAATATTCAACTTCATTCACATTAGGGTATGCTTGCTTGTTGTAACTGTTGATATAATTAGAAGTTCTTGTTTGAAAATCAAAGTGGAAGATTATTCACGAATATATACAGATCAAATTTATTCAAATGAGTCAGGTTAAGTCATTGGCAAATGCTACATTTTGATGATCCAAGTTTCATTGCTTACATCATGCTGATTTGTACATACAGATACAGTTCATTTTGTCTGCACTGTTGAACGGAAAGTAACCACGTTTCTGTAAAGGTTTTTCATGTGTTTCACATAGGCCTCTGTGAATGATTTGATGTTGAAGTTTCTCTTTTTCTTTTCTTTTTTTTTTCCTTCTCTTCTCTTAATTAAGATATTTGATGTTTAACGCTTGAAATTTTGATGAAAAATACAATCATGTGTTGAATGAATTTATATGTTAGTGATTAGAGTAGTCATCACTTTTATCTTTTGTGCTTCTCTTCTTGAATTTGTGCTTCTCTTCTTTATCTTTCCTCTTTTGCTTTTATTATGGGACCTATCATAAAGTTTGAATCATTTGAAAGAGAAGTTAAATGAAAATGAATTATGCAAAACCTCTTGTCAAGTCCATTTTATGGTTTGTATTTTTTTTCCAAATGAATGAATTATGATTTCGAATTACTTGTCATCTTTCATATCGAACATTGGTTCTCTTTTCTCTTTTTAATGTCTGTTATCCTTAAAAAAAGAAATAAATAATTCCAATACAATTATATGATTACGTCATTGTAAAAAAATAGTTTGGATCTAATATGATGACTATTTCATATTTTCTTTTGTTGTTATATTAAACTATTTTTATGCAAAATATTAAATATAATTAAATATAAAAATAACATGTTTTATTAAAAAAATTTTAAAGGTAAAAATTATTTGGATCCTTAAGGTTTGGGAAATAATTAAATTTTTATCAATTTTTTTTAAAAAAATAAAGTTTATGGTTGCTGAAAGGTAACATGTCAAAAGCAAGCAATGCACTACTGCTTCACATATATTGGAAATTACGTATCATCAGCACATGCAGTGCATTGATGGTTTGGTGGGAGGACTTCAAATAGTCCTGGAATGACGTTAGATGCGATGTGCTTTTCAAAGAAAATCAGAATTAAAAGGGTTCCAAAGTAGTCCTACAAAGATTAAAGTGAGCTTGTGTGGCTCATGGTTTAGTGAAGAGATACATCAGTAGTCATAACAAATCACATCTAAAAGTCGGTAAAAACAATAAAATCCATAGATTATGCATATTTCATTTACTTCACATTAATATGTATAAAATATAATTAATCGCATCACCTTTTATGAGAAGTTGTTGAGTACCCAATTTATCTCTTATAGGTAAAGAGTTCAACTCTCACTCTTATTTCGTAAAATATAATGTGTGAGGAGTTCAACTCTCACCCTTATTTCGTAAAATATAATGTGTAGATTATAAATATACCAGAATTAGAAATAAATTCAAATTCAAATTCAGTAAATGTGATCTCTGATTTTGCGAAGCAGTTTTCTAATTCAATGCTAACCGATTAGAAAGTATAGTTAATGTGAAATTCTTTTCTTATTTTATTTCAACTCAAATTGTAACCGTTTCTCTCTATAAATAGAGGCTGAAATTCATTGTAACAGATACACAAATTCAAGCAATATTATATAGTTCCTCTGCAGAGTTATTAAGAGGAACAGTCATGGATGTAGACACACTTGTTGAACCACGTTAAAAATCTCTTTTGTGTGTTGTTTTTGTTCTCTGCCTTCCATTTTTTTTCTTGCTTTTTGTTTTGTTTCACATTACTTGCAGGTATTGGGCTTTGAACTGTGATCGACTAGAAATCAACGTCAACATTTTGGTGTTAAAAGGAGAGCCCAGACTGCAATTTGTTTTGTTGCAATTCTTCGGTCTTGAAAAGACATAGCGAGAATAAAAACAACCAAACATGTAGGCTTACAGACTGACCAAGCAGAGAGTCAGACAAGTCAACAACAACGTGATATGCAATTGATGGAAAACGCACCCATGCCTACAACAAGCACATCTCATGGCCAAGCAGTTAGTGCTGCAGTAAGCATGCCTTCCTTGCCCTCTTGCTAACCAGTATCAGTCGCCCAAGCCGAAGGGCTGTAAGCGTGACATCAGAGGCAAAAGGCGTTAGAGTTTACGGTTCGATAGCTTGCAGATGCAGTTAATGCGTTGGTATAGGCCCAAACGCAGAACGCGCCCAAGATCGAGGCTGTTGCTCCAAGGCAAGCATATCTGCAGCATGAAGGAGTGCAGGTGCTAGAAAGGCCAGTAAATGAGGTGTCCGACCTACCGGTTCAGCTCATTCTTCCAATTCGCACTCTACAGCTAAGGGTCACCAAGTTTGCGAGGAAAGAAAAGTTGCTCGTCCTGCAAGTTTGGTGACAAGGGTGAGTCAGGATGGAAGCCGTCGTGTGGAAGCTGGTTTGATCAAACCCGAGCTGCATCTAGGCACGAGCAGGACGAGGTAGATAATCAACGACATGCAAGGTCGCATCTAGCTGGCGGCTCGTTCAGAGAGAGCCAAAGATATGAGGTAGAACATCACTCCCCAAGTCTTGATCACAAAAGGAGACACAGACCCCAAGATCTATAAATAGAAGAACTCATTTAGAGGGTTTAGCAGCTTGAAGTGCGACCTGGCGCTACGGACCAACGTAAACATTACGGAGAAAAAACTCCATTTACCAAGGAGATCAAGATGCAGTCTCTCCCTCCCAAATTCAAGGTCCCAAGTATCCAGCAGTACAATTGGGACAGCGACCCCTATGACCATCTTGACGCATTTAATGTCCAGATGGATCTTTGGACGGACAACCCACTGGTGAAGTACTACGTCTTCCCAACTACCCTAGGAAACATTCTACGGATTTGGTTTAAGAATCTCCCGACTCGCAACATAGAAAATTGGGAAAATTGCCAATAGAAGTTTATTAGCCAGTATAGAGCTTTGAGGAGATAGCTCGTACCATCTTACCATCTAGTCACTATCTTCCAGCGTCAGAATTAATCCTTGAAAGACTACATCACAATAGGTTCCGACGCGAGGTCGCCAATGTGAAAAACCCATCAAACAAAAGTGTTTTTACTGCGATATCAACCGGGCTTCGTAAGGATGATAAATTGTATGAAAGCATTTACAAGTCTCTGGTAAAGGACCTTAGAGAATTCTATGAATGAGCTGCGAAGGAGATCAAATGGGAGGAGACCTTCGACCCAAATAAGTCCAATAAGAAAAACGAAGCAGGCAGTTCCAGCTAGTCGAAAAAGAGAAGTAATGGTAGGAATGAAGGTGAAAGTCAAGACAGTAGTAACCAGATTGCCAAAAGGGCTAGAAGAGAGCCCAAAAGTGAACGACCTCAATATCAAGGTCGTTACGGCAGTTACAGCATCCTGTCGGATTCATAAGACATGATTTTTGCAACAAAAAGGAACATGAAAGATTTTGGAAAACCTAATCCTTTGAGAGCTTTTATTGAATACAGAGATAAGAGTAAATTTTGTGCTTATCATAACGAGGTTGGACATAATACTTCTAATTGTTGAGCGTTGAAGGACACCATTAAAAGGTTGATCAAAAGAGATCGCTTGAGAGATTACATGGTGATATCAGCAAACTCGCGACCTCCGCGACTACGACCTTAGCAGTAACAACAGCCAGTACAACAGCAGCCCCAGCGAGCTCCCAAGCAAAAGCACGAACTTACAGTAAGGATGATTTTTACTATTCAAGGTGACTCTCATATCGCAGGTACATCAAACAAGTTGCATGAGAGGTATGTTCGGGAAACAAATCATGTCTTGCAAATCAGTGGGTCGGAGGAACCTGCGAAAAAGGCGAAGACGATCTCGGATGACATTGTGTTCACCTAGGAAGATGCTAAAGGCATGATCTAGTCTCACAATGATGCACTTGTCATCCAAGCCAAGATCAGTAACATGAAGGTGTGACGAATCATGATTAACATTGGGAACTCGGTCAATATCATGTATAAGAGTTGCTTCGACCAGATGGGGCTAGAAGCAGAGCAATTAAAGCCTTCCTTGAAGCCTTTCTATAGCTTCACTGGAGATTCCATCACACCAGTGGACCAGATTAAGCTGCCACTCACACTGAGGGAAACAGGTCGTCAAGCTACTATGTTGACGGATTTCTTGATCATCGATTGTCCATCAGCTTACAATGTGATCCTGGGAAGACCTGCAATGAATGATTTGCATGTAATCACTTCAACTAGGACCCTCACAACCACATTTCCAAACCCCAATGACGTTGGATGTATTCGAAAAGAGTAGCACTTAGTCAGACGCTGCTATGAATATACTGTAAAGATGGGCATTAGAGGAAAGAAGATGAATGTGGTTTCGGGGGACGAGCCACAAGCTATGAGTGAAAATGGGGTTAGTCATGATCTTGACCCTCACGAGGTGGATGCGGATCGAGCCATTGGGCCAATTAAGGAGCTGGAGGATGCTCAAGTTAGTGAGGTAGATCCTGAAAGGTGCCTGAAGCTAGGAAGAGGCTTAACTCTAGAAGTAAGAACCCAACTCGCTAACTTTCTTAAGGCGAACTTGAATGTATTTGTCTAGAATCATGAAGATATGGTAGGGATAGACCCCAAAGTTATGTCACACAGGTTGAACATCGACCCCCACCACAGGCCAATTTGCCAAAAGAGGAGACCGATGACGGGGGAACGCTACTTTGCATTGAAGGAAGAGGTAGACAAGCTACTGGCAAATAAGTTTATCCGCGAAGCTTATTACTCGATTTGGATCGCCAACCCTGTACTAGTGAAAAAGAAGAATTGGAAGTGAAGAACTTGTATCGACTTCACAAATTTAAATAAAGCATGCCCAAAGAATAGCTTCCCCTTGCCCAGAATAGACTAACTCGTAGATGCAACAGCTGGTCATAAACTCCTGAGCTTCATGGATGCATACTCGGGCTACAACCAGATTCTAATGAATCTCAAGAACAAAGAACACACCTCGTTTATAACCGATCGCGACCTGTATTATTACAAGGTGATGCCCTTCGGGCTGAAGAACATAAGAATGACTTATCAGTGTTTGGTAAAATGATGTTCGAGGAACAAATTGGAAAGATCATGGAGGTTTACGTAGATGATATGCTGGTGAAATCCAAGCAGGTGAGTGATCATATGCGCAACCTGGAGGAAATGTTCCAAATTCTGAGGAACTATCAGATGAAGCTGAACCTGCATAAATGTGCATTTTTGGTAGCCTCAGGGAAATTTCTTGGTTTCATGGTGAATAATGGAGGCATTGAGACCAATCTAGAGAAGATTAGGGCGTTAATTAACATGAGATCTCCTACTCGGGTTAAAGACGTGCAAACGCTTAATGGTCAGGTCGTAGCACTTAGCAAGTTCATCTCAAAAGCAATAGATAAGTACATCCCGTTCTTTGATGTTTTGAAGGAGGCAAAAAACTTCTAGTAGACTAAACAATGCGAGGTAGCTTTCCAACAATTGAAGGAGTATATGGGGCCAGCTTCACTCCTTTCCAAGCCTACGAAAGAAGAAAAATTCATTTTATACTTGGAAGTATCTCAGCAGGCTTTGAGTGTTGCTTTGGTGAGAGAAGAGAAGATGCAGCTTCCTGTGTATTATATAAGTAAGGGGCTGTATGATGCTGAGACCAGATGCTCACAGATAGAGAAGCTCGCCTATTGTTTGATAGTCGCATCGAAAAAGCTGCGACCTTATTTTTAAACCCACAGAATTGAAGTCCTCACCCAATACTCGCTGAAGCAAGTGCTCCAGAAATCAGATACTTCAGGTCATTAGTTCAAATGGGCAGTAGAGTTCGTACAGTTTGACATCCAGTTTAAACTAAGAACGACCATCAAAACCCAAGCTCTAGCAGATTTCATTGCCGAATTTATAGAGCTCGCAGATAGGAGCAGCGATTGAATGAGCTTTGGTCTTAGCAGGTCACTTAAAAGGGGCAGTTGGAGGGGTTTCAGGGTCAGCAGGTCACTTTCGAGGATACTTTAGAAGAGAGAGCTTTCCCATATTTGGAGCTCGTTCAAGGGCGGAAGCTGAAGCTGGTTGTGGAGCTGAATCTGTGTGAGAGGAACGAATTGGAGCTAAAACCACTTGAGCAGGAGTCGGAATTGAAACTACTTGATCAAAAGTTGAGAGCAGATCCGCTTGAGTGGAAGGTGAAACTAGAATTGCTTGAGTCGAAGTTGGAGGAGTTGCTTGAGCTAGAGCTGGAGCCGCTTGAACAGGAGCTGGAACTGAAGCTGTTTGAGTAGAAGTTGATGGTTCTGCTTGAGCAAAAGTTGATAGAGCTACTTGAGCTGGAGTTGGAGCTGGAATTTTTGGGGGAACAGGAGCAGAAGTTTGATCTGGTGGTGAAGAGGGAGTAGACTCTTTCTCACTGTCAGTTTCAAATACAAAAGGAAGATCTCTCTCTCCCCTACTTCTTATGCTTTTTTTATTGTCCAACAGCACAGTTACGAGGAGGAGCCAGCCCGTAAGTACTAAAGAGGTCGTTATCAAATGTATTGTTGAGAATTACCTCGTTTGAACTCGCAAGCGCCTTGAGGACTTCTTCTCAGTTGCTGAGGATGGGCTTGTCCATTTAATGTCTGCAAAACAGAGAATGTCAATTCAAAAAAAAAAAAATTCTCAACTCGCAAATGCTTCCCTTTCTATCTACCTCAACTGAAAACGAAAAAAAAAAAAAAAAATTGTTGAGATTTCTGAGGGAAAAGCAAGAAATGAAGAACAGCTCGTCTTATAGGTCCTTGCGTTCGATTTGCCTTTTGCCTCACTTCGGGGTAGGAGGCTCTTATAATTTGATTGATGAGCTATAACATAGTAGATTCCCTCTTGCATTCCATCTTTTACACCACTAGAACCTTTGATGCTAAAAAAATGGGTAAGAACTTTTGAAGTTGGGGGAGGAAAATTATTTCTAAGGAAAACCAAGGCTAAAGACGTCAGCTGCGAATATGAATTTGGAGTCAACTGGAATGGAGAGAACTTGAGCCTATTCAGAAATTCTATGAGGTAGGCAGGAATTGAAAACCTGAACCCGTGTCTCATATGTTGGGTATTAATAGCGATGTACCCCTTGGGAGGATAGCACGCGTGGTCATCAGCAGCAGGGGACATCACGCGACGACCTTTGGCAATGCGATATTGAAGAACGATTCTCCCCATCTCAATATAGTTTATATTAGAGGAATGATGAATGAACACCTCACGAGCTCACCTCTCTTCACGAGCTCGTCGTTCCTCCTTAAGTTGACGAGTTGTTTCCGGATCGACCCAAGTTGCGAATTGCTCTAGGACTTCTTCGCTCTAAAAAGTTTCCTCACCAACATTACGGACTCCACCAGAAGTGAGCTCTTCCGAGCTGGATGATTCCTTACTATTCTGTGTGCTCGACGATCGCGACTTGAAGCCATCTACATATAAAGAGAGTACAATTAGGTCGCTACAAACAGACCATGCCTAAAAAAGTTTCCTGCTAAAGAAATTCCCTACTCTACAGATCGCAGACGCCACACAGATAGCTAATATAATGGGGAGCTCGACCTATGAGAGAACAACCTACGAGCTATAAACCAACAAGTACCTAATCCTACAGTTCGTATGCATGACAAGCCACAAATAATAAACATATCGCAAATAAACAAGCAACAAGATCAAACCGACAGAAAATGAAGAATCGTGATCAACAAGAAACATAAGATTGTAAAGACCAAAAATCAAGAATACGAAACGTTCAAACTCGTTTCAAGCACCGAAAGTATAATGCAAGTTCAAAACAACACAAACGTTATGAAAATAGACTAAAAACTGAAAGCTTGAGGTCCAAAATAGAACTTACTGTGAATCCTTGTCAAAAAATGACAAATCCGACGACTGAAGATGAAGAGTTTGAAAAGAACTGGTGCGAAAGAGCAGTAAAAGAGAATCGATGGCTGGAGAAGAAAATGACAGAGTGAAAAAGAAATGAAAAGACTTCACCAATTTATAAGGGCGATTGAGCTTACGCCCCAACTGTTCGATCTGGGTGCCGTATAACCGCCTTAGATCCAATGGCACAGCACGAATTATGGCTTTTGTAATTATAGGGCCGTCAGTTGAAAGACGTACGCATTTAAATGCATTTGGCATGAGACGTGCCAACGCTGGTTCAGTTATCGTCTAAATGGTCGCCAGATATCAGAACTGATGGGATAGAATTTGAAAAAGCGCAAAACGACAATTCAAGACGAGTAAGCTTTTACCAGCAAGCTCGAGCTCCCAATTCGCAGAACGAACTAAGACTTAGGGGGCCGATGTTGTGGGTATTTTTCGAATTCAATAAATGGACTGGTAAAAACCTAATAGAAACCCAACAAGTCAACCCAATGAAGTGGCCCAGCGAACAAGGTCCAGATTATCAACATCTAGCCCATGCGAACTCCACAGCTGACATGGGCGAGCTCGCATCACGACAGTATTACAGATTATTGCTAGTATTATATAGTTCGCACCATGCATAGCTCGTTACTCAGAACGAGACCTAGCTTGAGATCGTCTAAAACAATATACAGCTCGCCCAATGACCAATTAGATATGGAAATCTTCCAGAAAATGTAGTAACCCAAATTGATCATGATTCTTCTACCAAAATTGGAAATAAATTCAAATTCAAACTCAGTAAATGTGATCTCTGATTTTGCGGAGCATTTCTAATTCAGTGCTAACCGATTAGAAAGTATAGTTAATGTGAAATTCTTTTTCCTATTTTATTTCAACTCAAATTGTAACCGCCTCTCCCTATAAATAAATATTGAAATTCATTGTAACAGATACACAGATTCAAGCAATATTATACTGTTTCTTTACAGATTTATTGAGAGGAATAACCGTGGAAGTAGATACACTTACTGAACTACGTTAAAAATCTCCTTTGTGTGTTATTTTTGTTCTCTGTCTTCCACTTTTCTCTTGCTTTTTGTTTTGTTTCACATTGATTGCATATATTGGGCTTTGAACTGTAATTGACCAGAAATCAACGTCGACAATTCCTAACAGATCCTAGAACTTATTTGGTATCAAATTTTTACAAAATAATAATAATAATAATAATCATTAATCTTGGATAAGCGACTAATATATATATTTATAACAGCACCTGTATAGATAAAGGGAGGGAGAGATATTGCAAGTCTCAGACTCTAGATCTCAAATTGCATTGAGACCTTAACAAAATGTTATCTATAAATTGTTTCTTTGTCAGCCCACGCGTGTGCATATATATATATATATATATATATCTTCTTTGTTAATATTATTGTCCATGTCCCATTTGGATGAATAATTATTTTTGTACAGATCTTGTATTTCAACTTTCATCTGGTCAATAAGTTGAAATTCGAATCTTTATTTTAATTTCTTGATGAATGTGAGTCCTTTTCACTTTGTGACAGTGGGATGACGTGGTCATATGCCTATGGCATGCAAGTAATGATGTATGTATTTAATAGGTAGTATATGTATATATATATATATATATAAGCAAATCATAGTAAGCAAATGCATTGAACCACGGTTGTAAGGTACTTTCAATCTAAAAAAAAAAAGAAATAAAGAAAACAAAACAAAACAAAAGACTGTATAATAAATTATGATTAAAATGACCATCACTTGTATCTTCTACTATGATTGTGGGACCTATCATAAAATGTGTATCATACTCTCAAATTGTTTATCATCTTTGTACTCCATTTTCTTTCATGAAGTGACATAATTTTACTGGCCAAAAATTGGAAGAGTCTTGGGCAACATGATAGCAAATTTCCTGCATCAAGCAAGCCAACGACAAGAAACAACAGTGGCCTAATAGATCCAATATCTCCCATGTGATTGAAGAATTAAAATAGCTAAAACTTCATCAAATAGGTGTATCTTGTAGCTCCAATCAGGAATTCTATGCTATAATAATTATAGTTTTAGTATAGTTGTGGATGTACCAAATCTTGGAAAGTTTTATTGCTGTCAAATTTTGAATGTACTTACATTTTCAACCAACTTTCAAACTCATGAAAGAAAATTGGGTTGAAAAACGAGCTCTCGTTCATGACTTCGGAGGCTAAGATAGCAAAAAACTCAAAGCAACTCCTTCTGACCAAGCTAAGAACGCTGAGGAGGCTAAGAAGGAAACTGAGGACGCTTTGGCTCGCGAGGAAGGTGCTCATGCAGCCACAGGGTCACATCTCACCACCAAACTCCTTAAGGCGAAGAATGAGTTAGAGAAGGTTATGCAACGAGCTAAGACTACTGAGGAGAAGAATGAGGAAACTAAGAGAGGGCTCACACTTACCAAGGAGGAGGTCACCACAACTAAGGAGGAAACCGAGGTATGAGTAACCAAAGCTAGAGAGGAAGTAGAATCAGAGACCTTCAGTAATTTCCTCTACACTTTGTGGAGAGCTCATTCCGAACTGGACTTCTCGTTCTTTGGTGAAGAGGCAGTCGCAGAGGTGGAGAAGGATAAGTAGCAAACCATTCAAACCTCAACTGTTTTAGATGCAACCCCTCTGAATAACGAGCTTCCGGATGTGACCTCCCAGTATGATACAACTTAGGTCGCGGTGCCGCCAAATGCAACCCTCTAGGGCCAAGGCTCCCAGCAGGCTGCCTACCATATTATACTCTTTTTCTTTGTAATTTTTTCTTGACTGTATTTTATTCACCTTGCTTTGCGGGGTTATTTGTGATAAATATTTTAATTTCATTTGTAATGGATTCACCTCGTCGTAAGGTTTATTTCAAATGCATTTGCTTTATTTCAATGCTGCTTTTTTGCCTTGTTTTTTTTGAGTGTTGAAATTTCTTGCGAACTGAAAAGTTAGATAATGTATAAATGGTAATAGTATCTGGGGGGAGCTCGAGAGGTCGAAACCTCAATTGACATAACGTAATATGAAATTAATAGGTATGAACCTATTAGCATAATAACGAGTTAGTAGGTCGGAACCTATTAGCATTATAACGAGCCATTAGGTCGGAACCTATTAGCATAATAACGAGCTAGTAGGTCAAAACCTGTTAGCATTATTACGAACTAGGCAGGGGGTCGAAACATCGTCTACCATAGCAAAATTTGGCGAGCTATGTAGGGGATCAAAATCTTGCCTACCATAAAATAATTTGGCAAGCTAAGTAGGGGGTCGGAACCTCACCCAATATAACGAAATTTTATGGGCTATACAGGGGGTCGGAACTTCGCCTACCATAGCATGATTTGCGAGCTATATAAGGGGTCAGAACCTCACCTACCATAACGAAATTTTGTTGAACTGTCCAGTAGGTTGGAACCTCAGCTAACAACATAATTTTATGAGCTGTCCAATAAGTTGGAACCTCAACTAATAGCACATCGTGATTTTATGAGCTGTCCAATAGGTGGAAACCTCAATTAGCGGCGTAATTTTATCAAGTTGTCCAGTAGGTCGAAACCTCAACTAATAGCGTAATTTTATCGAGCTGTCCAATAGGTCGGAACCTCCAGCTAATAGCGTAATTTTGTAAATTTGAGGTCGGCACCTCCACCGTATCTAGTAGGTCGAAACATCAGCTAACATAACATTATTTAATAAAATTCTGTCAAAGAGAAATTTAGCGAAAAGATCGTTGTTCACTTTCATACTTAGCATTTAACAGAAAAATTAATAGAACAATTACTCATAAGTAAAGCATTATGAGAAATTTGAAGCTTTTATTGACTTTCAAAGATTAAATCACAACTTATTCAGTGTAAATCAATACCTACGATGTGAAGGCCACCATGCATGGTGAAGAAGGTCCTCATCGCGGGTTCATGTTCTTGCTTAGAAGCTCGTTGGGGCCATTGTTGTGCTGACTGTGGTGGTTGTTGAGGTCGTGGGTCCGCTAGTCGTACCACATAGTCTCTCAGACGACCTCTTGAATCCGATTCTCAATGACGTCCTTCAACTCCCAACATTTTTAAGTGTTGTGCCCGACCTCATTATAATAAATACAAAACTTATTCTTGTTTTTAAATTTAATGAGAGTCCTCATGGGATTAGGCTTCCCGAAGCCCTCCCCATTCTTTTATGTTGCAAAGATTTTGTTTGGTATATCTGATAGGATACTGTAGCTATCATGATGATCTTGACGCTGAGGTCACTTATTTCCGGGCTTATTTCTGGCCTTTTTAGCGACTTGATTGATTGAGCCATTATTCCGACCTTTACTTCCGTTCCCACCATCATTTATTTTCTTCAGTCGGTTGGGACTGCCCCCTTCATCATTTTAGTTAGACTTTTGGGGGCCGAAGGTCTCTTCCCATCTAATCTCCTTGATAACTCGCTTGTAAAATTTGCTCAGGTCTCTCACTGGAGATTTGTAAATGCTTTCTATAACTTTCCATCCTTATGAAGCCTAGTTGAGATTGCGGTTAGGATGCTTTCATCTTAAAGGTTCTTCTCCACATTGGCGACTTCACATCTGAACCTGATAATGTAATCTTTCAGCGATTCATTTTGTCACTAGAAGACCGTGACGAGATGACAAGATAGTGCGAGCTGCCTCCTCAGAGCTCTGGTTGATGAATTTTTGTTAACATTCCTCCCAACTATCTATATTGCAAGCTGGGAGACTCTTGAATCAGATTCGTGAAACGTCCCCTAAAATGATTAGGAAAACACGACACTTAACCAACGGATTGTCCATCTGGAGATCCATTTGGACATTGAATGCATCTAGATGATCATAAGGGTTGCCATCTCCCTTGTACTGAGGAATGTTAGGGACCTTAAATATGTAAGAGAAAGGTTGTGTCTCGATCTCCTTGGTAAAAGGGGTCCTCTCCTCGTATCGATCGCTTTGGTTTAAAGTACCATGGTGTGTTTTAAGTTGTTGAATCCTTTAAACGAGCTCCTTTATCCTTAAGTAATGAGACCTGTACTCTCGCCTGAACTCATGACCTGTTGAGCGGCGCTCTAAATCGTATCTCTGACTAACCTTTCGTGAACCACCAGCTTAGTGTGACTCCACACGTCACCGATTGCCTACTTCATCCTCTTTATGAGCTCAACGACCATCAACTCTCGAATGTGAGTTGAAAGAGTGAGTTGAGTTGACAGGTCGACCTGTTTCTCTGATGGGTCTTTCAAGTGCTAACACTTCCTCTTGTTGCTGTTGGTACATTTCTCTGAAAGCAACAGCCTTAGGTCTTGGCACATTTTGCGCTTGGACTTGTGTCAGTACCCTGACAACATTCGCAAGTTGCTACACTATATCTTCCAATGCCTCCTGTCGTTGGTGCCATACTTATAGCCCTTCGGCTGTAGAGACCATTAGTGTTGGCTGTCGAGGGGCTAATGAAGACATATCCACAGTAGTGCCTATTATGGGGACCTAAGACGCATTTGTCATGGACATGATTGCACCTTCCATCAGCTAGACATCATGCTATTGCTGATCTATCTACCTTTCTGGTTGATCAGCCGTCGCGTCAAAACTTCTGATGGTTCTTCCTCTTGCCATGATTGCTATAAATTCATAAGATTACAATCTGAACCCTCATTTTAGTGCCAAAATGTCGACTTCTAAAATTGGTTGACAGAAGTTCTTGACCCAATACTTGTAAATAAAGAGAAACAAAGCAAAGACGAGAGAGAGAAAAGGAAGAATGAAGATTACAAGGGGATTTTTATGTGGTTCAGTCCAAAAAGATGTCTATGTCCACGACTGCTTTGGTTATTTTTGTAAAACCACAGTATATTATTAATTATTGTGTTATCTATTTACAAAGAATTTCAACCTCTATTTATAGCGTAGGATGTTAAAATTTGAGTACAACATAAATAAGAAAGAATCACACATTAATTACACTTCTAAAACTGATGCTTATCAATTTGGGGATATACTCCGCCAAATCAGGAGTTTGGTTCTGTTTTCAATTCTGGTAGTTGACTCCTCCATGATTTAAACTATGACCTTTTTGGATTATTTCCTTAATCGAGCAATTCGAGCTATGGATTGGACCTTGCTCTGGACGACCTTGAGTTGAGCATATAACGAGTTGGATCACGTAGACCAACGACCTAAGAACTAAAGTATGAGAACTGAGAGCTCACTACTGTGAGCTGGATGTTGGCGAATTGAGCTTTATCCATTAAGTCAACCCACTAGATCAACATGTTGGGTTTTTACCATCTCATTTATGCAACTCCAAATATATCCACAACATATATAGAGCAAACTACAAGTTAACCACCTAAGGTTTGTCTTTTTGCAAATGGTACCAATTTATCGTTTTACTAACAAATTATCTTTTCTATCGATAGTCAACTTTAACACCTTCAAGGTATTTACATCTTTTTGCCCTATTTTTATATCTTATATTTTATTTTAAAATTAGATTTGAAAAAGAAAAAAAAAATTGAATCTTTATTGTTCATCTAGAAATGAGCGGTAAAGATTTTTTTTTTTAATTTAAGCAAAAATTTTCATAAAAATAAAAAATTCAAAAAATTTCCATCATCCATCATAGAGATGGATGATTAAGACATCTAAAAGAATTGATGGAGAGATTGATGATTAAGATATCTAAAAGAATTGAGAGAGAGAGAGAGAGAGAGAGAAGTATTTGAAGGTGAAGACATAAATTGTCTTTTGCTTTTTAAGAATTTTTGCTTTTAGTTTTGTACGATCTCAAAATTAGATATATGGTAGATATCTACAGTTTTTTATTTTAATTCTTAATATATCTTCACCGTGCATCCAATGGAAGCTGAGGAGATATATATATTTATATATATACACATATATATATTACATTAACTTAGCTTAATTGATAAGCGCATAATGGACTTTTTATTGGTCAATTATGGTAAATAATTAAAAATAACTAATTTTACTAACGATGGAGAGTATAATTTGTTAGTAAAATAAAATGTTTGTTCCATTTGCAAAGAGGCAAATTTCATATGTCTAATTTGTAATTTGTCCTGTTATATGCAGTGCTTTTGTAGTGAAAGTGTACTTTTTAATGTTTTATATTAAAAGCAAATTTTCTTGTAGTTCAACTAATCGATGCATTTCTGCTTTATATTCATAATGAACTAGCCATATGTGGTAGGACAAAGTAATTAAATAGATTTTGCATGATGAATTCTATGCAAATTTTGCAAGATGAACTTCACATATGGTACATGAACAAGTAGATGAATGTTGCATAACTAACTAAATAAATGTTGCATGACAAACTAAATAAATGCTCCATGATGAGCTAAAGAATCGAATATTGCATAATACACTAGATGAATTTGAATGGAGTAAATGAATATTCCACGATGAAAAAAATATATGCTGCATGATGTACTGAACTAGATGTATGTAGCATGACGAAATAAATGTATGCTGTATGATAAAATTAACAAATGTTGCATTATAAATGTAACAAATGTTGACAAAGATAATAATGTTGCATGATAAAGTTGATCATACAATATCTACCCTAGAGCTAAATTGAAAAACTAAAAACTTTACCTTGCTAGTTTTAAAAGTGAAAGTATGAAATTAAAAGCTCCAAAATCACAATATTCTATTTTGTTGACATTCCGCAAGGAAATTCTTAATATTTTGGTGGTAAGTGTAGGCAAAAATAACTTGTTTTTAGAGAGAGAAATAAATAAATAAAACATGATTTTGAGGGGAAAAAAAACTCCAAGGGTGTTTTGGTCTACAAAATAGTTATTAACTGGTAGTTCTTTTTTTTCCAATTGGTTATATATATATGAGTAAACATGTGTGAGATGTGTGGGCTTGACACTAGGGCTGGCAATTTGGAATCCGACATGACAGTTCGACACGAAACCGATACAATTATTACGGGTTAGGATTGAGTATTAACGAGTTGGGTAAATAAACGGGTCAACCCGTCTAACCCGTTTAATTATCGTGTCAGGTTCGGGTTCTATTTAATGAGTTATGGGTTGACCCGTTAAATAAGGGTAAAAAAGTAATTTTATTTTAGAGGGATAGTTATGTAATTTTAGTGGTAGATATATATACCCCTCAAAGTTCAAACCCTAACCTAAACACAAATCTCCAAACTTCATCTCTACACTTCATCTCATCACAAATTGTCATGTAGCGGTAAAATTTTATTGGTTTTGATAAAATATTTGTTAAACTATTTTTTTCATGTATAAATATATAATTTCTTAATTAGTTAACTTTTAATTACTATCTTTTGATAAATTTAATTTGACGGATGTAATCAACGCTTGATGTTGTTTTTCTATTATAAAAGACTACATAAAAAAAAAATTTATGTTGTTTTTTTTTTTTTTTTTTAATATGAAGGACTATATTTACAAAGATATTTTTATAATCATCTTTATAAACATTTGCATTTTTATGGTTTGGATTATATTTGTGGATGATTGTATTTTTTAGATCTTATGTATCTTTATTTTAATTTTGTTTTTTATTCTATCCATATTAAAATTTAAATGTATTAACTATCATTAAATGGGTTATAAACGGATCGATTAAACGGGTTATTATTCGTGTCGTTAAACGGGTCACTAACATATCGGTTAAACGGGTCATTAACGAGTTGACCCGTTAGTAACCGTATCGTGTTCGGATTGAGGGGGTTCAACCCGTTTCCTTATCAGGTCGTGTTCGGATCGTGTAAAAAATTATCGGATCGGGTTCGGGTTATGTCAAACCCAACCCGTCAACCCGGATTGCCACCCTTACTTGGCACCTACGAGAAAGAGAAGAAAAGGCAGTGAGTGGTTGCGGCTCAGAAGCCGACGAATGTGAGGTTGACCGATGTCAAAAATCATACAAATCATAAAATCACCCCAAAAAGTATGAAATCTTTCTTACTGCTCAAAAGGGCTAACGGATGTCAAAAAGGCATCAATAATCACCCCAGTACAGTACTCTAGCTTGTCACTCCACTGCCCTTAAATTCATTCTTGCCAGTTTCCAAAAGTCTTAGGAACAGGAAATAAAAATAGATGGAGCATTTTCTGACAAAGTGCAATTCAATAGAGTGGCCAATTTAAAAGGAACACTGACTTCCCACAAAGCCATTTTGTGACATCTTGCATAATTTGATTGGAAAAATGTTTGTCCAAGCAAGTAGAGAACGAAAGTTAGTAAATGCAATTTTTTGGCATATATTCTGCACAACTTCAGGAGATGAATGACACCTAACCCCAATGATACCACCCTTCAAAATTCTTGAATACATAAGATAAAAACAGCTAAAACCTTCATTACAAGAACTTCACAATTAAGGAAGGTAACAAACAGTAAACATTTCACCTATTTAACGAAAACTGGATCCTCTTGCACCTCAGCGCCCACATCAATAGTTCAATTAATAGCTCATATTAGAAAGAAATATATGCATCTTTATAAATATAAGCCATGAAATATAAGAAAAAAGATACACAAATAACTAGGTATCATAAAAGTCAATAAGAAGTATTGAAAATGATATCAAATATGCAGAGAACCCATGTCATAGCCTTTTGTTATATTAGGTGGAGGTTGGTGGTGGTGGTAGTTGTGAAAGTGGTGAGGTTGAACAAGATTAAGGGAATACCTTATGTCAAATGCTTCATTGAGCTGTCCACTGTTATGAATAACCTGACAAAACAATAAACTATGATAGCCCTCTTCTAATTTTATATGTAACAGAATATGCTGAAATGTATTTAAATTTTGAGCAACAAATAATCCAAAAAACAAAGAAAAGAAAATACAAAATAAAGGATTAAGCTTTGATCCACTTACCTTAAAACAACCCATCATAGAAATGGAGTCCAATTAATCTACTACGAGGATCAACAATGCCATTCTCAAAAAAAAGGAGAAAATAGATTAAAATCACATTGCAAATGATGATGATGACAATAATAATAATAATAATAATAGAAAAATAGAAGTGTGAAGAAGCATACTTTAAACCATAAGAATTTGAGATGAGATATATTACCTGACCATTGTCCGTAGGATGGCCTATACGATCAAAGAAATCCCCCACTGCTCTACATGACAGCATAAAACTCCATGAATACAAGAATTTAATTAGTATATGCTATAAATAAATTACAACAATTCCTAAAAGTTTTTCAGGACTCCCAGATATTTAAATATGAAAACAAACTCTCCATACCCTAGCTCAAATTACATTGCCTTGCAATTAACAAATCTATCAATATGTGGGATTGACTTTCTTAAAAAGAAAGTAATCACAAAAGTCACACAAAAATGATGAAGGTAAAAAAACAATGCCAGAAGCAGCAAATACAACAGCCCAAACGTAGCTACAATATCCAGTTTCTTGGCTGCTGTTAAAAACCCCTACTTCAAGATTGCAACTACCCCCAAACCAACCCCCCAACAAAGAAGAAAAGCTCACAAAAGACTAAAACAAGACACAAGATTAGATATCAAATACAAGACAATTATTTAGTATTCTATCTGCAGAGCACAAACTGATATGCAAAAGGGTTAAGGTGTACGATGATATACAATTCTTTTTCATTAATCAGTAAAATAACTCGTATTAAAGAAAAATGGGAATACAATAAAGGAGTCAACCTCTAGAAGGGGCTACTGCAAGACCTAATATAAAGCAGAATTGTATTACATCTCTGGGACGTCAACAAAATTTCATACCATGTCACAGTAAATCTTCTACAACTTATAGATAAATCTGTCCTTACTAAAAGATGACAGGAACGAACCATGGATAAAAGGCTAGAAATTGACAATTTAACACAAGTCACGAATATTACAACACCTTGCAACACAGGATAACTAACAAAGTTAAAAATTGATGTAAAAGCAATGAAATTAAACAATATCAAGAATCAACTAAGGAAAATAATAAAAACCAAGTGTTAACATTATTATTATTTTTTATCAAGCTTAAACCTTTTAATAAGCTCGGATGTCTCTGCATCCCATTGAAGAACACAGACTTTGTATCTCTCTGTCACAGCAAGTAGAAAATCCTGTTTTTTGTCCTGATAACAACATAGAACATTAACAAAAGCAAAACCGAATATCTAACAAAAACGTAACAATCTATGTCTTAAAAACATTAAAAATAGCACTCACGTGAGGGCGGAAAAGTTCCAGTACAGCAATTCTTCCGTATATCGGCACATCCAACATAAGCTGCACAATAAAATCCACTTATTTCTGATACTCACAATTTCAACTAAACAAAAATAAATTTGAAAATTTTGACTAAATTAAACAAAGAACCTTAAATTATTCCTGTAAAGACTGTGAAGACCTTTATTTCATTCATACCACAAAATTAGGTTAAAAAGTCATCCTCACAATGTCTACAGTTGGAGCAACCTAACCTAGTGAATCCACAATCTCAGTTCCAATTAAGAGTGAAAAGCAACAACAATGGTTTATTTTACCTGTAGGAGTGATCAAATGTATTTCGATACGGGTGCATTTCCTGAAACAAATAATGAATGAATGAATGGTTAGAGAATGGAAGAAGCTGAAAACCCTAGCAGTAGATAGAGGAGAGAGAGTCAAAGCATAATACGCAAGAATGGGTCACATTCGTCGGCTTCTGAGCCGTGACCACGTAGTTCCACACACTCATTTTCCCCTTCCTCTCTATTCAATCACCACTCACTGCCTCTTCTTCTCTTTCTCGCAGGTGCCAATCCTACACATCTCACGCGTGTTTACCTATATATATATATATATATATATATATATATAGTATACATATAGCCACCTAAAAAAGAAAAAAAAAAATTTATCAGCTAATAACCATTTTGTAGACCAAAATGCCCTTGGATTTTTTTTTTTAAAATCGTTTTCTTTTTTTTCATCTCTCTACAAACATGTTATTTTTGCTTAAACTTACCACCAAAATATTAAGAATTTTCTTGAGGAATGTCAACAAAATAGACTATTGTGATTTTGGAGCTTTTAACTTCAAAATTTCACTTTCAAAACGAGTAAGGTAAAATTTATTGTTTTTCAATTTAGCTCTAGGAAAGATGTTGTATGATCAACATTATCATGTAACATTAATTATCTTTGTCAACATTTGTTACATTTATAATGCAACATTTGTTAATTTCATCATACAACAGACGTTTAGTTCGTCATGCTACATACATCTAGTTCAGTACATCATGCAACTTTTGTCTAGTTCATCATGCAGCATAGATTTAGGTCATCATGGAATATTAATTTACTCCATCATTCAAATTCATCTAGTCTATTATGCAATATTCGATTCTTTAATTCATCATGGAGCATTTATTTAGTTTGTCATGCAACATTTATTTAATTAGTTATGCAACCTTCATCCACTTGTTCATGTACCATATGTGAAGTTCATCTTGCAAAATTTGTATAGAATTCATCATGCAAAATCTATTTAATTACTTCATCAGGCCACATATATCTAGTTCATTATGAGTATAAAACATAAATATATTAATTACTTGAACTATAAAAAGATTTGCTTTTAATATAAAACATTAAAAGTACAATTTCACTATAAAAGCACTGCATATAAAAGGACAAATTACAAATTAGATATACAAAATTTACCTCTTTGCAAATGGAACAAACATCTTATTTTACTAATAAATTATCCTCTCTATCATTAGTGAAATTAGTTATTTTTAATTATTTACCATAGGTGACCAATAAATAGTACATTATGCACTTATCAATTAAGCTAAGTTAATGTAATATATATATCCTTATCTTCCATTGGATGCACAGTGAAGATATTAAGAATCAAAATAAAAAACTATAGATACCTATCATCCATCTAATTTTGAGATTGTACGAAATTGAAAACAGAAATTTAGAAAAAAAAAAAAAGAAAAAGCAAAAGACAATTTATGTCTCCACTTTCAAATACTTTTATATCTCTCTCTCTTGCTCTCTTAATTCTTTTAGATGTCTTAATCGTCCATCTCTATGATAGATGATAGAAATTTTTTGAATTCTTTTTATCTTTTATTTTTTTTTGAAATTTTTTGTTTTAATTTTATAAAAAATCTCTGTTGTTCATCTCTAGATGAACAATAAAGATTCAATTTTTTTTTTCAAATCCAATTTTAATATAAAATATAAGATATACAAATAGGGCAAAAAGAAGCAAATACCCTGAAGGTGTTAAGGTTGACTATCGATAGGAAAGATACTTTGATAGTAAAACGATTAATTGCTACCGCTTGCAAAAAGGCAAACCTTAGGTGGTTAACTTGTAATTTGCTATATATAATTTGAGATAACTATATTCTAATTACTTTGGGTGAAAAACAAAAGAATCCCCTAAGGCATAGGTTAAGGTCAAATCAATCTCTAAATTTTTGAAAGAGTAACACTAGGTTTCCCTAATATTTTATTCAAATTCATATTTAAATAATGTGACATGTGAGTTATCAATATAATGTAAATTATAAGATATGTGAAATATAAATTTTGGCATAAAACAAGGCTTTTTTGCTCTTAAAAAACTACAAGATGAGAGATATGAAGTCAAAATGAAAGTCGGTCCCAATACCATACCTTTTTGTGTTCAATATTGTAACTAACAAAGCAAGACAAGTGACTCATGGTTTTAACTTGGTACGTCATAGGGTTGAAGAATAATAAAACAATCACATCTATAGACTTTAAGATTTTGATAATTTGGAAAAGTTTATAAGGAGTTTGATTCCATATGACTTGAGAAAGGACATAATTAATAGCTAAATTGTCGTCAAAACAACTTCCCCTAAAATTCAAGAAAAAGATGAAAAAAGCACGAGTAGTAATGGTTTTAACATGGTATCAAAACTTAGAGGTTCGAATTTAAATATCTTCTTCTCTTCTATCTAAAATTCTTATTATACAAGTTATCTTGTTGGAGGCATCTGTTATGTGTTCAATATTTGTCATTTGCCCACATTGCACATAAAAGAACATGTTAACTTGTAATAAATTCCTTCAACGTTAATTTTAAATACTGTAATTTGACTTTTTCCTATCAGTCTGAGTTTTTAGGTCTAATGGTTATTAACAGCTGAAGATCTCATACCTTTTTAAGTGAAATTTGATGTTTTTAAATTTTAGAGTTTAACCCACCCATTCATTGTTTGTTTCTATCCAATATGACCATTTATCTCACTTGTTGTCTTATTATAATTATTAGGAACCGTTCGATTTTTCCATGAAGATACGTAATTTAATTATTTTAACAATAAAAGATACTTGTAATTCATAATTCGAACTCATTGTCCAATATAGTTTAATAGTAGAGAGTGCTCACTCGACTTGTCAATGTTTTATATTTAAGTTGTCATTAGTTTTAAAATTAATACCAACATATGAAATGAGTTTGTTTAGCATATGTAGTTCATGAATAAAAGACGATATAATTGGCATGCAAACTAACACTTCATTCACAAATGATGGTGTTAAAAAAAATTCATCTTTATAGTTTGATGATATGTTCAAAACTCACTATAATTTTTATACTATTTATTGAATCTCTTTCGTTTTAAAAATAATCTCAATATTGAATTTTTAAAATTGATTTTAATACAAATTCAATTAATATAGAACTCAATTTGTGATTATGTTAAGAGAAGTGTTTTTTTTTTCCCATAGAATTTAACCGAATAATGTTTTGTTCAACCCTAATATAAATGGAAAGTCAAAACTAAAATATTTTGCATTGAAAAAAAATCCTTTTAGTCAAAACTAAAATATAAATGGTTTTAGTGTGATTGGAATTGGTTTGATGTTTGTGTTTAGAAAGATTGTGTTGAGGTTGTGTTTGATGTCTAATTTTGAGCCCCCCAAAAAAAGAATTGGGCTCAAAACCGAAGAACAGGTGTTCGATTCGGTTTGGTTCTTTCCCCTAAAAATACCATGTATTGAGAACTAAACAGTGGTTAATTATGAATCAAATCAAACACCCAAGTTCCCATTGACAGGACCTATCTCGACTCCTATCTCGAGTCTGAAAGGATCCCATGAAAATGGGGGTCTTTTTTATTGACATCTGGAGTTTTTAAAAACCTATTAGAAAAATTTTCATAAATCATATGGTTGTCTTATAAATTCAATATGAACAAACCATTAAACTTATATATTTCTCATGTTGGACCCATTTACTGAATATATAAAATATTCATAAATTATCTGAAAAAGATATTTTATCTGTAAAGGTATTCTAAAAACATATTTATGAAATTTGGTTAATTAAAAATAATATATACTGATGCAAAAATGTTTTTATATAAAAATAATAATGCAGTTTATAATCACCATGTGACCCTCCTCATTATATGCAATAATCTGTACGAACCTGCAGTAGATGTATAAAAAATGGATTTATAAAAGAGTGAGCGCTAATGCCAAGTGAGTGAATATAACTTTTCTAAAAAATAATTTTCTAAATAAATTATAACATATTTCAAGTAATAATAAATACTTCTCAATGATTCATATAAATTCATATCTAAAATAATAAAACTAAATTCAATTATTTATAATATAATAAAACTATAACTATTTGTATGCATAGTTTTTGATAACTTTATAAAATATATTTTGTAACTATTATCTATAAAATGTTTCTGAAATAATTTTTTGTAAATCTGGTGTTTTGTAAATCTCATTCAACACTGCTCAAACTTAAAATGTGACATCTGTAATCTAAAAATTTATACCAATTAATGCGCAGAAAAATCTGTCATACATGATGAAGATACTTAACACACATGCAAAGCGAGAGATAATATCTACCATACACATGCTGAGTGACTTAATGACTCTCCCGACATTTACCATACATGTGCTAGGCGAATTTGTAACTCACATATGTGTAGTTTGTTTGACCGTTAGAGGGAATGGTACAACCTTGGTGTTTTGAAAACATATTTATTTTTCCTTTCTCAAATCTTTTCCTAATATCCATATAATTTTGGATTAATACTTTTCTTGAAACACAAATAAATGAGTAAATAATACTTAAAATTTGCTAAAATCTTTCTTATCATAAAGTCAAACTATTAACATCAAATTCTGTATAAAATTCCAATACATAAAAAAAAAAATTCTCAAGTCAATCGTAAAATATTATCAATAAATCATGAAACTAATTAGATAAATTTTTTTTCTAATAACAATTAAATAAATCAAATCTATATATAACTGTAAATAATTAATTCAATTTAAATAAATAACCCACTCACATAACTCTTTTGCTTAGCTTTAAATCTAAAATGGATTTCCATTCGATTTTTCATAATCTCGGATTCACCCTAAAATCATATAAAACTCATGAATTTAAAACTTATAAAAAATTAAATAATTTTCTGGAATCTAAATCCTATTAAAATAAACTTATTTATCTGGATAAATTAGACACTCATGTACTTAGGCCACCCATATGAAATATCCTTATATTTCTCTTCTCTCTCTTTTTCTTTTTCTTCTTATCTTTTCTTTCCTCTTCTCATGGTTTTCTTTCTTCTTATTTGATTTATTATTTATTTACTTATTTTTGTTCTCTGTGTGAATGGCTTTCGAAGACCTGTATGTATATATACACACACTACATCCTGATCTCTTTTTATCGCCTCATGTCACATTTACTTATTTTTATTTCATTTTGTTTTATTATTATATTATTATTTTTTTCCTCAATTGGCACTTACCATTTACTTTTATATATATTTTTCAATCGACATGGCTTGCCATCTTATTTTTTTATTATATTTATTATTATTATTATTATTATTTTAAAAGAAAACTCACCTATTGTTTGAATTTTTCTGCCAACATAAGGAAATTTTCATTTTGCCCCTATGACCTTTTGCCTTTTAATCCAACTTTCTTAATTTCTTTTAAGAATATCCTCCATGAGAATATTTATCCATAAATTTATTTACTTCTAAAATTTGTATCAGACTAAATTAATAACAATAAATTGGATTTCAATCAATCTTTTAGGTCTATTAGGATTCGGACCTTACACCCGATGGGCCCCTTCCTTATATACTTTAGGCAGCCCGTTGGTAACTCCATGGTAACCCTCCAGTCAACGTCTGATCCAGTTGGAAAGTTCTCGTAAAGTTAAGCCGTTTACTTTTACTTGAGGAATCTACTATAAATCACTTAAGCTCTTTTTTTGATTAAAAATAGGTGGGAACTTTTTCTATTTTACATATAATTACCAAATCAATTTTATAAAAAATTTGGTAGCATGACGACTATATTTTTGAAAATCCCACCCTACAAAGTTTCATAAAAAGATTTATACACTTCTAATTTCAAACAATTCTCAACTTGTGGGCCTCCAGGATCTATTAGTGCATATGCATCATGATCATGGATAGAGATTATATCGGTGACTACCTCTAGGGTGGCCTCTACTTCCTACTGGGTGATTGCGAACACTCGTGCCTGGGTGTAAGGCTTACTTGGCTGCCTCGTTGGAGGTGTTCCTTTACCGCCTGGACCTCTGGACGACGTTGTGGTGCTCTACCCTCTACTTTGGGAACCTCTGGTCGACACTGGCCTGTGAGGGTACTACTGAAGGTCCGACTTTTGAGTTTGCAGTGCTAATGAGCTGTGGGCACTCTTTTATAAAATGTCCTTCCTACTCACAGTAGAAACAAATAGTTGTATTCTTTCGACACTTACTAAGATGTCGCTTTCCGCAAGTATTGCATTTTGGGAATGTGTTCCTTGTGTTTCAGGAGCCTTCAAATGTTATAAACGGCCTAGCTGATCCCTAACTGGATGATGCTCCTTGGGTCATCTTCCTGCTACTATCCCATCTTGACTTAAGCTTCTTCTTAGAGAACTTACTGGGCTTTACTAGGGTAGGCTGGATCCACTGCGTTTAAGTTCTGCTCTCCCACTCTGAGATATAGCTATCACGTTCCTTTCCACTTTCATTGCTGCTTCTACTAATTCTCCATAATGAGTCTGAGGGGCTAGAGATAACTGGATCTGAAGACTAGGATTTAGGCTTGCAATAAATCTTTTACATTTCTATTTTTCATTTTCAGAAATAAACGGGATGATCCATACTAACTCTGAAAATTTCTTCTCATACTCAGTCATCGATGTCGACCCCTGCTCCAATCCAAAAAATTCTTCAATACGGGCATTTTTGTAACTTTTCGGATAGAACCTGTTTGTAAATTCTCTCTGAAACTGCATCCATGACACCCCACCTGGATGTTGTCTCTTTAAGGCCTCCCACCAACTTTTGTTCTATCTTCCAAGAGGAAGAAAGAGAATAGAACTCACTGGTCATCCATGCACCTTTAATTCCTTCAATTCAATTGGGGACATTCTATAAGGAGGAATTGAAATCGACTCTTTTCCCAAAATCAGATCTATTTTAAACTCTATCTCTCTATCTGGAGGTAGTCTTGAAAGATCATCTAGGAATATATATGGGAACTCTTTGACCATTGAAATACCTTCTAATCGAGTTCCATTCTTTTTCTATTCCACCATGTACGTCAGATATCCTTGGTACCCTTTTCGAAGCATCTTCCAAGCTATTATGACAGACATAAGATTGGTAGCGAGTACGTTCCGTATTCCACAGAATACCACTTCTGGTTCCCAAGGTTTGATCAATTTAACCTCCTTTTTATAACAATCAACCGTAGCCTGATGTCTAGATGTCCCGTTTATTTCTGAAAATGAAGAACAGAAATGTAAAAGATTTATTGTAGTTTTAAATCCTAGTCTTCGAATCCACTTATCTCTAGCCCTATAGATTCATTATAGAGAATTGGTAGAAGCAGCAATGAAGGTGGAAAGGAATGCAACAACTATATCTCAAAGTGGGAGAGTATTAAGCACAGCGAATCCAGCCTACCCCAGCAAAGGCCTAGTAAGTTCGCTAAGAAGAAGTCTAAGTCAAGATGGGATAATAGCAGAAAGATGACCCAGGGAGCGTCATCTAGTCAGGGATCAGCTAGGCCATCTACAACATTTAGAGGCTCTTGAAGCATAAGGAACACATTCCCATAATGTAATACCCGCGGAAAGAGACATCTGGGTGAGTGTCAAAAGAATAAAACTACTTGTTTCCATTGTGGGCAAAATTGACATTTTATAAAAGAGTGCCCATAGCTCATTAGCACTACGAGCTCAGAGGCCAAATCTTTAGCAGTACTCTCATAGGCTAGTGTTGGCTAGAGATAGGGAGGCAGAGGCTCCCAGAGTAGAGGGCAGAGCACTACAGTGTCGTTTAGAGATCCAGGCGGTAGAGAAGCACCTCCGATGGGACAGCCAAGTAGGCCCCGCACCTAGGCACTAGTGTTCTTAATCACCCAACAGGAAGTAGAAGCCACCCCAGAGGTAGTCACCGGTACGATCTCTATCCTTGATTATGATGCCTATACACTAGTAGATCCCGAAGGTTCAGAAGTTGAGAATTGTTTGAAATTAGAAGTATATAAATCATTTTATGAAACTTTGCAAAGTGAGATTTTCAAAAATATAGTTGTCATGCTGTCAAAATTTTTATAAAATTGATTTGGTAATTATATGTAAAAATAAAAAAGTTCCCACATATTTTCGGTCAAAAAAAGAGCTTAAGTGATTTATAGTAGATTCTTCAGGTAAAAGTAAATGGCTTAGTTTCATGAAAACTTTTCAGCCGGATCAGATGTCGACTGGAGGACTACTTTGGAGTTGTTAGTGGGCTGCCAGAGTATATAAGGAAGGGGCCCGTCACACCCACCCCTACCAACACACCAATGATGTGACCAATAGCACTGCAAGCTAAAGTGTCAACCATTATGAAGTTAGTTGTGTCATCTGTTTACAACCCTGAGTTCTTAAAGAAATCTATTACTTGCTCTTCTTTGGTAATTTACTTAACAACTCACATGCGTACTGGGTCATTTGATTGCTCTTTTTTAAATTAAAGTGTTAATTAGTGTGAAGCCAATACATACTTAAATGATATGACATGTGAGTTGTCAAAATCTTATAAATCATGGGATAATGTGATAATTAATAAGATCTTGACAACTCACATGTCATGTCATTTGGACATGAATTTGGGCGAAAGTTTTTGAGAAGCCTAACATTACTCTATGTATATACATCTAACTTACTCTTCTTTTTCAATTTTGTTTACAACACACTATTAAATTCTAATTTGAGAACTAATCACTATAGTAGTTGTATATTGGTGGTGCAAGCAATAGTGTGGTAAAAAAATTGTGATAACTACAAGAAAATAACCTGATAGAAATTGAGATCACCTTAGTCAATCTTATATTCACATTATCAAAATTATAAATTTAATTATCTCTTTCTTATGAAAAATCAAAACTTTAAAGCAATACAACTTACCTCTCCGAAGTGCCTTAATGATTTACTATTGATTAATAGTAACATGAGAATTATTGTTACATTTGTTAGTGGTTTTTCCTTGCCTAGTCACCACACTCATCAAGTACACAACACTAGTGAAAAGAAAGGATATTCAAACTTTGTTAAACACACAAAAGATAGCAAGAGAGAAGATTATATATAGGTTGCTGTAAGTTCTAAAACTTGATAATTTAAATAAAATTTCATACAATAGCCATCATATCGTTTTAAAAAACTTAAGGCGCACCGAGGTGTAAAGGGGTTGTAAAGCTTGAGACACAAAGCTGCAAGACGCACCTTTTCAATGTAAGCCACACCTGTTATAAAAAAAAAAAAAAACTTAAAATATTATAAAATCATAAATTTGGGGTCTTATTTATATATATTAGTCATGAGATACCATTGATTTTTTTTTTTTAAAAAAAGGAATTTACCACATCATTTTTCAAACCCTAATTTTTCAACATCAAACATAATCTACTGAAAACATGTCAAGCATTAACACATAAATTTCCAAATCACTCATGATATTTAAACATATTTACTATGAAAATATATAATTCCACACAACTTATTATAGTTTTTAAGTGAGCAATCGAAAAACCCCAAATTTGTTTGTACGAACCCTTACAATGTACACACCCTCCAACAAAATAAAATTCAATCCATCTCTTTCAATAAATCAGTCTAAAAACCACCTTTCCAAAAGAAAAAAGTTATTGCAAACCTTACCTTCCCTCAATTGTCAACGATGGTCCAGTTCTTTCATACTATGCAGCTCTAAACCCTCGTTTGATAGCCTTAAATGAACCAACGAACACACTAGGCTTCCAATGAAGGAACATGTAACCAAGAAAAATGTGATTGACGATGATGGTGGTACATGAACAGTTGCTAGGGTTTGACGCGAAATGGAGGGCACAGTGAGGTTGCATGAATGAAGATAGTGGATTGTCTTTAAAGGCATTCAAATGGCACCTTACTAGGTATGTAACACCCCAAATTTGAACCAGTCTAGTAGGTTATATACATATATATAAATAAAGTTTGGGTGGGGTTCAAATAAAATCATAAGGGATTCAACTAGAAACTTAAATTAAAGAACTTAAAGAAAAAGTAATTCAAGTGAACCCAATTAGAAAAACTAGTAATGGCTCAATTATTTTTCTAAACACACCTAATTGTTTTTCTAAATACACCCATCTAAAGTCAAACATAGAAAAAGAAGAATGTAAGAGGGGGTAAAATTATCCACCATAAAAGAAGAGAAATTATGAAATTTTTGAAGGGCAAATTATGAAACAATAAAGAAACATGAGGGGGCAAGATTGGAAATGCAAAAGACACTTGGTTGGATTTTAATTGAATGAAAAAATGAGTCGTGGAAGGAGGGTTAAGTGTATAAAATTATGGCCATGCATGAGAGTATATATATATATATATATATATATGTAATTATATGTGATTTAAAAAGCCAACCCACCCATTTCTTTATCTTGGCCGAACCTAACCCTAAAAGGAGAAACAAAAATCAAAGGAAAGGGAGAAGAAAGAAAGAAGGAGAAAAAAAGAAGATGAGGAAAAAATCAAGGAAGTTTGGAGAAGAATTTGTGGTATGAAACTAGCTCTAATTTAGTATCAGTTTTCTTAGTTTAGTTCTTATAAACTCTAAATAAGTTTTGATGTTATTTTAGGTGAAAAAAGGTACAAGGAAAAGGCAAGCTTAAGTGGACTTTCATAGAGCTTGGAAGTAAATTAGTGATTATAGAAGCATTTTGTTATGTTTCCACTTTTATCAATTTTGAGATTTAAATATATTATGTGATTTATGAATTTTGAAGTATATTTTAAGATTTTGAAGTATGTTTTAAGAATTTGATACATGTTTCATGAATTGAAAATGATAGATTTTGGTTAGAACACATGTTGTATGAAGTGTGAATTTTAGAGTATGTTTTGGAAATTTTAAAGTATACTAGAACCTACAAAATTTAAATTATATTTTATCAATTTTAAGATATGATTTATGATTTATGAAGTATGGATTTTGTTTTGAAATCTTAAAGTATAGTTTGTAGTATATGGATTTAAGATTTTGTTTTATGACTTTGAAGTATACTTTATGGTTTATGAAATTAGAAACTATATCTTTTGATTGATTTTAAAATATGTTTGATGATTTGTGAACTTTATATTTTGTATTGGGTTTCCAAAGTGTGTTTTATAATTTAGTAAAGTAGACTATGTTATATGGTTCATAAATTAATTAATTGATTTATGAAAATTTATATTATATTTTATAAATTATATGAGAAGTTATGATTTTTGTATATATATGCATGGATGAGATTTTTGTTAGAAACTTAATGTTTGATATGGAAAACTTTACAAAATGTATTTGGAACTACACTTGCAAGAACTTGAAAGTAGAACACCAAAGTGTACCTTCCCTTCTAACGGTTAAATTGGCATCACGTGAGTAAGGTCAAGATAGTTACCTAACACATGCGTAGCAAAAGTTAGAAAAGTCATTGGGGCTTTCAGAGAGAGTCATTGAGTTGCCTAACATATGGATGACAGATGTTATCCTTGCCCTCTGCATGTGTGTTGAGTATCTCCACCATGTATGACAGATTTCCCGGGTACTAGTTTGGTGTAAATTACAAATCTAAAACCATATCTAAAGATAATCCATGCAAATGCTTCTAGGATCAAATATATAGTGCCATTATTGCCTTATCATACTCATATGTATTTAAGTAGGCTCAAGTGAGACTTTTTAGATGAGTTGCAATAAATAAGGAAGTCCAATTTCTATAGAACATAAATTAACATTATATATATTTTTTATTTATTCTAAATATTTTCTCGTGTTTCCAATATATTTTCTTTGTTTTATGTTTTCAACTCGTTGTTCTGTGCCTTCTTAGTTTCTTGTTTCATGCTTTTTATATGTTATCATCTTATTTGTTTGTTTGTTTTTTTTTCCACAATTTGATATTAAATATGTGTGTAGATATGTTCTTGTATATATGCTTCCTAAGTTTAAAATATATCTACAAATGGGATTATATATGTAAACTCTCGATTATGATTACGGTTTACTAGTATTACTCCAGTAGTAGTCTTTAATGTTAAATTTATTTTCGCATCGCGAGTGAGATATCGATTAGAAGACCCAAGAGTATTAGAGAACGATATGAGAGAGTATAGGGTGAGATAAGCTCACAACTAAAGTAAACAAATTATAAAAATTCATCCAATGTGATAGGCCTCTCTCCTTACTAGGCTCACTGGTCGCCTCACGGTAGCCCTCCAGCGGATATCTGATCCAATTGAAAAGTTCTCGTAAAGTTATACCGTTTATTTTTCAAAACTTTCTTTTAATGCGGAAACATGAGAAAATTTTTCATTTTCTTTTTAATCGTTTATAAAACAAATTTATAAAAATTCAGGCAGCATAATAGCTGTTTTTCAAATATGCCACCTTGCAAATTGAAAATTTACACTTTTAACATAAAAATATAATTTCATTCGCCAAAAATTTAATTTTATAAATACCAAATACTATATACAAACCAAAATATAATTTACAAATATATTCACCAAAATATACTTATAATGTATGACATACAATTTAAAATGTAAACCTATGCAGTGATTATCTTCGCGTCAGACCACCTACGCGTCTGATGGAGCCTCTTCTAATTGACGGCTCATATCTATACCTGGAGAGGATTTTTCAAAAATACATAGAAAAAATAGTGAGTATAAAACTCAGTAAGCGGATAACTTTTAAATTGAGATCTTCTTTTCTAAAAATATATATATATATATCCTCCCAAAATAAATTTATAAAACTAGAAATTTTCTCATAATTTTATTAAAATTACAAAACTAATTTGATTCTTATAAACTTTTCTTTGTTTCTTGAAACTAGAAATAAATTTATGATTTAATAAACTTCACGTTTATTGACGTGTTTTTCTCTTTTGATCTCGCCAAAGACAACCCAGGGAAATCTTAGCTTTATAGTGACGGAATTTCTCATCGCCATCTAAGCTCGAGGATACTACTATGTGTAGTCGCAGATGCGGGAAAACTTGAGGTTACGATCCTTTCCAACATCGACAGATCTACACTACCATATGCGTGCAGAGGGCGACTCATAGACTCGACTCAAACCCCTAAGTTAGTAACTGACTCTCTCAACCACTCTTGCCATACATGCATACGGTACTTCGGTCGGTAATCTCTAGGGGTTAGGGTAAACCCAAGGCATCTAAAATTTCTTTTTCCAAAGTACTAAAAATTCTTTCTTTTCTTTTAACATAAGGCTTGAAACTAAAATCTTATTTTTTTCTAAGGCTAAAGCCTAACTTCAGAGCTACTTTAGCATGTCTAATTCTTGTATATAATTACTCAAATAAAATTAATTTGCTTTCATACTAAAAGAGTTAACATGCTAAAGTTTAAATAATTCAAAATTATAAACTTGGTAACTAAAATAAAAATGATTACTTGAACATATATAAAGGGAGCATTTAAACAATCATTTAAATAAATTCATTATAACTCAATAAATCTCATAAACACTTTAAATAAAAATATAACCACTCACTATTTTAGCTCATGCTCGGACACTAATTCACCTTCCCTTGCTTCTGATTTACCTTCACATATCACATTCTAATTTTAGGTAATTTCGCAACCAATCTCAAATCGCACCAAATTCGATTATAGCACATTTCACTAACGCATCAATGACCATTCCAAATTAATCTATCATCAAAGTAGATTATAAAATCCTTAACATCCTTCAAAAATAATTTCGTGACATTTTAATACACTAATAATCAAATCAAGACAGCTTATAAACTACCACTTTTCTTCAATTTTATAGCATCAAAACAGCCCCTAAACGTCACTCAAAACAGCCCGTATCATCAAAATAGCTTATGACATCCATTTGAGACAGCATTTAACACCAAAACAGCTTATGATAATCATCCAAGACAGCACTTAACACTAAAACAATCCTTAGAATGATGTAAATACAATTCAATACACGAACAAAAGAATCATGGCAGCTTGCGCATCAAGATTTCGCTACAAAATTCATCACTTCATTCCTTTTTCTTTTCTTTCCAAAATCATCTCAAATCAACATAATATCTCATATCATCATCATTCAAATATTAACATCCATTCAATTACATAAATTTTCCCAAGTTAACCACTTACTAATATAGATCACAACTAATCCATTTTCTTCATTTCAAGCTCAAATCATCACATCCAAAAGCATCAACAATTCATCAACTAAAACCTTAAACTAAAAAAAATCAATCAAATTTCATCACTCAAGGTATCAAACCCTAACCTTACCTCACTAGATTCTTGACCCAAATTTGATTGATGCTTTCCTTCCACTTCCAAGGTAGATTTGATGATAATCAACCTCTAATGATTCCATAAAATCTATCAAACTCTCATTAGATCAACAACCCATTAAAAAGCCCATCAAATTAATTCATGAATTAACTCACTTACCTTCACCTTTTACTTGAGATTTCTTGATAGATTATAGAGAGAAGGATGGATGGCACACTTAGAATCTCTTCTTCTTCTTCTCTTTCTTCTTTTTCCTTCAGGGCTACACTTGCTCACGATTTCAAGCTCTCCCTTTCGGTTCTCATCTTCACTTCATGGTTTTACTTCAATTTGACCGAATCTCATCTCTTGTTTCACTCTCTCATGCATTCACTTATATAGAGCCCACTTTTACTTGACAAAAATACCCTCTAACTATCTTTAAAATCTCACAATTATCATTAATTACAAACTAAATTATTTGATCGGTCAATCACATAAAAAAATCATTCATTAATCAACTTAAAATTTTCTTAACCACATATTTAGTCACCATATTGACCCTAAGATGTCATTCCCTTATTGGTCCATTTAATTTCACAAGGATTATGCTTGTTTGATGATTATCTCTTCAAGCAACACTTTAAAAATTCCTTAAACTTAAAATTTAATTCTCATTTAACATTAATAAATTCCAAAAATATTACATGATCATCCTATCATCAAATTGATCATGCAATACTCTAATTGAGTGTCTTAACTTTCAATCTCATGCTTCGAAAAAAAAATTCAGTTGGTTTTAAACTCACTAGTTTCACAACATTTCCGATAAGGGTATTTTTATCGATAAATATTTGGAACCCTTAAAATCCACTTAAACAGACTCATTTTTGCTCCATTTCAATTTCTAATAACTCTAATTCCTATCCCGGGACTTATGATGTTCAGGGTCCATTTTTCAAAAATCGCTATTCACACAGAAATATTATTCATCCAAAAATACTATTCACCCGAAAATACTATTTACCGAAAAAATTTTATCTCATGAAATTTGAGGAAATTTTTCGTTTCCTGAAAATCACTATTCACTCAAAAATACTATTAATATGAAATTACTATTCATTTGAAACACCATTTATCTAAAAATACTATTTAGCCGGAAAACACTATTTGTCCTAAAAAATGAAATTTTGGGTTATACACAATGAGAATTAGCTAAGTGTGATAGAATTTATGGTGCTTCGTGAGCCATTTGGAATCTTTTGATTGGTGGATTGAATAAGTGGTTTTTAAAGTGACAAGTGGACCTATTAGAATTGATCTTATCTATTTAGGGGTCAAAATGGAATTAAGCAAAGTTCAAGGGCTAAGTTGTAATTAAAAGAAAAAATTTCCCACTATAAATAGAAGCCGTTTTGTCTCATTTCCATTGTTTTTGCTTGTCCAAAACCGAGAGGGAGAGTGGTGGTGGTACCGTCCATGAGCAAGAGGAGAAACCAAGGGATTTCAAGCAATTTCATCAAGAATCTCATCACCAAATTGCTTGTCATCAACCAAAGCTTTAAGGGCAAATTTGGAGTAAGATTGAAGTTTAAATAGGTGAGTTTCATTGTCTTAATTCAATCTAGATGAGTTAAAAACTCGTTCTCCATCTTGCTTCAAATGTTGTTTTGAGTTTATAGATTGAAACTAAGTTTATTGGTGATGATTTTAGTGTAGTTAGTGTGATAAAAATTGAAAGTTAAATGTTGATATATTTGAAGGGTGATTCATGACCAAGTTTGGGCTTGGTGAATCCATCTTTGATTTCATGTTTTGAGCTTAAATCTAAACATATTTGAGGCTAAGAAATCTTATAGAAGTGTTAGAATTAAATAAGCAAAAGTGTAGAGACAGATTTAGTGATTTTAGCTTAGTTGAAGGACATTAATGAAGCTTATGTAAAATCATTCTTTTGATGCATGAAATGAATATGTTTGATCATATTTGAGTGAAAGAATACTAGATGTGAAAGAAATAAGTTGATTGCATGCTTTAAGTAAAAATGTGTATGAAAAAGTGTTGGAAAAATATGGTCTTTGGCTAGGAATGCCCACCCGGTAACCATTTCTTTTCGAATTCGCTTCATGGTCGACCTAAATGTGAGTTAGAGAGATGATTTGAGTGAAAATGGAATGAAGAAAAGCTTTGGATTGGCTTCTAGGTAGCATTCGGGTTTGACACCCCTTATTTTTCATTTTTTTCGTTCCAAACTTTAGAAAATTTTTTCGAGCATACTGGGGTATTCTATGTGATAATAAATAGGATTCATAAAAAGAAATTATAATTCGAAAGTCTCGGATAAGTTAAATCTTAGTTGAGAAAGTTTAGATGTAAAAAAAAAAAAAAAAGGCTTTTATAGAGTTAATGACCTTATAAGTTAATTATTACTTTGCATTAGTGAGTTTAGTGGTTTTAAATGAGTATTTGATGTTTTAGAGTGAAAGCAAAAAGTTTCTGAGGCTTCCGGAGGAAAATCATCATCTATCAGATGGTGTTTTGTGAGTAGAAAGCTAGTCATTCAAGAGTTATTTTATTTGTTTCCTACTTGTTGTTATATATGAATGAATGTATTTTATTTTCTGTTCATATGAATTTATTTATTTTGTAATTTAGTTATTTATTGAAATTATATTAAGATTCTAGCATGTGAATTTCCAATTGGGTATAGATTTATACCGAAAACATGCTAGAAATAAAGATTTTAGACTTTATGCCTTAAAAATGAGCTTATTTGAGAATACCAAGAAAAAGTATTTTATTACGTCGATGGTTTATCTTAGCCCCAATTGAATACCAAGTCGAGTACCCTTTGCGTGTACAGTAGATGTGAGAGAGTTACTAACTGAGAATGGAGTCTGAACGACTCCTAAGAGAGAGAGTCAATTGAGTCACCCTCTGCAAGTATAAGGGTAATATAGTTCAGACCGATTGCGTGGAGGTAACGCGTGCCCAGAGTTTTCCGCATCGGCGACTACACATGGTAGATTCCTTAATTCCTAGTGGCCAGCGAGATATTTTAAGCTGTCACGACAGGAGTAGTTTCCCTGAGTTACCATTCGGGTGAGAAATGAGAAAGTTTCAAAAAAAGATTTAGAACGAGCTTGGAAAACAGTTTTCGAACGAGTTTTCGATAAAGTCTTTTAGAAAAGTATAAAACTATTTTTCCTTAGTTTTATTAAATTGTTATTCTCACTGAGTTTTGCTCGCAGTTTGTTTTCCATGTATTTCTTAAAATTTCTCCCTCAAGTACAAAAGTGAGTCATCCAACAGACGAAGCTCAAATAGACACAAGGATTGACTGACGAATGACTTTTATCGTATTGTATAGCTCATATTTTTGTCATATGCATATTTTGTATCAAAGCATGAAGTAAATTGTAAATGTAAATACAAGTTTTTGGATACGTGTCTTTATAAAGATATTTTGATAAGAAAGTTTTAGTTTTTTTATCAATTTTCGTGATTGCAGTTTTTCATGCTGGAGTTGATTTTGGGACGAGGGCCGGAGGCTCTTGGTAGTTGAGATTGAGTGCTATAGAAGTGTTTTTAAATTGTACTTGAATTTGTAGAGTAGCATAGTTCAATAAATAGCCGGCATGCTGTCAGATTTTTATTAGAAAAACGAAAAATTTTTACCTTTGCCACCTAGTAAATGTTTAGAAAACAAGTTAAACTAAGTTTCGATGCTTCGACAGGATTTCGTCGAACCAAAGTTAGGGGTTCGTTGGAGTTCCGTCGGGGTGCTACGAGGTCTTTCTCGGGTTCAGAGGAAGGATTTGGGAAGGGTCCCGTTAATATAAGAAGAAAATCAATGACATTAGGAGTTGGCCAGATTGTATATGTTGAGCAATTAATATATTTCTTTATGAGCAATTAATCTTAAGTGTTGTTGTTTAGTTGTTTAGTTGTTTCAACATTCAAATAGCTTTTTCCATATATTTTACAGAGGGTAGTTAATTTAATACTGCTTTCACAAATGCAAATGAGAATTGCTTATTAATTAATATGATCTAAAATAGTGCTCCTACAAATTTTCAATAGCACCTTTATCTTGATTTCTATGGTTTTGCTTCTTATGGACTTAGCTTATCATGACTTTATACTGCTTTTTTACATGCATTTTATTTGTTTTTGTCTCTAAAAATTTATAACAAATTAATTGTCTCTAAGATCACATGAAATTATTTTTGCAATTGTATTAGTTTTTCTATTGAGCAAGATATAAGTCCCATCGTACAATCTTCATGGTATTTCTTATACATGTATATATATGTATATATATTTGTAGTAAGTTGTTATATATATATATATATATATATATCTATAGGTATTCCTTCATTAGGTATTTTTTTATATATGTATACATATGAGGATTAGGAGTTGGCCCCAAGCCTAAGTGCTCTTCTGGAGTGACAACACGTAGATGTGCACAACTTGAAGAAGCTACAAGAAGAGCTGAGGAAGTGGAAACAAGATCTAAACAACTAGCTGATGAGTTAACAACAGTAAAAGCTGAATTAGTTGAGATACGTTCAAACTTTAATGAAAAACTTCTTGAAATTCAAGCTCAACTAAGAGGTAATCTCAAAACTTTTTTTATTTGGTCTGCCTAATAATTTTATTATTTATATGAACTTACAATCTTAGTTACTTAAAATAAAATAGATTGAATCTCTATGTTGTTTTGGTTATTTATTGGAAATTTATATTAGTTTTATTGATTATGAGCATTAATTAAATAGTTCTAACTCTTATTTGAAAATTGAGTTCATGTCAATGAAAATAATTTTTTAAAGAAAATTTGGTTATATTACAGAATGTGGCTAAAGTTTTCACACCTACTGAAACAATTAGATAGGTAATTTATTAAATGTAATATTTTATTAATTGTACAATATGTTTTTGATTGCCTATTTTTGTCTCATTGTACAATACTAAAAAAAGTTGGTTCATTGGTACTTGATAACATTCTACAATTCCTTTTATTCATACTTTTAAATTTTTAATTTTATGTCTTCATTTCATTTTTTCTTAAAAAAATTATTATATAACTTCATTATAGTTTTACATTAAATATTATTAGAGATGTATTTCTATACATTAAAAATCTCTTTGTTTTTTCTATGTTTTGTAGATTGATGGTTATTGACTTATGTCAACAAGATGCATCTTTCTGTTATAGTTTGTATTTATTTATTTTTGTTGAATATTTTACAGTTTTGTATTAGTATTTTGGGATGTTATGTTATTTTATTTGTCTTTATTGGCTTATGTCAATGACTTGATCTTTTTTATGTTGGATATATTATACATTTCAATTAGATTTTATGGATATAAATATTAATTTATGTTGTTTCTTTTATATATTTTATTTACGATTTTATCAGTTTAAAAAATAAGATTTTGAATTTCAAAATTTATGTTCTCTATACAGTAATTTCTTATCATTATTAATTAAGTAAATATAATTTAGTTATTTATTAGCAACTGTAAATTCAATATATTATGTATAATGCATGTATGTGGAATTTGTTAGTTGGTGCCATTAGTGACCAAACTACAAGTTTTAAGATTAATGTATTAACCGATCAATATCTATATATATTAGTGACAAAATGCAATGCTTTTGTAACATAATATTTCATGGCTAAAAGAATTTGTATACACTAATTTTATTGGATTTTAGGTATACTAAATGGATTTAGAAACAAAAATAGTTGATTTTTAGTAATCAAAATAGTGGTCACTAATTATAAAATTGTTTTAGTGACCAAATCTTCATTACTAATCAAAGAACTCTATAGTAAGAAAAAAATAGATAATTTGTGACCAACTTTTACATTACTAATTATGTGCACATTAGTGACCATTAATTGTGTATTTGTGACTGAATTTTTGTTGTTATTGTATATCATTAGTGACCATTTCCTTACTACTATTACATAAATATATTATTTTAATAGGGTCAAGGAATAGATTTAATAACGAAACTTTTTAACTATGAATAACAAAAATGATGGTCACTAATGTTCTCAACAATTAGTAACCAATTTTTTTTATTGATCACTAATTGTCTTTAGTATTGGACTTTAAGTAACAAATGAGAACGAGAACTTTTTTTGTCACTAAAACTCATTAGTGACAAAATTTAATAGTTATAGTAACCATATTTTTTGTTATTAATTATACAATTTCTTGTAGTTAAACCTTGATGCAGCAGATATTGACGATGAAGACTACCAAGACGAGGATGAATCAGATGGTGGGTCATCAGTCAGTTTGGTTGATGAAGATGAAGGTTTCGATGAGGTGCTTAGCAAGGAATATTGTCATCCAGATAGTAATCCTTCCACCATCGAAGTGTCATCTGATGAAGAAGATGATGGGTTAGCTAGAATGGCTAGATATTGCAGCCAACATGTTTGGACCCCCAATCCAGATGGGTCAATAGAGTTAAAGGAGGGTCAGGTCTTTGCTAATGCTAAATGTGTTAGGGATGTAATCATTCGGTATGCAATCCAGGAAGGATTCGAGCTAAAAAAGGAGAACAATGACATGTGCAAGTATTATTTAACTTATATGCATTGTCACTATAAAAAGAATTATGTTACATTGTAACTTATGTGTTCATTTCTGCAGGTACACTTTCAGTTGCAAGAATGAAACTTGCGATTGGAGAATTCATACATCAAGACTGCGCGACGGCGTCACTTTCATGGTCAAAAGCATAAGTGGTGCTCATCATATGCGTCGAAGAGTGGCGGGTAAGAAGGAAGCAAAAGCAAAGTGGAATCTACAATTCAAGCTCACCCGAGCACCAGCTTAAAGATATTGCATGATGAGTTGCTCGACCGTTACGCTGTTGCTTGTGATCTCCAAGTTGTGTACAGAGCGAAGAAAGAGGTTTTGAAAAGTTTGAGGGCCCATCATGTGGAGTCACATGGCAAGGTTAGAAAATATACAAATGCCATTATAACCATGAATCCAGGGTCAACAACAAAGGTGCCAGTCAATTTAGATGCGGTCCCGTTGCCAAATTCCAACCTTTTTGTTTTTTAAGCTTTCGTGCAATGCAAGTAGGGTTCATTAGGGGCCGTCGTCCTTTTATAGGTATAGATGGGTGCCTCCTTACTAGTCCATTTGGGGGGGTAATGTTGTCTGCTGTAGGTTTAGATGGAGACAATGGTATTTTTCCCATTGCTTTTGGTGTTTGTGAGTCCAAATCAGCTGATAGTTAGACGTGGTTCTTAAAGTTGCTAGATGAGTCATTAGGTTGGGATGATAGTAAACCGATCTGCTCGATGAGCAATCGACCAAAAGGATGTCTGAATGCTTTAGCAGCTGAGTGGTCACACGCAGGTGCAAAACTGGTGGTGGGTGTAAAAGTTGCTCCACTTTTTGTTACGTATGTCCTAAATTTGAGGAAACTTACACTAAAATATAGTGTAAATTCATAACATCATCAATAAGAAATGTTTATACCGTTTGGACGATGTTTTCTTTGATGATTTTGTGGGTTTTGAAGTCGTCCTTTTCTGACTTGGACCAGCTGTTGTTGTTCCACTTTTTGATGTGTTTCCTCCCTTGCTTGTTCGTTGTTCCTACGTTAAAACATAAAAATTGGTTATAATGAAATATTTAGCAAATTTAAAATGCAAACTGAAAATTAAATTCACCTTCATTTGACAAGTGCGGCTGTTATTGCCAATAACTTTACACACACTGCATTTTAACGTGAAGGTCTTTGTTGCAGCCCTTGGTAGTTCATCGACAGCCCTTCCCCTAACCTTTGTGGGCTTCCCAGTCTTGGCACTTTTTAGTGGTGGCTCAATCAGCTGGGATTCAAACTCAGGCCAGTTTGCTTCATCTGGAATCGGGTTGATAGATCCACTTTAACTTAACTGCAATGCTCCTTTTGTGTAAAACCAGTGCACATGATCATTTGCCGACTCCGTTCGATAGATCAGAACTGCCATTACATGCTGACATGGAGTCCCACTTATTTGCCACATTCTGCATTCACAAATTTTTTGGTCCAGCTTGACAAGAATCTTCCTTTGTCTTCGTTCTATTGTTTCATTCCATACTCCCCTTCCACGCAAAACTGTCAACCTTCTTGCCTCTAGCTCACTTTTCATCAACATCGGTCTTGCATGTGGAGTGATGCTATCATTCATCTTCTCAATTTCACTCCACCTCTTACGGTATCTTACCATCATTCTCCTTCTTAAATGTTCTAACGAACTCAGTATGGGTTTCTCCCTCTCCTCTCTAACCCAACTGTTAAAACTCTCAGATATAGTTTTCGTAACATGGTCTGATTTAATGCGATGGCCAAAGGTATATCTAGCCCACCTCTCCACAGGTTCTTCATTGGTCAGCCAATTGTAAGCTTCAATTGAGTCTTTCTTAAGTAACTCCAAAGCTTATTTGTAGTCTCCCCTACTACCAGCTTTGAATGTTTTCCATAGCAGCCCTTCACTACAGTGACCCCTGTGACCAGTCCTAAAATTTTTCAACATAAGCATGAAAAAGTAACGGGTACCTGCGTGTGATGGCTGCTATATCATATTAGTTGCATGTTGTATGATATTATTTGCGTAGTGATACCTTTTTCAAAGATTTATTACAATAATATATTCAATGGCTTCAATATTTGCAGTAGGCAAACTCCTTCCGCCACATGCAATGAAAGTGGACCAGCTGGACCACCACCTGCCCATGTGATTGATATATGCTCTCAGATAGGTTCCACTTCAGGACTTTGACGGAAACTTTTCAATCTATCTAGTTTATGTTATTTTATAGTTATAGAACTTTATACAATGATTTTGTGGCAGATTTGGATATACTTTAACATGGTTTTTGTGATGCCCAAGTCTTGTTGCTTTTTGTGATGTCCACATTTGCTTGTGCACACCTTTTTGTGAACATAGGCTGCCATGCTATTTATTTTGGGGTTTTGTTGAAAAATAACCCTTTTGTGCTGACCTATTTGGGAACTATCCCTTTTTTTTTAAAGCACAAGACATTAACATTTTGAGGACGAAACTGCCCTTGACCGATCGATTATTTGTGTGCGAGTTAGTCGCTCTCAACCAAAAGGTCACTCTGTCTCTCTCTATTCCCAACGTGTGCCTTGTGTGTGTTTTTCAAAATGAAGCAACCTTCTCCTCACCATCGCATATCACCCATTGCGGACCTCGACCCACATTCCGACCGACGCACCCATTGTGACAAGGCAAAGGCGACAGACGAACCCGCGTTTCGACCTACGCACCGACAGGTTTTTGTGTCTTTTGCCGTGAAAGAAACTCCATTTCGAACCAACTATCAGACCGCATCACCGCCCCTGTCAGCGAGTGACGCCCTCCACACAGGACCTAAATCCCAAACCCGACCCACCCTTTTTTTGTTGGTCACTCTCTCTACCAAATGTTTCACTCTCTATTCCCAACCTTTTGCTCACATTCTCTCTTTAGGAATCCCAACCTCTGTTCGACCTCCTCCTGTCGCATGTCCACGCACCACTGTCGCACCTCACTAGCACACCTCTACGTACCAACATTCACTCTCTCAGTATCCAACCAATTTCTTTGATTGTCACACCTCATTACCATCGCATCTCACCGATTGTCGACCTCCAGCCACCACCATCCGAATGCCAACATGGAAGAGAATAAAAATGACAGCGACGAGCTATTCGTGCCGTCGTTGAACTTCGCTATGGTCGATCACGGCGTTTTCAGGTCTGGCTTTCCTGATTCTCCCAATTTCAGCTTCTTGCAATCTTTAGGGCTCTGTTCTGTTTTGTGAGTATATCTAATACACCTTCTCATATACATATATATATATACATATATGTTACCGAATTTATTTTTTTTAAAATAAAAAAAAAAGTTGTCATAATTTTTTTTTGGGTTGTTTTGTTTGTGTTAGGTGTCTGTGTCCGGACCCATATCCGGAATAAGTTAACGAGTTCTTTAAGGCTAATGGAATCCAGCTTTTCTAGTTCCTGATTGATGGATGGAAAGTATGATATCAATTCTGAGATTTGAATATTGTCATTTGATTATCGAAATCGAAGTTTCAATTGCTTACATTTATAATGGGTGTTATACGTGCATGAACGAGGAAGGTGGATTGTTTTAGATAAAGTTATTGAAAACGAATATGTGCTTCTGTTCTGGAAGGAAAATTTGGCTTTCTTTTGTGTGTGTGTGTGTGTGTTTTGATGTTCATTGAGAAGATATGCTTTGTGTTTTTGGTATGATTTTTGTGTTTTATGAAGTTTATCGTCTGCTTCTCCGATTGCAGGTGAGAGAAGTGAGCCATCTGATGTTTGATTATTTGGTGAGAGAATGAGTTAGTTTTTAGTTTTAGTGGTTGAGGTTTTAGGTCTGTGTGGTTTGGACTGAACAAACATCTAGGATTCAATTCTGCTACACCGTCTAGAAAATGCAATGTGTGATCTTGATTACCATGTTTGGGGTGACATCCAGTTTGATTATAGAAGAAGGTCGGGGGCGGCGGAGGTGGAGGAAAGTCATCGGAGGGATGGGAAGGGGGTGGCTGTTACTGGCAACGGTAGGACCACCAATAAAGGCGCGCGCTGGGCTGCGGAGAGAACAAGCTGGAAGAGGCTCTTACAGAGGAAGCTAGCCCACTCTCTAACAACCAACCTTGTATTATTATAGAGCACACAGGCACAGGCACAGTCACCGTCGGTCTGTGTGGTTTTGTTTTTTGTTTTCCACGAAGTTTTGCTTCTCTGATTGAGGGGAGATTGATACATCAGATAATATGGCTACTGCTGACTTACACGGACTACTTAAAAGTCTCTGTTTTGGTACCCACTGGAAGTACGCCGTCTTTTGGAAGCTCAAGCATCGCGCTCGCTTGTATGTCTTTATCTTCCTATATTCTAGTTATTTATTTATTTATTATTATTGTTATTATTTTTTAATGTTTGATTTGAATTGTTTGGTGTTGGACTCTTTGCAGGGTGTTGACCTGGGAAGATGGTTACTATGACAACTGTGATTCTTCTTCCATGGAGACGCTGGAAAATTCGCCTGGTGGTGGGCGGTATTCACATGATCCCCTCGGCTTGGCACTAGCAAAAATGTCATACCATGTTTATTCTCTTGGGGAAGGGTATGCTATTGTTATTGCTATGCCTCTACTTTTGATAATGAATTCTATGTTTGTTTTTCTGTTTGATTTTAGTTAGGTTATGAATAAAAGTTATTTTTCTGTTTGATTTTAGTTAGGTTATGGATAAAGTTAAGTATCGATGATTGATTAAGTTAATTGCTTTGATTAATTAAAAATTGATGCATGAGGAAGTATGTCTAGATTTAGGAACGTAATCAGTTTGCATTCATCTTTGTTTTACAGGATTGTTAGTCAAGTGGCTATTACCGGAAAGCATCAGTGGATCTTGGCAGATCAGGATGTTACTAATTCTTGCTCATCATTTGAGGTTTATTATACAACTATATAAATAGTTTCATTTTCTTTTGCCATTGAAAATGATGACAATTTAGAGTTTTTTAATATATATATATATATATATATATATATTTTTTAATTTTCTCTCTTTCACAATGATTCTTATTAGTAATTTATTTTGGGTAATTTTCAGTTCAGTGATGGATGGCAAAGCCAATATTCAGCCGGGATCCGGGTGCGATTTATTTTCTTTTATTATTATTATTATTTGTAATAATTGTTTGGTTCTTTCTAACTACTGATTTATATTCATCTTTGAAAACTGGGATATCCTCACATCTTAAGGGGCTGTAAAGCTCTTATTTAATCGTGCTGTTTTTGGCCTGCAGCACTTGTGGCATAGGTCATGTCGATGAAATTTACTCATTTTTCCTCTTGTCAATCCTCAAAAATGCCCGTCTTGAAGTGTGAATTTGATTATTATGTTTACGTTTAAAATTCATTAATTGTTAAAGCTTAACCTTTATTGGAAAAAGGTCTAAGGAAAGTATACTATCACTGTCACTAGGGGTGGCAATTCGGGTTGTCGTGTCGGGTTGGACACAACCCGAACCCGACCTGATAATTTTTAACACAACCCGAACCCGACCCGATAAGGAAACGGGTTGAACCCTCTCAACCCGAACCCGACACGGTTACTAACGGGTCAACCCGTTAACGACCCGTTTAACCGATATGTTAATAATCCATTTAACCGACATAAATAATAACTCATTTAATCAACCCGTTTATGACTCATTTAATGATAGTTAATACATTTAAATTTTAATATAGATATAATAAAAAAAATTAAAATAAAGATACATAAGACATAAAAAATACAATTATCCACAAATACAATCCAAACCATAAAAATACAAATGTTTACAAAAATGATTATAAAAATATCTTTACAAATATAATCCTTCATATTAAAAAAATAAAATAAAATAAATTTTTTTTTTATGTAGTCTTTTATAATAGAAAAACAATATCAAGCGTTGATTACATCCGCCAAACTAAACTTGTCAAAAAATAATAATTAAAAGTTAACTAATTAGGAAATTATACATTTATACATGAAAAAAATAGTTTAACAAATATTTTATCAAAACCAATAAAATTTTACTACTACATAACAATTTGTGATGAGATGAAGTGTTGAGATGAAGTTTGGAGACTTTTGTTTATGTTAGGGTTTAAACTTTGAAGGATATATATATATATATATATATTTACCACTAAAATTACATGACTATCCCTCCAAAATAAAATTACTTTTTTACACTTATTTAACGGGTCAACCCGTTACCCGTTAGATAGAACCCGAACCCGACCCGATAATTAAACGGGTTAAACGGGTTGACCCGTTTATTTACCCAACCCGTTAATGTTCAACCCTAACCCGTAATAATCGTGTCGGTTTCGTGTCAACCCGTCGTGTCGGGTTCCAAATTGCCAGCCCTAACTGTCACTAACAAAAATACTATTACACTAGCATTCTTCTTAGTGCGCATTACCAACTTTTATTATAGGATTTGTCTCTCGTATCACAAACATCATAAGGTAAAAGTGAATTTCCTTGGATCTAAACACCAATTTCAGATAGAATTCTAAATCAAATAGTTGATACTATTTTGAGAAAAATTGATCCCACAAACTTAGATGATTGCAAATAGCCCTAACAAATGATGTACCTTGTCTTAATTTTGTAATTTGCATTGCTTGCTTGAAGCATGTGGGATGAAGATGGCAGTAATAGTTTCTTCATTTGACATTGATGTTCTTGCAAATGATTGCATTTGTTTTTGTGTTTCAAGTGTAAGTAAATTAATTAACTCATCCTTTGTTCATCATCTGCTGGAGCTGTTTATTATAAATGAGAAAGAACACCAGAAATATTGAAAAAAGGGGGAGCCAAATGCAAGTAGTGTTATAACAAATAGTTAAGAATTAAGTGAGAGTAAGAGAACCAAAACAGGTTAATAGAATTCACTTGTATTTGTATATATCTTTGGTTTCAAGAATACTTGTATATATAGGCAAGTTTAGTCCTAATCCATTCAATGAAGTCTTGCCAAGTATTTGCCTCTCATGACATTAAATCCTATGCTTACGTACATAATCATTTGTTTTTCTACTTGCATGACATCTTACATTATGGGTGCCTATATGTGAAATGAAGTTGAAAGCTTTTCTTCTGGAAAGCTAGGAATGGTAAAGTTTTGTCTTCTTGTGTAGTGAAGGTAGATTGATGATAAACATCGTTAGCACATTTTGTAACATTTAATGTTAGATGTAGCTTATTCTCTCAACTTTCTTTGTAACTTGTTCAGATATCTCTTTACAAAATTGTTTATCTTCTGTTCTGCAGACCATTGTTGTTGTAGCAGTTGTTCCACATGGAGTTGTACAGCTTGGCTCTATGAATAAGGTAAGATGACTTTTAACTAACTCTTAGATGCACTGTCAGAGTGATTATTGTTATCTATATTATTGCTATGGATTGATGTTTGTTTCTGTGATGGATTTCTATGGTGGTTTTTAAAATATTTGTTTAACAATACTTTTTATTCTCTTAAGCCTAGCTATTGTGAAGACTTGGTTTATATCTTGTTGTGATTCATGTAATATCAAAATATGTTTTCATAATGATTCAATTAACTGCTAATTTCTTTTAATTGTTTTTGGTTACTAATATCTGCTTTATATAGTAATTGTAGTACTGATACACTGAAGGCAATGGTTTTCGAGCTCACCTCACTTTGCTTGCAATGTAGAACGTCTGAGTATATGCAAAAAGGTTTCTTATCATCGGACTGTTGCTTGCAATATAAAACATCCTGTGTGGATGAAATTGTGAAATAGAGTGGTAACCTGCTAAAATTAGGTTGTGTATATAATATATAGCAGATATGAGAGGAGTATTTTGCCCAATGCTAGGTTGGATTTAATGAAGAAATTGGTATCTTAATCTGCCTCTAGCACTATGTGAATGGCCCACGTGGTTATGCGCGTGAGTAAAAGGCCTGTCATTTATGTATTTATATTTGTTTCGGATTCCTTGTGCAAATCTTTGTGCTTTTTACATATGTTGGTCCTTTAGCATATTGAGATTTTACAAAATGTTTTCCTATGCCCTGAATATTTACTCAAATTTTTTGCTCTGTGATAAAAAATAATAGCTTTTAGCTTGTCCTCATTTTCTTCCTCTTCTACTTAAATGAAGTGTCAGACAAGCTTGGTGTCAGATTTAGGGACCATTTAATTTTTATACTTTGGCTAAAAGTGTGGAAGTTTCATGGGGACTGCTCAAGCTGTGGAAGATACCATGTAACATCATTGTCGTTTTGTTTTTATGTGGTCCTTTTTGCTGAATTTCTCCACATGGTTTTGAGAGCCCTACAGAATTGTTCTCCTTATTTGTTTCACATGATGGTCTAATGCTAAAAATGTTGATAAGGCTTTGAGCTAGCAAGAATAATTCATTAACATCAGTAAGTACTACCTTAGTAATTGAAAAAAACATTCTGCTCTCATCTCTATATTGCTTGTGGAGCTCCTAATGATCCTGCAACTTGCTTATACGTACTTGGGCCGTTTAGATGTTTATATAAATTTGTTTTTTTTTTATCGTTGCAGGATTCTTTGGATTGAGGATTTTGATGATTGGTGAATTGATGTCATTATTTTTTATCTTTATATCTGAGTGAGCCAACTTATGCAGACAATATATTGAAGAGAATATTTATACCTGCGTGCCGTATGTAATTAAATGTGTTATTTATCATTCATCACCATGGCTTAACTGTGCACATTTGCTTCTCTTTTTCAGATAAAGGACCACCAAACTTTCTTGCCATTAAAACTATGGCCAAAGTAGAGGGGGTTGTTAATAAAGACAAGGTATCAGAGCTTTGCTTCTTTAGTTGTTTTGTTAATCCATGAAGGCCTCATTTTACAGCTGATGGGTGACACAAAGTTGCATTAATACATATCACCAAACAACTCCAGGAAATTGATTTCGGAAGTTTGAAAAATGATGCAATCAAGAATTCAATCTTATAACTCTAGTGCTAGTGTGCTATCATTTTTGTTACTAATACCTCAATTTTGGGTGGTTATTGCAATTCAGATTGATGTATGAGCACCTGAGTTTACTATTCACCGTGTGGTTGTCAACTATGAGCAAAAATATTGTGCATTTGCACAAGTAAACATCTATTGACACAACTTTGTGCCTTCGAAGAATATCTTGTTTCTAATGCTCTTCTTAATAAGGTAGGAGATGCTGGGTTGAATCCAGCAGGCTTGCTTGCAAAATAAAGTGGTAGATCAGGTGTTTGAATAGTTATAATTAGTAAAAATAGCTAAAAGTAATGGTGTTTTGTTGGTTGAAGGATAAAATTCAGTGAATAAGGAGCTGGGTTTGGTATGATTAATATTGAGTGCTGTTTTGATTTTGTTCCAGTTTCTTTTCAGTCCCGCTGAAAGAGTTTGGGTATTATTTATGTTTTATGTCATACCATCGTCTGTCCAGCTGTATGGTGTGAAATTGCATGTGAAGAGTTAGGCTCCTCTACAACTCTTGTTGGCATCTATATTTGTCAAAAGTTTACTCCATGCAGGGAATGATCTTTATTTAGGTATTCTCTATAACTTGCATATTGTACCATTAAAATTATTGAGAGATCTTGAATTTTATTTCTATCTTAATGATGTTCTAACTGTAGTAGACAAAATTTTATAGATGATCTTGAAATGCTCTTGCCATATTTCTTTTGTTTTTCCTTTTTGTTTTTTCTTTTTTTTTTAGGAATGTCCCAAATTTTTGTTGTAACTTATTCGACATTGTTCATTTGGTGCAGTAGGTGGATTCTTGCCACGATTTTTTGGAGGACGGAGTTCAAGAGAGCAAAAACGTCAAGAGAGCAAAAATGAGGCAATTAAAAAGGTCTTCGATATTTGTAAACTTCTTGGCCTTCTGCCAAGCTGACAGAATGAGAGGAAGAACAGAAATATATTGAACATTTAGGATTTATATTGTTTTTTTTCCATATAAATTGATTGGACATTGCAAAATATTCGCTTTTGTTTAGGAAATTCATGTTCATTTTTTAAATGGTGAAATTTAGTAAATTTTGGTAATGCATACAAAAGAAGCATGAAAGGAGAAAGAAAATCTAAATTTGGTTCCATGTCTAGTATTGTTTCAAGATTCTGTTTGGTCAACTATATTGGTTCAATTTACATTGCAAACTGGTATTTTGGCAAATACATGTGCTTTTCTTTGGTTCTCCTTTTAGTTGTCTTTTCTCTTCAATTCTGACTTGTCTTTTTAATGTAGTGGTAAAAGATTGTAATGCACAAAACTAAGCGATATCCTCAACATTGATTAAGGATCAATGCTATTTTAATATTGAGGAAGAGTTATATTAAACAATGAAAATATGAACATGAAACGAAAAATAAAAAGAAAGGAAGAGGAAAATCATGATTCCAACCTCCATTATCCAACTTTGGTATTCCTAACTAGAAAGGTTTTAACATCCATTATCTAGAAACCTTTTAATTTTTGTTCAAAATATAATAAGGTCCTTTTTGATAATTTGGAAAACTAAAACTGAAATTCTGTAATTTTAGAAAAAAATTACAAATATTTCATAATTTTTAAAATTTGAGGGGTTATTTCGTAAATAAAATATTTGACATTAGAGGGCGTTTCTTACCCAAAAAGCGCCCTCTAATGTCAAAAAAATAATTATGAAACAACCCCTCAAATTTAAGAAATTACGAAATATTTGTAAATTTGAGAATTTTAATCTCAAGGTTGAGAATTTTAATCTCGATGTTGGGATCCCAACCTCGATCCCAATCTTCATTTTACATCCATGTTTGGACTATTAACCTTCCCAACCTCCAGGTTGGGATCCCAACCTGGAGGTTGAGATTTCTAACATGGATTCCCAACCTTCATTTAACATCCATATTTCTAGTTTTAACCCGGAGGTTGGGATTCCCAACCTGGAGGTTAGGATCCCAACCTAGAGGTTGAGATTTCTAACATGGATTCCCAACCTTCTTCTTCTTCTTCTTCTTCATTCCGATTTTTTTTTTCCTGAGTTGGTTCGCTCCTCCCTCTCTTCTTCTTCTTCTTCTTCTTCTTCTTTCCTTTTTTTTTTTCTTCCTGAATCGCCAAACCCAGAACCAGTGTCTGGTTCTGGGCTCGTCGGAACCCAAAACCATCTGGTTCTGGGTCGACCCAGAACCAGATTTCTTTGTTTTTTCTTTTTTTTTTTTGTTTATTTGTTTATTAATGTTATAATGTTGTTGTTGTTGTGGGAGATGATAATGTTGATGAATTTGATTGATGATGTTGATGAATTGTGGTTGATGATGTTGATGAATTGTGGGAGATTATGGACATGGTGGTTTGGAAGAAATGGGAGGGGTAATTTTGATCAAAAAATAAGAATAAGGTCAATTTTGATAATTCAGAAAATCAAGGGGTGATTTTGTAATTTTAGAAACTATTTTTAAGGGCGCTTTTTCGGCTGGAAGCGCCCTCTATGATAAAACATTGTAATTACGAAACAACCCCATAAATTTATTTAATTACAAAATAACTCCACAATTTTAATTTTTAAAATCAAGATTAAAAATCCCAACCTAGAAGTTGGGAATCTCAACCTGGAGGTTGGGATCCCAACCTGAAAGTTGGGAATCCCAACCTTGAGGTTGAGAATCCCCACAAATTTATTTAATTACAAATTAATCCCACAGTTATAATTTTAAAATCAAGATTAGAAATCTCAACCTGGAGGTTGAGAATCTCAACCTGGAGGTTGGGATCCCAACCTGGAGGTTGAGATTTCTAATCTTGATTTTAAAAATCATAACTGTGGGGTTATTTTGTAATTAAATAAATTTGTGGGGATTCTCAACCTCAAGGTTGGGATTCCTAACTTTCAGGTTGGATCCCAACCTCCAGGTTGAGATTCCCAACCTCGGGGTTGGGATTTCTAATCTTGATTTTAAAAATCAAAATTGTGGGGTTGTTTTGTAATTAAATAAATTTGTGGGGATTCTCAATCTCAAGGTTGGGATTCCCAACTTTCAGGTTGGGATTCCAACCTCCAGGTTGAGATTCCCAACCTTCAGGTTGGGATTTTTAATCTTGATTTTAAAAATCAAAATTATGGGGTTATTTTGTAATTAAATAAATTTGTGGGGATTCTCAACCTCAAGGTTGGGATTCTCAACTTTCAGGTTTGGATCCCAATCTCCAGGTTGAGATTCCCAACCTCCTGGTTGGGATTTCTAATCTTGATTTTAAAAATCAAAATTGTGGGGTTATTTTGTAATTAAATAAATTTGTGGGGATTCTCAACCTCAAGGTTGGGATTCCTAACTTTCAGGTTGGGATCCCAACCTCCAGGTTGAGATTCCCAACCTCCAGGTTGGGATTCTAATCTTGATTTTAAAAATCAAAATTGTGGAGTTATTTTGTAATTAAATAAATTTGTGGAGATTCTCAACCTCAAGGTTGGGATTTCCAACTTTGAGGTTGGGATCCCAACCTCAAGGTTGAGATTCCCAACCTCCAGGTTGGGATTTCTAATCTTGATTTTAAAAATCAAAATTGTGGAGTTATTTTGTAATTAAATAAATTTATGGAGTTGTTTCGTAATTATAATATTTTATTATAGAGGGCGCTTCCAGCCGAAAAAGCGCCCTTAAAAATAGTTTCTAAAATTACAAAATCACCCCTTGATTTTCTGAATTATCAAAATTGACCTTATTCTTATTTTTTGAACAAAATTACCCCTCCCATTTCTTCCAAACCACCATGTCCATAATCTCCCACAATTCATCAATATCATCAACCACAATTCATCAACATCATCAATCAAATTCATCAACATCATCATCTCCTACAACAACAACAACATTATAACATTAATAAACAAATAAACAAAAAAAAAAAAGAAAAAAAAAAAGAAATCTGGTTCTGGGTCGACCCAGAACCAGTCTGGTTCTGGGTTCGCGACCGAAAACCAGAACCCAGAACCGTCTGGTTCTGGGTCGCGAACCCAGAACCAGACGGTTCTGGGATCTGGGTCTGGGTTCGCGACCCAGACCCAGAACCATCTCAAGAAAAAAAAAAAAGGAAAGAAGAAGAAGAAGAAGAAGAAGAAGAAGAAGAAGAAGAAGAGAGAGAGAGGGAGGAGAGGATACAAAATGCTCTTAAGGGCATTTTTGTCCATTCACGCTTTTTTTTGTACTATCAAAACCAAAAGGATCAGTGGTGCAATCCACCTCTTCAAATGGGTTATTTTTGCAATTATTTCTTTATTTTGTTTGTTATGTGGGCTGCAACTTGGGCTGTTATTTTTGCACTTATGTCAATGAAGTGATGATGTCTTGAAATTTGGTATGCAATATTATGGCCCAATTTTGCACTCAACACTCATGGAATATAATATGCACGTTGTTTGTTTATCCCATAAATAAAAAATATCATGCATGCCATGCAACATTTCCTCTCATTAGCTTTAAAAAAAATACAGAGTATATGTCATTTCATTTCTTACACAAAAATATCATCCCCATCGTATACCAACCAATATTGTATTCAAGTAGACAATTAACTTTCAGCCAACAAATCATTTTCATGGCATTCTCATATTTGGCATCTAGTACAGCTTGAGCATGAGCATAATCATATTGATACATTTATGTTGCAGATGTTTTAAAAACATCAGTTGCTACAACTTCAACTATACTTTCCCTTTCTTCATTGTCTGGATCCTACCATTGAAAATGTTTCATGCATTGCATGAAAAAAATAATCTTCTTGAATTTTTACTCGTCTCAGACACCCGTAAAAACGCTTTTTTGCCATTCCCACAGATACATAATCCGGTTTTCACTTTTATCCAATTGGGTTTTGCATTTGTATTGGTCGATGATGCCAAAAACTTAGAATGATAACAGCAGCAAACAAAGGATGAGCAAAAAATTGCAAAAAGAGAGAGAGAGGGAGACAAAATTTAGAATAAATTGAGGTTGACAAAAGGATGAAAAAAATTGGAGACAGAGCAAAAATTGCAGACATAGAGAGAAAAGTTGCAAAGAAAGAAAAAGAGAAAAATTGCATAGCAAAAATGAAGGTTGGGCAAACAATAATTCCCACCTTTTATAACAAAAGATTTGAGCAAAACAAAAGTTTTGTTACTGTTGCCCAATGGTAGCAAACTAAAATTGTTAAATTAAATAATTACATCACTTTTTATATTTAATTATCACGCTAATTTTTAATTATTTTGACTCATAACAAGGGTAATTAGGTCAATCCATAATCTCATAAATTAATCCCCTGTCAGACTCATGAATAAAAAATTAGCTACAAAAAAGGCTATTTTGTAAAAATTTCCTCATAATAAAATGGTTTGGATAAAATAATAATTTAACAATTCAAATTCAAGGCCTTTTAGATAATTTTACTTGTAAATTTATTATTTTATGATGATAATCTGGTAATTTAAGTGCTATTAACAACCATCAAAGACAAATTTGTCTTTTTATGAGTTATGTTACCGTTGATTGTTAGTTAACTAATGATTTGGATTATTTGAAAAGTTTTGGAAAAGTTAGGTATGAAAAGAACTGTTTCTAAAAGTGTTTTAAAAATTTGATATTTTTCGAAATCTCAATGACTAAATGAAGTTTTCTTTTGTTTTTGTTTTTTTTACATGACATTTCAAGTGGTCTGGTTTGCATGTACTTGCTATAATGCCTTTCATTTGTGTAGCTCCTCATTCCACTTTTGGATTCTTTGTCCCTCATTCCATGGACTGTTGCTACGAAATTCTGAGGGCCTGAAGTATTAATGTCTTTTTTCAACCATAAAAGTAGGATGGTTCTTAGGTCATTAACAACCAATAGAAAAGGGTACTTGAAGGCATTCAACCTAGATGTAAGGAGTGCATAGCAAGTTTTCAGATGTGGTTTTTTGGATCTCTACCTCCAAATTCACATGCAAGTTCCTTGTTTATGGAAATTTTGCAATGTTGGATAATGTTGGAGTCAGAACATTATGCAAGAAAGGTGTAATTGTCACACCCCTAAGGTTGATTCCGTTGTTCGGATACTGCATTGTGTATCCGATCGTGCCTACAATTTTGGATATTTATAGAGATTAGCGAGTAAAAGCAAAGTAGGCCATACATGATACATGACATAAACTGTCAAGGGAAAAAATAGGGCACATGTAATATAACACGTGGATCAATATTGCATGAACCACAAACGAACAATATGCATGGAAGAAATAGTAAACATGTTCTTCAAGGGAATATTTATTCCATGGCAAATAGGCCACACCTGACTCAGCCCCAATCAACACGTGCATTAAGACACTCAAAAAGTGTGTACCGTGCCCTAATGGTCTGTCCTGCTCTCTAACGATGTGTGGTAAAGTAATGTAAGCGCCCTAATTGTTTGTTCCGCGTCCTAATTGAGTTTCTTCTCGCCCTAAATATGTGTTTTTCGTGCCCTAATTGTGTGTTTTAATTGTGCTCATTCACGTGTTGCTTGTTTCTTAACGGATTTGTAAACCGTTTGTTCACACGTAGCTTGTTTGGTATGCTATAAATACTGCCCGAACAGTTAGTCCCTCAATCCACTTGTAGATTCTTAGTCTCTCATGCCATAACCTCTTTTTTCAATTTCCAAGAGTCTGAGACTTTGAAACGTGAAAGAGTTTTGTTTAGTTGTTGTAGAGGAGGATGGATCTTGAGTTATTAAAAGCCAAAAGAAGTGAGGACTCCTGGATAAGGATTAAGCCTCCCACTTTGATGAAGCTTGCGAATGTAAGCTTTTGGCTTTGTGCCTTCAACTCTACTTCATCACTGGTATTTGTTATGATAAATCCTTTCTTTCTTTTCTTTTTTTTTTTTTTTTTGTTGCAGAAGGTTCACATATTAGATGGATATTTATCCATACGCTTAACAGTGCGAAATGTGGCAATGTGAATTACAGTGACATTGCTTATACGTTGTCACTTCCTGCAATGTCGTTTCAGTTCGTCTTCATGTATGGTTTGTCTGATATCAACAAAGGTGCACAGATCACACGATGAGGCATGAAGATGGATATGAAAGGAGCAGTTGATTATGAAATTATAAATAACACTATCACAACCACATGAACATATTCGATTACATTTACAGTTTGGATATTCCTTCGTGAACTTGGAAACTGTTGTGGCCATTTTCACGATATGGACAAATGGACCGCTGAAGGCCCAAAGGCTGAGTACAGTGGCAACGGGCCCAAAGAGCCCAGTCCTCAGGTCGCAATGACGAGCTCGCTAGCTTCTTCAGCTTGAGCCTATGCCAAATCTACCTTAATGCACCCTCAGCTCGCGTCCATGTCAAAGTCTATCTCGGTACATCTTCAGCTTGCAAAGGTCAACAAGTTAGATCACTAAGCTCGCATCAGGTAATGTCTTAAAAAGCTGATGCCAGATCATCCTAATTTCCTGATTTTACGTTGGCATAATCTCTATAATCTCGGATCTAGAAAGGCATTTAATGTAGTGACGGCTCTGCATTTAATGTAGTGACGACTTTACATGAGAATTTAATGCAGGCATGGGCATGTAAGAATAGTTAGTGCAGTAGCCATTAATACAGTATGATCAAATCAGAGTGGTTAAATGTAATGATAGCTTTTGATGTATATAACACTTTATTGTAATCCCTCTCTCTTTATAAATAGGGGTGAAATCTTTTGTAAAAGACAAGTAAAAACTAGTATTACCATCACTCTGTCAAAATACATTCAGAGTGCGTGAACGTAGGTACACTTACCGAACCACTTAAAATCCCTGTCTCTATATTGTTCTTCCTTTTCTTTCTCTATTCTTATTACTTCTTAATTATTTTCACCAACCTTCAACATCATTTATTCTCATTTATTATCAAAGTTGTAGTCTGGGTCTTAGAATCTGCAGGTCGATCAATTCCAGACGTCGACATCTTTTGGCATTAGAAGGAGGGTCCAACTGTAACTTCGAAACTTTTTCTTTAATTACCTGAATCTCAACCAACTATAATGGTTAGAATAAGAAAAGCCAAAAGTGTTGGTATTGTAGATGAGCAACTCGAAGGTTAGGCGGACCAGTAAAGCACTTTGCCAACCAGGGGAGATGTCATGCAGATGTGACAACAACGCCAAGAAGCCTTGGAAGACACAGTAAGACAGTTGACTGAAGCGGTTAAAGCACTAACAGAAGCTCAAACCCAAGTCGTGCGGAGACAAGTTGAGGTCGCACCTCTCAGAGAAGCTCGTCAGCAGCCTATAAATGAAGTCCCGACTCCAGAGGGTGGAGCTGACAGAGAAAGGTTGCTATCTAAAGAGTCGGTCCGCTCCTCAAATTTGAATCTAAGAGAGGACAGACGACGAGCTCGAGAAAGAGAAACTACACCTCGCCCTACAGACTTGAAGGTGGGGGTGAGTCATGATGGCAGTTGTCATGTAGAAGTTAGTCGTGGACACGAGCGAGCTCGCGAGCATCATGGTGATTACGAATACAAATCGCGATAGGTAGAAAATTTCGACTGGAGACGTAGGTCGCGAGATCGCTACTCAGTTGAATAAGAAAGCACAAGTAGGTAGTCCCCCATTAGGTGATCTGTGCCCGAGGATCTAATGGTGGAAGAATTGCTGCACAAGATCTAGCAGCTGGAGGCGCGACCTGGGCCTCAGGATTAGGAAGAGCAGCATGATGAGAGGGTCCCATTCACCAAGGAGAATGAGACAGAGCTCTTACCTCTAAAATTCAAACTCTTTAATATTCCACCCTATAATGGAAGAAGTGACCCCTATGACCATCTGGATGCATTCAACGTCCAAATGGACCTCCAAACAAACAACCTGTTGGTCAAGTGTCATGTCTTCTCAGCTACCCTAGGGGCGCTCCGCGAGCTTGGTTTAAAAGCCTCCTGGCTCGTAACATAGGAAGTTGGAAAGAATGCCAGCAAAAGTTTATCAATAAATACAAAGTTTTGAGAAGACAGCTCACACTTTCATACCACCTTGATATAATCTTCCAAAGATAGAACGAGTCATTGAAGGACTACATTACTCGATTCAAGGACGAGGTGAGCAACATAGAAAGTCCTTCGGATGAGAGCATTCTGACTGCAATCTCGACAAGGCTCAGGAAAGATGGAAAGCTCTATGGGAGCATATACAAATCCTCAGTAAATGACCTAAACGAATTTTATGAGCGAGCTGCCAAGGAAATACGATGGGAGGAAGCTTTTGGGCCAAAGAAGCCCAATAACCAGCAAAATGAAGTAAGCAATTCCCATTACGGAAAAGGAAGAATTATGGTGGGAATGGGAATGGCGAGCAGAAAAATTACTCCGCCAACATAACGGCAAAACAAGCTAGGCCTGAGCCTAGGAGGGAGCGACCTCAGCCTCGAGGTCGGTACGGAAGCTATAGCGTCCTGTTAGACACGCTGAATAGAATTTTTGCCACAGAAAGGAACAGGGAGGACTTCGAAAAGCCTAACCCTATAAACGTCCCAAATAGGTTCTGAAATCCAAGAAAATTTTGTACTTATCACAATGAAATTGAGCACAATACTTCAAACTATTAGTAGTTAAAGGACACCATTGAAGACTTGATCAAACTAGGTCGCTTGGGAGAATATGTAGTGTGACCTACAAACCAGCGACCTTAGCAGCAGTGTCCCCGACCTCAACATCAACAGCCCGTACAGCAGCAGCCCTAACGAGCTCTCGAGTAGAAACATGAACATACGGTAAGAACCATCTTTACCATACATAGTGGTCCTCATATCACAAGTACATCTAACAGGTCGCATCAACGATATGTACGAAAAGCAAACCATGCCTTGCTTGCAAGTTGCAGTGGATTGGAGGGACCTGCGAAGAAAGTAATAACGACCTCGGATGACATCGTATTCATTGAGGAAGATGCAAAGGGAGTATGCTGGCCCCACAATGATGCACTAGTCATCTTAGTCAAAATAAGCAATGCGGAGGTGTGACGAATTATGATCGATACGGGAAGCTCGGTCAATGTTATGTATAAGGACTACTTTTACCAAATGGGGCTGGATGTAGAACAATTGATGTCTTCCCCAGAACCTCTGTAGGGCTTTACTGAAGATACTGTTACACTAGTGGGCCAGATTAGATTGTCATTCACTCTTGGAGAACCAGCTCGACAAGCTACTATGCTGGCAGATTTCCTGATTATTGACTACCTTTCAGCTTATAATGTGTTCTTGGGGAGACCCTTAATGAACGACCTCGATGTGGTCACCTCTATTAAGACCCTGACGATCAAATTTCTAACCCCCAATAGAATAGGATGTGTCCGAAGAAAGTCGCACTTGGCCAGACGTTGTTACAAGAATACTGTCAAGATTAGGGGTAAAAGGAAAAAAATTAAACGTGATTTCAGGTCGCGAGCCACAAGTTGTGACCGAAAAGAAGGTAAGTCATGACTTCGATCCTCGTGAGGTGGATGCAAACCGAGCTACTAGGCCAGTTGAGGAACTAAAGGATGTCTAAGTGAGCGATGTAGACCTTGAAAGATGCTTGAAGTTGAGACGAGGTTTAGCCCCGAAGGTGAGGTCCTAACTCGTTGAGTTTCTTATAGTGAACTTGGATATTTTTGCTTGGAACCACGAAGACATGATGGGGATAGATCCCGAGATTATGTCTCACAAACTAAATATCAACCCCCACCATAAACCTGTTCACCAAAAAAGTAAGCCAATAACGCTAGAGCTCTATGCCGCCTTGAAGGAAGAAGTGGAAAAACTATTGGCCAATAAATTCATCCGCAAGGCTCGTTATCCCACCTAGGTTGCTAATTCGGTCCTTGTGAAAAAGAAGAATGGAAGGAAAATAGAGGACTTGCATTGATTTTACCGACCTAAATAAGGTCTGTCCAAAAGACAGTTTTCTTTTGCTAAGGATTAACCAGCTCGTGGATGCAACAGCTGGCCACTAGCGCCTGAGTTTTATGGATGCCTATTCAAGCTACAATCAAATCCTAATGAGCTTGAAATACGAGGAGCATACCTCATTCGTCACACACCGAGGCCTGTATTGCTATAAGGTGATCCCTTCGGACTAAAGAACGTAAGGGCAACCTACCAACGCCTGATTAATATAATGTTTCAGGAGTAGATCGGAGAGACTATGGAGATCTACGTAAATGACATGCTGGTAAAATCTAAACAAATAGTTGATCATATCTGCGATCTGAATGAGACATTCCAAATACTGAGAAAGTACCAAATGAAGCTGAACTCCGCTCAAATGCGCCTTTGGAGTGACGTCTGACAAGTTTCTTGGTTTTATGGTAAAAAGTAAAGGGATCGAGGCCTACTAGGAAAAAATCAGGGCATTGATCGAGATGAGATCCCTAGCTCGGGTTAAGGTTGTATAAAGCCTCAATGGTCAGGTCGCAACTCTTAACAGGTTCATATTTAAAGCCACAGACAAGTGCGTTTCTTTCTTCGATGCGTTGAAAAGAGCGAAACACTTTGAGTGAACAAAGCAATGAGATATGGCGTTCAGCAACTAAAAGAATACATGGGTCGAGCTCCACTTTTGTCCAAGCCGAAGGAATGAGAGAAGCTCATCTTGTACCTAAGGGTGTCTCAGCACACTTTAAGTGCCGCCTTGGTAAGGGAAGAGGAGAAGACATAGCTGCCTATATATTATATTAACAAAAGGCCGCTTGATGTCGAGATCAAGTACTCGCAAATGGAGAAGCTAACATATTGTTTGGTGGTCGCATCAAGAAAGCTGCGTCCATATTTCCAAGCTCATAATATCGAAGTCCTCACGCGGTATCCACTAAAGCAAGTCCTACAAAAGTTAGACACCTCGGACCAATTACTCAAATGAGCTGTGGAGCTAGCACAATTTGATATTGAATACAAGCCTAGATCGGCGATTAAGGCCCAAGCCCTAGCAGATTTTATTGCTGAATTCATAAGACTAACAAAAGAAGAAGCTGAGTCTTCTAATGGATCGACTTGAGAGTTGTATGTGGACGGATCGTCTAATGAACATAAGGCTGGGGCTGGTGTGTCGCTGATTAGTTCGGAAGGTCATAAGATCCTCTGTGCCTTAAGATTTGGGTTTCAGGCCACCAATAACAAAGCAGAATATAAGGCGTTGCTCGTAGGACTCCACCTGGCAAAGGAAGTGCGAGCTTAGCAAATAAGAATTTTTAGTAACTCTCAGCTCGTGGTGTGCCACATTCGAGAGGAGTACCGGACGAGGGGATCTAAGATGATTGAATATCTCTAGAAGGTGAGAGAGTTACTGAGATCCTTCTAGAAGTTCGAGGTAAATAAGATCTCACGAGCTCAAAACTCCTACGTAGATGTGTTAGCTCACTTAGCAATCGCCCAGGATGCAGACTTTTTAGGAGCCATCCTAATGAAATTTTTGTCAACCTCGAGGATAGTAAGGAAAGATGCGGTAATGGCCGTTATTATCCGCCCCAACTCGTGGATGAGTCTAATATTGAATTACTTGCAGGAAGGGAAATTACCAAGCGATAGGCTGGAAGCATGTTGCCCGCAACCTAGAGCAGCCCGCTATTGTGTGCAGGATGATATGTTGTACAAGAAAGGCTTCTTAGCTCCGTTTCTGCGCTGCATCAATAGCCAGGACTGTAATGTTGTGATAAAGAAAATACATGCTAGCCAATGTGGTAATCACACCAGGGGGCTATTTTTAGCTCAAAAAGCACTCCGGCAAGGATTCTATTGGTTGACCATGAAACAGGATGCCATCGACTTGGTCAGGAAATGTGACAAGTATTATAGATTCGCTAAAGTTCCGCGAGCTCCATCAGCTTATTTTTAATAAATGGTGAGCCCGTGGCTCTTCGCAATCTGGGGAATGGACCTAATCGAACCTCTGCCGATAGCTCGCGAAAGGTATAAGTATGTAGTAGTCTTTATGGATTACTTTACCAAGTGGGCCAAAGCCAAAAAGTTAGCAGAGACCTCCACTACAAAGATAGAAAAATTTGTGTGGAGCAACATCATAAGCAGGTTCGGGGTTCCTTAGCAAATCGTGACAGATAATAGAACCCAGTTCAGCAGTAACTAGTTCATCAAATTCTGCAATAATCTCAAAATTGTGAAGAGTTTCTCAGCCGTGAACTATCCTCAGGCCAATGATCAGGTCGAAGTTGTAAACAAGATCATCAAGGAGACTCTGAAAATCAAGTTGGAAGCTATGAAAGGAGTTGTGTAGATGAACTACAAAAGATGCTTTAGGCCTATAGAATGACAACTCGCAGCTCCACTGGTGAGACCCCTTTCTCTATGGTATATAGGTCTGAAGCTATGATCCCTATAGAATTTGAGGTTACCAGCCAGTGAAGGGCAACGTTCAGACAAAAAGATAATGATCAATTGCTCGCTGCAAACTTGTATCTGCTTAAGGAAGCAATGGAGGAGGCTTGTATGAGAGTTGCAATTTACCAGCAAAGGGTTGCCAAGTACTACAACAAAAAAGTCCGAGCTCGGAGCTACCAAACAGGCGATCTCGTCTTGCATCTGATCTTCCCAGCAGCTTGCAAGGCCAGTGACAAAACATTTGACCAGAATTGGGAAAGCCCCTACATCATCAAAGAAAACTTGACTAGTATGAATGGAGCTAAAGCTCTCTGCGCTTGGAATGCAGAGAATCTTCGTCCCTACTATACTTAATTGTCAGCTCGCTCTTGAACTTTTGTATAATTCATTTTGATAATTATTAATGAAGTTATTTCACATGTTTTACTATTCTCTGTGATATGTTCAATACAGAAAGCGAGCTAATCTATTCAGCAAAATTTATTATCATAAAGGGCTACGACTATTATTTTTATGTTGAAAATTGCTTCTATAAAGTGAGCTATCATACATCATTACTTTGGAAATTATTTCCATATTCAGCAGATGTTCGTGCCCAGAAAAGTGCCCAATGGTCAACGAGCTGTTATCTTTTATATTTTGTGATACACGTCTACCGTTATCATCCATGCTCAGAAAGATGCTCCCATGGCTAGTAAGTCAATACTTATTACGCAATGGGAATTTACTTTCGTGACCAGCGAGCTAATATATTCAATGTGATGTAATACATTTTTGCGATCTACGAGCTTTGTGCACCCATGCCCTGGTCCACAATCTATTATCATTGAGGCTTTATATAGCACTCCCACAATCTGCGAACTACTATCTTTCATGATCTAGGAGGTGCTTCTATGATTGGCGATCTACTTATCAATGCGCTCTAAAGGTACTACCTATGGAAGAGGTTGCTATCTATGCACCTTGGAAGGTACTACTTGAGAACTGCTTATCTTATGCATTCTGGAATGCACTGTTTGTGGAAGGAGTTACTATCTATGCGCTCTAAAAGTACTACCTGTGGAATGAGTTGCTATCTATGCACTCTGGAAGGTACTACCCGAGAGTTGCTTGTCTTATACATTTTGAAAGGCATTGCCTGTGGAAGGGATTGTTATCCATGCACTCTAGAAGGTACTGTCGGAGACCTGCTATCTATGCCTTCATGAAAGGTACTACCTGTGAGCTGCCATCTATGCCCTTACGAAAGGTACTACTTGCGGCTGCTATCATGTCTTCATGAAAGGTGCTACTTGTGAGTTGCGATTCATGCACTCATGAAAGGTGCTACCTGTGAGCTAGGATCTATGCCCTCGCGAAAGGTACTACCTACGAGCTGCTATCTAATGCCTTCGCGAAAGGTATTACCTGCGAGCTGCTATCTATGCGCTCAAGAAAGGTGCTACCTGTGAGTTGCTATCTATGCGCTCACGAAATGTGCTACCTGTGAGCTTATATCTTATGCTCTAGAAAGCGCTTCAGCGACCTATAAGCATCAAAGTTTGGGAAAATGATTTAACAGCTCGTAAAGTCCTATTGCTAATAAGCTCTGAAATATGCATTTGAGCAAGCATCCTACGAACTGTAAGTACTTTGTTTATTTCCTTAAAATGCGCAACTGAGTCAACCTCAGACTAATATCTGCGACCTGATTTCCTATCATGATTTATTGTTATATACTCATATTATCGGTTAGCAACTCTTGACGACAGTTCATTATTTATTATCTTGAGTTAATGACATTGGTTTGCAATCTCAACCATGCACATCTCATACTTAATAAGAAATGAAGCCAACTATAGGGAAGAATTTTATAAAATGACCCCGACTTGCGAGGTGGCTATTCAATACATAGAAATCAAAAGATAAAGCCCTTGCAGAATGAAGGAAAGTTCCAAAATTACAATAAAGCAAAAATTAAAAATTTGCAATGTCTTTGCAGGTTCGTCCATAGGGGGCTGATCCTACGAGACCTCTTCTGGAACATAAGAATTAAGAGGATCTTAGGGGCCTTGGGAAGCTGAAGGAACTTGAGGAGCTGAAGGCCCTTCTAAAGCTGAACCTGATAGAGGAGTTTGAAGAGCTGCTATTTGAATGGCTGAAGGAGCTATGTCCTGAGGGATGACATTTTTGGGAGCTGGGGAGGTGACACTCTGTTGAGCATCTTGAGCTTTGGCAGTGCGAGTTATGTACGTTTGGACTTTAGCAACTGCCTCCGACCCAAAAAATAAGAAATCCATGTTTGAGTGCTGTTGTTAGAACGTGTACAAGAATGCACTACTGGTCTGCAAAGTAGCTTCATCCCGTTTTTGAGCGACCAGAGCTTAAGTTCACTCCTCAATTTGGACGAGCTCTTGTCTAATCGCGGTCGCCTCTTGTTGAATCAAATTAACTTTCTTTTCAGTGACCTCAGCTCACTTGACAGCAGAATCTAGCTCGCCCCTTGTTTTTCTCAAGGTCTCCTTAACCTCTTTTTGTGCGACCTCAGCTCTCTTCTGGGAAGAGTTCAGCTCGTCCTTGACTTTATTCAGCTCTCCCTCTACCTTGTTGAACCTCAAAGTTGTACTCTCCCAGTAAGCCACCTTGCGGGATAGAGCCTCTTCAACTGTCTTTAATTTCTCTTCCAGGCTTCCAGCAAGCAATTTTGTGTTCTCGGACTCCCCCTGGAAAAAGCTCACCTCATCCTCCAACTTCTTCCTCTCAGCACCGAATGTAAACCCCTAGTCTCGATCTATAACCTCATAGTGTTAAAAGATAGATTAGAGAGTAAAATAAATCTCGAACATTAAATTAATGGAACCTCATGGCATTAGAGATTTATTAATTTAAGATTGACGACGAAATTCGTCAACTATAAAAATTTAAGTAGCATTGCAATAAAATCAAGTTAGTATTAATCTAAATCGATTCATCGATTTTGTGAGCGCTCATTCTAGAAGAACATCATAATAAATTTAGTAAAGAAAAAGATCAAAGAAGAGTAAAATAACACATCCGCAAAGAAGAGACAAGCTAAAGAAAACAATAATAGTAAGTGCAATCTAGAATGTGTTATTTAGAATGGTTAGTTAATCGCTAAATTTAATTCAGTTAAAGAGGTGATTGATAATCAAAATAAATCAAGGGACAAGCTTGATATTCCATAAATCATTAATGAGATATATAAACAAAATATTTAGAAGCTAAATTGAAGAAGAAACACAAAAAGAAAGAAGATTCAAAGCTGCCCGGAAAATTTAAAAACAAAAGAGAGGGGCAACCATGAAAAACGAGGAAAGGAGAAGAGATTGAAGTGAAATTAAAAGATGATGGGGCAAGGATGTAAATTTGAGAAGTGTAATTAGTATAAATACAACACTTGGCTGAAAAAAATTCTCAGCAAACAAGAAGCTTTCAGTCGTGGAAGCTAGTGGAAACCGTGAGAAGCAAAGACCGAAAGAGCAGATCAGCCGTGAAGCAGAAATTTCAGCCGTGAATTAAAGCCGAACCGAAGAGGATCAAGACCAGAAGTGAAAGGCAAGGAGAAGAGGAGACGAAGGCACGAAAAGAAGAAGAGAATAGCTGCTGGTCGTGCCCAACAAAAGCAACCAGCAGCCACACAAAACAGAACAGAAGCAGAAATGTGAAGGAAGTGCAGAGGTGTTGGACGCCAAACCAGAAAAGTGAAAGAAGAAGCAATCATTCCAGCCCTTCCCAACCTCAAATACACTTCTCTAAACCCTCTTCTAATTCCTCTCACTCCTCTAAACCAAGGATCAAGTAAGATATCATACTATCTTCTCATTCTTTTGCTGAAAACTGCAGTAGGTTGCTGAATTTTTCTTAGTGCAGAATTTTGTGTTGTGTTGAAGGTTTGACACTTGAAAATGATGTCAAAACCTAAGTGATTGATATAGAACCTCAGAGGATATGTTGTTGGGTGTAAATGATGGCTTAGGGCTGTATATATGGGCTGTTATAGACTTGAGAACCATAGAAACGAAAATATATTTTTCTTACACACCAAGTAGATGATATAAGGCTTGAGAGAATTTTGAGCATTTAAATGACCAAGTTAGGTTTATGTATGTGTTAAAGATTTAAAGAGCAGTAGTTAAGCTTTGAAATTAGATAATTTTGAACTCAAAATTTGGCATGAAAAAGCATAGAACAACATAGAGAAGCATGTAAAGACCAATGAAGCTAGTTTGACAATGCTAACAATCCCGAGTTGAAATTTTGAGTTAGAAGAGACCTGACCATGTCTGACCTATTTGGGGGTGTTCTACACCTCAAATGAGGCCTAGGAATCATAGAAAACTATAGGTTTTAGAATGGATCGAATCCGATAAAAATTGCGTAAGTTATGCGCAAAATCATGCCGTTAGAATTCTGAGAAGCGAAACGGCTATGTAAATGAAATTTTTATTGCATGAAATGAGTTTGGTTGATCATTATTAGTCAAATGAAGCTTAGCTATGGAAGAAAAACTAGCATCGCTAACCCGAAACGAAAAGTATACAAAACGCGCATTAAAAGTGCCCGAAAGTGTCCGAAACCGAGCGTTTTCCTTAGATTTGACTTAGCAAACGATAATATTTTTCAACGAAATTTGACGTGTGACTAGAATGTGAGATAAGTGAACTATAGAAAAAAGAACGAAGGAAAACGGAGCCCCGAACAGTGCGCAGCAGCGCATTCTGTTATAGGCTATTCGTTTTGTTAAAAATGTGATTTTTCGTTTCAAGCCTCTAACAACTATACGGACCACGTGGGGTGATCCCTAGAGGTCTAAAACTGAAACTTTTACATAAAAATTGGAGTTAGAGAGTCTCGGTTGAGTTAGAAATAAGTTAGAAGGTTTTATAGCGAAAAAGATGTCATAGTTGAGATTCTTGACTTAAGGTTGAGAATTGAGATTTGTCACTAGTAATGATGAGAAAATGTTGTGTAGGTGACGAGCGCGTGAGCGACGTCCAAGAGCCTCATCGAGACGCTTGACGTGGAGTGGTGCGGCTTCGAGGTAAGTGGTTCGCCACTTATAATCTTTTCCAATTCTATAAAATCCTTGGTTATGCTTAATAGAACTTGTATCTAATTACTAAATGAAGATTAAAATGATTTCTCAATATTAAAGCTAAAGTGTGAGTAAATGGGTTCCTATGAAATCCATATAGTAACTGAAATGAATACCAAGTTGTTATAAAAAAAAGTTCAAATAAGAAAGTTTTTCAAAGTTACAAACTAGTGAGATTTGTGCTTTTAGCACTAAAATAAGTTAGTAGAAAAACTCATATGTATGCCTTAGAAGTTTATGAAATTTAGCGTTACGTGACGACGCAGAGAATTCCGTCCATAATTACTCAGATTATAGAAAAGAATAGCACTACGTTGCGATGCAGACAATTCCGCACGTAGTGGGTTATTTGGTAGTTCGCGCTACGTAGCGATGCAGTAAATTCCGCTCGTAGTCGCCCAAAGTTTTAGCACTACAATTGCGATGCAGATAATTCCGCTTTGTAGTTGCTCAGTTATGAGAATTAGCGCCCTACGTGCGATGCAATGAATTCCGTAACGTAGTGGTTGAAGTAGCTCAGTAAGCCTCATGTTGGCGTTAGTTATAATCGCCCGTGATGGTTAGAATATTACGAGGATATACATAGGAGTTTTGAAAGAAATCATAAAACTTGAATAAACTGTAAATCGCTATATTAGTATATGTGATGTTATATACAATTGTTGCACTAACATGTTTGTTTATTGTGTAGCTTAGTTACTTCTATTACGAGCCATTGTCAGATAGGACGTCGATCTTTTGTTTTGTATATATATAAATTCATACATGACATGATTAAACTATTCCCATAATGGTGGGCCCTTAAAACAAGATACCTAGCACAACATTGACATTTAGTCTTTGGACAGAAATATCAATTGTAAGTGGTACTCTCCGTGCAGTAATCAAATATTGACAATTAATCCCGTCAAGTAATAAACCTTTCTTTGGACCGACTTATTACTCACATGGAAAACCTAATAATCATCACATATTTATTACCACAAGTATGACTATTATTTGGTCAAATTATAACCTTCCTTTGGGCCGGTCATTATTCACATAAACAATAGACATACACATCTTAATATTTTAAAATAAACAAATTTAATTATAGAGGTTACTTTGGTAACATATAATTTCAATTCAATTTATTTTTAAATATCAGACATAATACATATATCAACGAACTTTTATTTTCAAATCGAAGTAAAACTTTCATCAATTTAATCATTATACTTGCATTGTTGATTATATATATAAATATATATACTGACACTGATATATACTTTAAACTTTCATGCATATGAATTGATCTTCAAGTCAAAACAAATAAAACACACAAAAGTCAAAGCATTCATCAAATATATATATATATATATAAATCCTTTATCAGTCTTTTGATTCAACAAAAAAATATATATTATATACTATCACACCACACTGTCATATATATATTCACGCCAGCCAGCAGCTTCTGCCATATATATATTCTTGCTTTCATTGACCTTAATCCCAATTAAATATATATTCATGCTTTTAATAATCCAAAACAAACACAAAAGCATCCTTTGATTGAATCGCACGCCAACCAAAAAAAAAAAACAAACAAAAGTCACTTGATTTTCTCGTCAAAACAAATAACACACACAAAACTTTTATTCCAAACAAAACAAAAACAAACTCAGCAAAAGGTTACTAGCCGATTATATATATATATATATATATATATATAACGTGTTATCTGTCAAAAGATCACCAACAGCATTCATCAAGACACCATCCAGTAAACACGATCGCATGAATGTATATGACAGTAGTATGAATATTTAAAGCAAAACCCGATTATATACATATATTCTTGCTTCACGCAGTAAAACAGTATAATATATTTATATATTCTTCAATTGTTTCATGCAGTAAAACAACACAACGTATATTCTTCAATTGCTTCAACAACTATGACAATAATTAAATTAATTAATATCTTAATGATTCAATATGAGTATGCTTTGATACCAATTGTTGGAATTTAACTTTAATAGGTTAAAACCTATATCAAATCTAGAAACTCATATTAAATCAATAAGAATTATTAAAGAAAACATACCTGAATCCATATTGTTAAACCTGAGTAGGATCGAGTCTTCCACAGTCAAATCTCCTTAGGTTACTCTGTAGTTTTCTTCTTGAATGGAGAAAGAGAAGAGAGAGTAAAATTACGTTGATTTGACTTGGGACCATAACTCTAATTATGTTCTTTATATACTAACCTAATTAGGTTCCCATTAACCCTAATTTGATTAGTATTAGGTCTCTATACATTAAAGCCCATACCCAATAGATATTTCTAGAGCCCAATTAATAGATCACTTATTTGGCTCTATTAAAATAGATAGCCTATAATATATAATTGTTATTTAATATGTAAGCCCACATTAAGATTTATAAAAAATCCCAACATTTACTCCACACCAAAAGAAAAAATATAAAAGTTCTTGTCGAGGAGTGGTGAGAGGTCTACTGGGCCAGGTTACAGATGAAGAGAGCAGAAGGGTTGGCAACGGCAATAGCAGAAGAAGAGTTGTTGATGGCAACAGATAGTAAAGGGTCGGCGACGACGATGGCAAAGGCGACCACATTTAACGAGTTTTAAGGATTTTCAATAGTTTCTCATAAACAAGTAAATCCAAAGAGTAAACCTCCAACAACATGTGAAGGAATGTGGAAACTAATCTAATTGCAGAGCCACATTAGCATGAAATTGTGTGTTATATGTATTTTTCGGGCTTATTAAATGGGCTGGTAAAAGTCCAATGTAGGTCCATTTCAGACCTAATAAGAAGGTCCAATAAGGTCAACCCAGTCAAAGCCCATCAGACGAGGCTCAGATACCAACTCCAGGCCCAGTAGAAGGTACAGTTCGTCTCAGTATCCAGTCAGCTCGCTGCAACGAGCTCGTTTCACAGCTCACCTCATGCACAGCTCGTCTCCCAGTGAGCTCGAGCTCAAGACCGCCATAGACATGTCAGCTCGTCCAAGAGCGTAATAAGTGCAATATCTTCCAGAAAAAGGCAGTTACCAAGTTCAACTATGATTCTCTCTCCGAATATAGTAATTACCCAATCAAACCATGATTTCCTTATCAGATATGGAAGTCTACTCAAAATTAAATTCAAATCAACCTTATCTCGAGATAATTACAGTAGTTTCCTGATATTATTCAAATATATTATGAAGCATAATTAATGTATAATTCTTTTTCTTATTTTTCCTGATTATTTAGGGAGTGTAATTAATTCGAGATTCTTTTCCTGATTTGCTACAACCAGAATTGTAACACCTTTTTCCCTATAAATAGGGATTAAGATCATTGTAACAAAGAAGAGAAAAATAATCAATAATACACTGTCACTCTGCAAAATTTAAGAGACAGACAGTCGTGGACGTAGGCTAATTATTGCCGAACCACGTAAAAGCTCCATGTTCCTCGTTTGATTCTCGGTATTTGTCTGTATCTTTTCTTGGTATTTGTGTTTTCTCACATTGATTGCAGGTATTGGGTATTAATTACTCATCGACTGAAATCCAACGTCGACATTTTGGCGCTAGAAGGAGGGCCCAAACTGCAATCTTTTTCGTCTCAACTCATCGATTTCCGATATGGCAAAGATCAGATCAAACAGGTTCCTTGGAGATGATGACCAAGCGGAAAGTCACATGAACCAGTCCCAACAGAATGTCCAGCCCACGCAGGACGCACCCATGCATGTTGCAGGAACGTCCCATGGACAGGCACTGGGCGCCGCGACAGGCATCCCTCCTTTGCCTCCCCGTCAGACCGTTCCAATTGCCCCATTAGCCGAAGGGCAGAATGTGCTGATCCAGAGGCAAGAAGCGCTGGAGGATACGGTCAGACAACTCACAGAGGCTGTTAATATGTTGGTACAAACTCAGGTACAGAACATGCCCAGGGTTGATGTTCAGGTTCCAAGGCGTGTACCCCAGCAGCATGAAGCAATGCAAGTACCTGACAGGCTGGCAAGGGAAGTCCCACGACCTACAGGCTCAGCTCGCTCCTCCAATGCGCGCTCCAGGACTGGAAGACACCCTGTTTGGGAAGAAAGGGAGGTCGCGCGCCCAGATAGCCTGGTGGTAAGGCTGAGCCAGGGTGGAAATCTGCAAGCAGAAGTTGGACACGATAGAGCCAGAGTTGCAGCTCGACGACTTAATGATGAGCGCAGACAAGGAAGATCCTATCAGCCTGACGGTCTGTTCGAAGAAGACGAAAGGTATGATCCGGAGCACCCTACCCCTAGTCATGATCACAGGCGGAGGTACGAGCTCCGAGATCCGCATGTAGAAGAGCTCCTTCAGAGGGTCCAGCAGTTGGAGGCACGACCTGGAGCCCCGGAGCAGCGTGGGTATTATGGGGGAAGGACTCCCTTCACGAGGGAGATTGAGACACAGCCTCTCCCCCCGAGGTTCAAGATGCCAAGCATCCAGCAGTATAATGGGGACAATGACCCCTATGACCATCTCGACGCCTTCAATGTTCAGATGGACCTGCAGACAGGAAGTCCAATGGTGAAGTGCCGAGTATTCCCAGCTACATTGGGGGATATTCCGAGGATGTGGTTCAAAAATCTCCCAGCTCGCAGCATAGGAAGTTGGGAGCAATGCCAACAAAAGTTCGTTGGTCAATACAGGGCACTAAGAAGACAGCTCGCTCCATCCTGCCACATAGCCACCATCTTTCAGCGTCAAAGTGAGTCGTTGAAGGAATACATCACCAGGTTTAGACGCGAGGTCGCTAATATTGAGCATCCGTCAGATGAGAGTATACTGACAGCAATCTCAGCTGGGCTGCGCAAGGATGGAAAGTTATACGAAAGCATTTACAAGTCCCCAGTGAAGGATCTGGGGGAATTCTATGAGCGAGCTGCGAAGGAGATCAGGTGGGAAAAGACCTTCGGCCCGAAAAAACAGAATCAGAAGAATGAAACGGGCAGTTCCAGCCAGCCAAAGAAGAGAAATAATGGCAGGAACGAAGAAGGAAGAAATAATGGCTCGAGTAACCAGATCGCCAAGAGAACAAGAAGAGAGCCAAGGTATGAGGGACCTCAGCGTCAAGGTCGCCATGAAGGATACAGCGTCCTGACGGCATCACCGGACATGATTTACGCTGCGGAGAGAAACAAAGAAGATTTTGGGAGGCCCAATCCTATAAGGGCTCTCGTTCATCAAAGGGATCAAAACAAGTTCTGTGCCTATCATAATGAGGTAGGGCACAGTACTTCAGATTGCTGGTCGTTGAAGAACGCCATTGAGAAATTGATCAGGCGAGGTCGCCTGGGGGACTATGTAGCAAGACCCGCAGACTCGCGACCTCCACAACAACGACCCCACCATCAACAGCCAACACATCAACATCAGCCCCAACGAGCTGCCGAGCCAGATCATGAACCTGCGGTAAGAACCATTTTTACCATTTATGGTGGCCCCCATATCGCAGGAGACTCCAACAGATCGCATGAGAGGTATGTCCGAGAGGCGAATCATTCTTTTCAGCTCAATGGGTCAGAAGGACCTACAAAAAGGGCAAAACCGACCTTGGACGAGATTGTATTTACAGATGAAGATGCAAGAGGAGTGATCTGGCCTCATAACGATGCGCTGGTCGTGCGAGCTAAAATCAGCAATATGGAAGTTAGACGTATCATGATTGATACTGGAAGCTCGGTGAACGTGATGTATCGGAGTTGTTTTGATCAGATGGGGCTGCGAGCAGAACAAATGGCACCGTCCCCAGAGCCTTTATTCGGATTCACTGGAGACGTTGTAGTACCAGTGGGGCAGATTAAGTTGCCATTAACTCTTGGGGAGGCAGGTCGCCAGGCAACGACCCTGACAGATTTCTTGATCATTGATTGCCCATCAGCATATAATGTGGTCCTCGGGAGACCTGCCATGAACGAGTTGGACGTGGTTACTTCGACCAGAACTCTCACAGTCAAGTTCCCAACTCCTAATGGCATCGGATGTATTCGAGGAGAGCAGCACCTAGCTCGACGCTGCTATGAAGATGCTGTCAAAATGGGTGTAAGAGGAAAGAAGGTGAACGTGGTCTCAGGGGGCGAGCCACGAGCTATGACTGAAAAAGGAGTCAGTTTCGACCTGGACCCTCACGAGGTAGATGCGGACCGAGCTACAGGATCAGTTGAGGAATTAGAAGATGTACAAGTCAGCGAGGTTGATCCAGAGCGATGCTTGAAACTGGGAAGAGAATTAACTCCAGAGCTAAAGACCCAGCTCGCTGACTTCCTAAAGGCGAACTTGGATGTGTTTGCATGGAATCATGAGGACATGGTGGGAATAGATCCAAAAGTGATGTCTCACAGGCTTACCATTGATCCTCACTTCAAGCCAGTCCGCCAAAAGAGAAGGGCAATGACGGGGGAACGTTACTTAGCACTAAAGGAGGAAGTAGACAAGCTGCTGGTTAACAAGTTCATCAGAGAAGCTTACTACCCGACCTGGGTCGCCAACCCTGTGCTAGTAAAGAAAAAGAATGGAAAGTGGAGGACTTGCATCGACTTCACTGACCTGAACAAAGCGTGCCCAAATGATAGTTTTCCCCTGCCAAGGATAGACCAGCTCGTGGATGCTACTGCTGGCCACGAGCTCCTAAGCTTCATGGACACATATTCGGGATATAACCAGATCCCAATGAAACCCGAAGACGAAGAGCACACCTCCTTCATGACGGATCGATGGTTATATTGCTACAAGGTGATGCCCTTCGGGTTAAAAAATGCTGGAGCAACCTATCAATGCTTGGTGAACATGATGTTCGAGGAGCAAATTGGAAAGACCATGGAGGTCTATGTCAATGACATGCTAGTAAAATCCAAACAGATAGCTGACCATGTTCACGACCTGGGAGAGATGTTTCAGATTCTGAGGAACTACCAGATGAAATTAAATCCGCTCAAGTGTGCGTTTGGAGTAGCTTCTGGGAAGTTTCTAAGCTTCATGGTCAACAGTAGAGGAATTGAAGCAAACCCTGAGAAGATCAAGGCATTGATCGACATGAGATCGCCAACCAGGGTGAAAGACGTGCAGAGCCTCAATGGCCAGGTCGCAGCATTGAGCAGGTTCATTTCGAAAGCTACAGACAAGTGTGTCCCTTTCTTTGACATTCTGAAGAAAACAAAGAGCTTCGAATGGACTGAGCAGTGTGAAGTAGCCTTCCAGCAGTTGAAGGAATATATGGGGCGAGCTCCACTTCTCTCCAAGCCCAAAGAAGACGAAAAGTTGATCTTATATTTGGGAGTGTCCAAGCAAGCTCTGAGTGCTGCACTTGTGAGGAAGAAGAAAAGACACAGCTTCCGGTATATTATGTAAGCAAACGGTTACAGGATGCTGAAACCAGATACTCGCAGATGGAGAAACTAGCTTACTGCCTGGTGATTGCATCAAGGAAGCTGTGACCTTATTTTCAGGCTCATACAATTGAAGTCCTCACCCAATATCCGTTGAAACAAGTCTTGCAGAAAGCTGACACCTCAGGTCGTTTGTTGAAATGGGCAGTGGAGCTCGCGCAGTTCGATATTCAGTTCAAGCCAAGGACGGCTATCAAAGCACAAGCTCTGGCAGACTTTATTGCGGAGTTCACAGGGCCTATGGATGATGAAGCTGAATCTTCTGAAGGTCCAGCATGGGAGCTTTATGTTGATGGATCAGCCAGCGAGCAGAAGGCTGGAGCTGGAATTCTACTGATCAGTCCTGAAGGCCACAAAATCCTCTGTGCTCTAAGGTTTGGCTTCCAGGCGACAAACAATGACGCTGAGTATGAAGCTCTGCTCGCGGGACTGCGTTTGGCTAAAGAGATGCGAGCTGAGCGTTTGAAAATCTTCAGTGATTCACAGCTCGTTGTCGGCCATGTATTGGGGGAATATCAAGCCAGGGGACCAAAAATGGCCCTTTACCTCCAGAAAGTTCACGAGCTGCTAGGTGCATTCCAGAAGTACGAAATGAAATAGATCCCGCGAGCTCAGAACTCGCATGCCGATGCATTAGCTCGCCTCGCAACTACACGAGACGTAGACTTCCTTGGGGCGATCCCAGTTGAGTTTCTACCAGCTCCAAGTACGGAGGAAAAGAGTATGACGATGGCCATAACCATACAGCCTAGCTCCTGGATGAGCTCGATTCTCAGTTATTTGCAAGATGGAAAGCTGCCAAGTGACAAGCTGGAAGCTCGGCGTCTGCGAGCTAGAGCAGCCAGATATTGCATCTATGACGATGCGCTGTACAAGAAGGGGTTCTCAACTCCACTACTAAGATGCATTGATGGTCCTGAATGTGAAACAGTACTAAGGCAAATACATGAAGGCCATTGCGGGAACCACGCTGGGGGGCTGTCTCTAGCTCAAAAAGCACTTCGTCAAGGCTTCTACTGGCTCACCATGAGGCAAGACGCCATCAACTTAGTAAAGAAATGCGACAAGTGTCAGAGATTTGCTCATATTCCGTGAGCTCCACCTACTTACCTCCAATAGATGGTGAGCCCATGGCCCTTTGCTATCTGAGGGATGGATCTGATTGGACCTCTACCAATGGCTCGGGGAAGATGCAAACATGCGGTGGTCGCGGTAGATTACTTCACCAAGTGGGCGGAAGCGAAGGAGTTAGCTGAAATCTCCACAACAAAGATTGAGAAGTTTGTGTGAAGCAACATTATTTGCAGATTCGGAGTCCCACAGCAGATTGTGACCGATAATGGGACCCAGTTCACTAGTGACCAGTTTCTCAGGTTCTGTAACGACCTCAAAATCGTTAAGAGCTTCTCAGCAGTGGATCATCCACAAGCCAATGGCCAAGTTGAAGCAGTGAACAAGATCATCAAGCAGACCCTGAAGATGAAACTGGAAGCAAAGAAAGGAGCATGGGTAGATGAGCTTCAAAAAGTATTGTGGTCTTACAGAACCACAGCTCGCAGCTCCACTGGCGAGACCCCATTCTCAATGGTATATGGATCCGAGGCTATGATCCCAGCTGAGTTTGAAGTTACCTCGCAAAGAAGAGCAACCTTCAATCCAAACAACAACGATCAGCTACTTGCAACAAACCTAGACCTGCTTGAAGAGCATAGGGAAACGGCCAAGCTAAGAGTAGCTGTCTATCAGCAAAGAATAGCGAGGTACTACAACAAGTATGCTCGGATTCGCAGATTCAATGTAGGAGACTTAGTACTGCGTCTCATTCTGCCTGGAGCCCGCAAGCCAAGTGATGGATCCTTAGGCCCGAACTGGGAAGGACCATATGTTGTCACAGCAAGCTTGGGGAATGGGGCTTATCATTTAGCTAACAATGAAAATGGAGCTGAGGTCCCTCGAGCATGGAATGCCGAACATCTCCGCCCTTATTATCAGTAAAACTCTTTGTAATATGTAATTCAAAACTATTCTAGTTAATGAAAGCTCCATTTCCCCAACTTGCGATTCAATTCACTTCACTATGGCAAATGGGCTGCGAGCTAAATAGCTCGCCAATGAGCCTAAAAAGCAGGCGAGGTGATGACCCTTGCATAGCTCGCAAAAAGTAAAGAGCCAAAAAAACAAATGACTAAGTGTCCTTGCATAGCTCGCCAATGAGCCTAAAAAGCAGGCGAGGTGACGACCCCTGCATAGCTCGCAAAAAGTAAAGAGCCAAAACAGCAAGTGACTAAGTGTCCTTGCATAGCTCGCCAATGAGCCTAAAAAGCAAGCGAGGTGACGACCCCTGCATAGCTCGCAAAAAGTAAGGAGCCAAAAAAGCAAGTGACTAAATGTCCTTGCATAGCTCGCCAATGAGCCTAAAAAAAAGCAGGCGAGGTGACGACCCCTGCATAGCTCGCAAAAAGTAAAGAGCCAAAAAAGCAAGTGACTAAGTGTCCTTGCATAGCTCGCCAATGAACCTAAAAAGCAGGCGAGGTGACAACCCCTGCATAGCTCGCAAAAAGTAAAGAGCCAAAAAAGCAAGTGACTAAGTGTCCTTGCATAGCTTGCCAATGAGTCTAAAAAGCAGACGAGGTGACGACCCCTGCATAGCTCGCAAAAAGTAAAGAGCCAAAAAAGCAAGTGACTAAGTGTCCTTGCATAGCTCGCCAATGAGCCTAAAAAGCAGGCGAGGTGACGACCCCTGCATAGCTCGCTAAAAATAAAGAGCCAAAAAAGCTAGTGACTAATTGTCCTTGCATAACTCGTTAATAATGAGCCTAAAAAACAGATGGCTAAATGCCTCTGCATAGCTCGTCAGCATTTTAACAGTCCAGTTACTTGTACTTACAAAATTTTATCAATTGTTGGATTAAATAATTGCTTTGATTATTATCAGATTTAAAGCTCATTGATGATCAGCTCACAAGAAATTTGATAACTCTAAAAAATTGAAGATCACGAAATAAGTTATACACATAGCTTAAATACATTCAAACACAGAAAGAGTAATGAAAGAAATTTCATTAAATATGAGAATTGTTTACAAATAAAAAACTGAAAAAATACAAGTAAAAAGAAAAGAAAGCAAGTTGTCAATCTCGGGCTGGAGGATGTGGTCCTATTAATGGATCTTCATGAGAAGGAAGAGTTGGACCAGCTGAGGACGAGGTAGCTCGTGATTTAAAATCTTCAACGGTTTCAAGTCCTATATCCCCGAAGATAGAAAAATCCATTTCCGGGTGAGACGTCCACAATGTGAAGAGAAAATCACGACCTGTTCTTTCCTCAGCCTCGTCCCTTGCATCTGTGACTTGCACTTCCAATTCTCGAGCAGCCTGCTCTCTGAAGACTGTTAGCTCCTCGAAGGCATTGTCTGCAAGCTGGTTAACGTCCTCAGCGTTTTTCTGAACGGCTTCTGCTCGTTTCTTTTCAGCCTCAGCTTGCTGAATGGCCTCCGCCACCTGTTGCCTAAGCACCTCAGCTCGATGCTCAGCCTCCTCGGCACGTTTAGCCGCGGTTGCAGCCTCCTCAGCTCGTTTGGTTGCAGCCTCCTCAGCACTTTTATTTGCAGCTCCCATTTCGTCAGCTCGCTTTTTAGCTTCCCCAGCCTGTTTTTCAGCAGCTTCAGCCCGCGCCAAGGCAGCCTCAACTTGACGATGAAGCACTTCGATCTTTTCTTCTGCAGTTGAAGCCCTCTGCTCGTCCAATTCAGCTCGCTGCTCAGACTGCCTCAGATCTTCTTTTACCTTGAGAAGCTCGTCTTTTAGCATGACATGCTCATTTTCCATTTTCTTTAGAGCTTCCTCGAAGGCTTGCCTCGCAGCATTCGCCTCAGCAATCTGAGCTTCCTGACCCTGTATTCTGCCCGTGGTCAAGCGAGCTATGTCGTCCTTGGCCTCCTCCAACTCGTCTTCCAGCTTTCTTATGGCGTCGTTTGTAGCCCTTGTCTGCCTTCTCCGCTTCATCGCGCCAAGAGCACCCTGAAAATATTATAAGTTAGCATTCAATAAAGAAAAGAGGTCGGCAGATAAGGGAAAATGACTTACTAGCATGGAATGGCGAGCTATGAATTCGTCCAGATCCTCGCCCCTAAGATATTTATTTTTCAAGACATTTGTGTGGTTAAGCATGATCGTATCCCAGTTGTCAAGGAAAGAGGTCAAGTATCTTCCCCCAGACCCAACCTCAACAGTTGGTTTCGTTGGCGAGGGGGTCCTCTCAGCTTCTGGAGTATCGCGTTCGTCGTCCCAAGTAGCGGTAGGCCGCAAGTGAACGATACGTTTAGATGTTCTTTTGCTAGGGCCAGCTTGGGCTTCCTGTGAAGCAACCTGAGGTGGAGCGTCACCTTTTCCAGGCAGCGAGCTAGAAGCTGGAGTCGGCTAAAGACCAGAGGAACCAGCAATAGGAGACACTTCGCTGGGAGCAGCAGGGGAAGGAGCAGCGGCCTGTTTCTCAGCAGCAGCAGGCACTTTACTGGGAGCAACGACCACAGGAGCCTGGTCCTCGACAGATGGCTTGGAACGTTTTGAAGGGGCCGCTGGAGTGGCTGAGGCCTCAGCAGGCCGTTTCGCTGAAAGAGTCGAGGAGGCGGGAGATGTAGTAGGTCGCTCAGGAGGAGGAGATTTCATAAGAACGAGTTTCTTCCTGTTAGCTGGAACTCGCCCAGAGGAAGAAACGGGGGCTGGAGCGCGAGCTGGAAATGGCAGCGAAACCCCTGGGGTAGATGTGTGATGTGGAGAAGAGGATGAATCAACTTGTACACTAGGGGCTGTATGGGATGGATCTGATCCTGTCCGAGCTGAGGCAGGAGCTGAAGAAGTAGTTTTTCGAGATGCACCCTTTGACGGGGTGCGAGCTGAGGATGATTTCGCCTTTGAAGAAGTACGAGCTGAAGACGATTTCACCTTAGAGGAGGCACGAGCAGGAGCGTCTCGGGTAGAAGCCTCCCGAGCTGGAGAAGGTGAGCGAGTTGTACCCGCTGATGATGAAGAGACTGGTGGCAGAGCCTGGGAAGCAGACGTGTTCCCAACCCGAACTGGAACTTCAAAAACAGAACGAAGTCTAGGTCTATCGCCGATTTTGCCTATGTCCTCCTCAGATCGCAGAAGAAGGGATTCCTTAGGAGGAGCAAGGCCGTAAGCTCTAAGGATCACATCGTCGAATTTTATGCTGATACCTGCGTCCTCTGAGCTTGCGAGCTTGTCAAGAGCTCGTTCCTCCTCGCTGCTGAGAGGAGACTCGTCCATTTTCAACACTGCACAGCAAATAATTAAAAGATGGTAATAAAAATACAAAATAACCTCAGCTCGCTATATTTTCCTTTGTGTATACCTGGTTTCAGGACAAAGCTGAAATTTTGGAGATCTGCGAGAGAGGGGCACGAGACGTAAAACCAGCTCGTCTTATACGGCCCGACGTTAGATTTGCCCTTTGCTTCTCCTTTGGGCAAGAGATCTTTATATTGCGACGGACGGGCTGTAAGGTAGTAGATGCCATCCGGTTTCTCTCCTTCTGCTGCACTCAGAGCCTTGAAGGAATAGAACTGCTGTATAATTTTTGGTGTAGGGGGACGAAGGCCGTTTCTAAGGAAGGCCATAGCCAGCGAGGTCAGCTACGCATATGAGTTTGGAGTCAACTGGAATGGCGCGAGCTTGACCTTGTTGAGAAATGCGATTAAGTACGGTGGAATAGGGAACCGTAGCCCCTGCTCGAAATGCTGAGTGCTGACAGCGATGAATCCCCTGGGCGGATAACATGCATGATTACCTGAATCAGGCAACAGTACGCGACAATCAAAAGGAATGTGGAATTGGGCAACAAGTCCTTCCACATCAGGACGTTTTAGCGAGGAAGGATGACGAGCGAACGTATCCTGAGCTGCTCTTCCCTGTATAGCATGTTTTCGGGCTGCATCATGCTCACGAGCTTCACTACTTGGAACATTTCCCTTGCGAATTCCGCTTGAAGACATCTGAACAAGTTAAAAAACCAGATTGAGTCAGAAAAAAAAACGCCATGTTCAATAAACTCAAAACTAAGAATAATGAAGGTACAACAATGGTGGTGAAACAACATAAACCTAAAGCAGAAAATTTGTCTTACCTTGAATTGTTGATGAGATTGAAAAAACGGCGAGTAAGGATGTTGATTTCGTGAAAAGGCAGTAGGTCCTGGTTGCTTGAAAGCTTGAACACTTGATTGCTTTGAAAGAAAATGACAGATGAAAGAAGAAAATGAAAAGGGGCCATCGATTTATATAGACAAACGAGAGTGAGCCCCAACCGTCAGATCTTTGAAAAGTGTAACCGTCATAAATCTGACGGTGCAGCGTGAAGCACGACTTTGGAAATCATGCAGCCGTCAGTTGAAAAACGTGCGCATTAAATACGCGTGTAAAGGACGTGCAGACGTCGCTTCAGTTACCACCTGCATGACCGCCACGTGTCGCAAATGAAAAGGTGGAATTTGAAAGTGCGCAGAGGCAGTTATGAAGGGTAGCGTGCCAAGGAAGCCAATTTTTACCAGCAAGATCAAACTCCCAGCTCACAGAAGCGAACTGAGAGCTGGGGGGCTAATGTTATATGTATTTTTCGGGCTCATTAAATGGGCTGGTAAAAGTCCAATGTAAGCCCATTTCAGACCTAATAAGAAGGTCCAATAAGGTCAACCCAGTCAAAGCCCATCAGACGAGGCTCAGATATCAACTCCAGGCCCAGTAGAAGGTACAGTTCGTCTCAGTATCCTGTCAGCTCGCTGCAACGAGCTCGTTTCACAGCTCACCTCATGCACAGCTCGTCTCCCAGCGAGCTCGAGCTCAAGACCGCCATAGACATGTCAGCTCGTCCAAGAGCGTAATAAGTGCAGTATCTTCCAGAAAAAGGCAGTTACCAAGTTCAACTATGATTCTCTCTCCGAATATGGTAATTACCCAATCAAACCATGATTTCCTTATCAGATATGAAAGTCTACTCAAAATCAAATTCAAATCAACCTTATCTCGAGATAATTACAGTAGTTTCCTGATATTATTCAAATATATTAGGAAGCATAATTAATGTATAATTCTTTTCCTTATTTTTCCTGATTATTTAGGGAGTGTAATTAATTCAGGATTCTTTTCCTGATTTGCTACAACCAGAATTGTAACACCTCTTTCCCTATAAATAGGGATTAAGATCATTGTAACAAAGAAGAGAAAAATAATCAATAATACACTGTCACTCTGCAGAATTTAAGAGACAGACAGTCGTGGACGTAGGCTAATTATTGCCGAACCACGTAAAAGCTCCGTGTTCCTCGTTTGATTATCGGTATTTGTCTGTATCTTTTCTTGGTATTTGTGTTTTCTCACATTGATTGCAGGTATTGGGTATTGATTACTCGTCCACTAAAATCCAAAGTCGACATTGTGATAACCACTTCATTTAGGATTTTTCCTTTTTGGGGCATTAAAAACCAACAGAAGGGGGAACCACCCTCCATGATTCACACTAACATAGTATAAATGTTGGATTTAGATTTTCCACCCTTTTGGCTTTTAACGGACCCAAAAGTATCATATATTGTATTCCGTCTATATAATTATAGTAATTTAGAATAACAAACAGAAGTGAAGAAGCATATTTGGAGGCATAAGGCAATGACATAAGAACCATCATCCTCTACAACAAATCTTGTGGAAGTCAATATTTATAACATGCAAAATAGGCCACATGTGATCAAACAGTTAACAAACCCATGAAGAAACAAGCAACATGTGAATGAGCACTTTTAAAAATTAAAACACATAATTAGGGCATGGGCTACGCACAGTTAGGGCTTAGAACACACACCTATATAAAGCGCAAACTTATTTTGTCAGTACACGGATCACAAACAACTACATCATGGATCACACAAATAGGATTCTCTATCATTATTTTATTTGTTAATCTTTTATATAATTTAATAACACATCAATATGAAAACATGGATGATTAAAGTTATTATATTTTTTCTTTCTCATAATTCACTCAAACTAAAATTCTTCTCATAAAAGACTTAATACCATGTCAATATCGAGTCATTGGCAGAGAATCGAAACTCGCGGATCACACACGATTAGGCCACGAAGGATACACTATAGGGCATGGTCCACGAAAAAGTACACCTGTTCACTTTGACCATGATGTGTAGAATTTGAGAGTAGAAAAGTAGAAGAGAAATCTGAGAAGAGTAGAACAATTTTTAATTCTTACTACCCTCCTTTATTGATGGTTGAGGCCCATTTAAATAGCCTAAAGATTTACATAGAATCAAGGAAACTAACAACAACTAACAATTACGAAAATGTATGTCTTAATAATAGCAATTAATACCTATATAATTACTCCACTAGCTATATAACAGCCCTGACTTTATTCACGATAACAACATAACTAACAAACTTTAAAAGATCAAGTCTAAGTCCCAACTGAGTTGACTCGATCTAGTTGTAAGAAGACAATTCACAAGCATGGCCAAGTTATGTCCTCTGCATGACTTAGATAGCCACACTTATCAGACCATCGTGTGTTACTTGTCTTGATTCACCTGTTGACTATCTGCAGTCACACATGTGGGCTGTTTTCCATGCATGCATTAATATGTGCCTTGAAGACCGTGTTCACTATTTCTTCATAGCTATCTTGGCCTTCGTTCACGTATAGGTTCAACTTGTCAATCTTGTCCCAACTTGTACACTATGCAGTATGCTTTTCTTTGGAAAAAAAAAAATCCTTCTCCAGTGTAGCCATGCAATGTATTAACAGTCTTGTAGACTAGTGCATTGGTTCATGTGCTGTGATAGTACACTTGTACTGCTGACTGCTGATTGTTGACAATTGTAAAATTTATTATTATTTTCATTAATTACTAATTTTTTATTTCCAAAACTACTTATATTGTTTACACAATGCTCAAATGTTATAAATTTTAAGGTTGAAACAAACAAGTAAAAAGAGCTATGAAAAGAACTAAAAAATGTAGAGATAGAAGAGATTATGCATGAATATAGAGACAATGGTTTTCATTCATAAAATGGGATGATAATTTATATAAAATTAATGGTTATTTAGAGACAAATGTTAGTTTTGATCAACCAATCAAATCTTACCAACATAATATTTAAATGTTAAGTATAACTTGCAAACATGAATTTGATAACTTAACAAGTTAATTAAGACTTGAGTAATTAACTTGACAAGTTGATTAGATCAATTTGATAATTTGTCAACAAATTCAATTTGGAATTTACTTTTTACCATTAAGTGAAAGACTAATTTTACAACAGAAAGTTTGTTTTTGTTTTTTTAATTCTGGATTCGTCTTCCCTTTTTTTAGCTATTTATTATTTTTTGATCTCTATTATTTATTCATCTTTTTTTTTTTTTAATTTACTAAGATTGGCTCAGCGGATTACCAGAAAACAACTTCCATCCAGGAGAGATCGATTCATATGAAGGTGGAAGAATAGCCCATAAGTTGGAGAAAGTAGCCATATTAGTGGCTACACACCAATGTGTGTCAAACTCATGTCCATAGAGAACATGGGCTATGCTGCCAACCACTTTGGCAAAGCACATATTGACTATTCATTCTATTTCTAATGCAATTAACTTCCTTTCTATTTATTGCTTCTATTAGACCTGCATGCCTAGTTCTTAATATTTTTCCTTATCCTTGTTAATTAATATTTTTCTTATTGTTCAATTTACCCTTTTAGTTCTCTTCTATATAATACCTATTTCTACAATTTCTATGCTACACAAAATGCATTGGCAATTATTTTGCAATTTTAGTGACCAATGTTTTTACTTACGTTTTTATTTAGATTTTCAGCCATACAACTATTTTACTTGTTTTGCATAAATATTATGTATGTTTTATTTTATTTAAATTATATAATATTATTGAAAATTGATTTACATAAAAACATTATATTTATTATGTTATTAATTTTTCTTCTTGTAAAAATTTATTCATGTGCCCCCTCCTGGGTCCACCACTATATATCTTATCCACTAGTAAACAATTTCTCAATTTGAACAAATAGATTTTCAAAGCCAAGTCACGTTAATGCATGATGAAAGTATTCATGAGAAGGTATGAGTAATTGCATGTCATATTGATTCTTCCTACGTTATTATGCAAATTGCATGATGTATACGTAGACATGTGTAATGTATTCCTAATTATAATCTAGCATGATCTGCACTTAGGGTTAATAATTGGAATCTATTAGGAACTAAAAAGACATGAATAACACACAATTATTTTGTGGACTAGGAGAGAGTTTGTTTTCGGCACACACAACACAATTAGGTCGACAAATAATTATATCACAGAACACACACTCTTTGTCATGGACAGCACACAATCATGTCATGGAAAACAAGTCAGATAAACAAATTGGCAAGCTTCTTATTGGTTTGGTGTGCATCATAATTCCCAAATGTAGCAACAAAGATATTAGTGTTGTAAATTAAAGGATGCCACCCTTTGATATTCACCGTTGTATATCCCATAACCTCTATCAATATGTTCTCTTTAAATAGTGAGTTAATATCAATTTCCTTTCCACATTACCTTTATGCCTTTAGGCAGAGGATGTAAGAAGATATCTTTGACACACCCAAAAAAAAAAATAATAATAATAAATAAATAAATAAAGTGAAAAAACACAAGAAAGTTCTCATTCTCTTGTGTTTTTCTTGTCCCTGATATGCTTTTTTTAACATTTTAACGCATTGCTTTTAAGCTTTGTTTCATAACATGGTGACCTTGCTTTATTTCATAACAATCATACAATTATTAGATTTTTTTTTAATATAAAATGCAGCACACTACTATCACTAGTGTATTTTCATACAGGTGGGTGCTAGTAAACTGAACTCTATTTGGTGTTAACCCCAAATTTTCTTACATCAAATTTTTTACACTCCCGTGTAATTTACACCAAAATTTGGTGTAAGAGTATTTTCAAAGACTAATCTATACACAATTCTTTAACCAAGATTACTTAATTTCTTTCAAGTAATTTTTGCAATATTATTGTTTTATATACATTAAAAAATGAAAGTCATTTTATATTAATATACTATGTATAACATGTATTACAAAATAGCACATATATTAAATATTTTTTCAATATTACACTCATTTTAAAGATCTCAATGAAATATGATAAAACGGTATATAACTTTTATATTAATTTACTTTGTATTTCTATTTATTAATGAAAATATACAAATATATTAAATATATAAAGGGCATAAATGGAAACAATATTGTTGTATAAGACCAAGCAGAGGCATTATTGGCATTTACAAAAAAAATAAATAAATAAATAAACAGAGGCATAACATCCAACACCGAATTTTCGGTGTTGAATGAATAGTGCAACACCAGGATTCATCCAACACCAAATTTAGCATTCAATGATTCCAATTTGGTGCTCCCATCGGAGCTAAGTTTGCCACCAAAATGGAATGTGACACCATTTTGTTGTCACATTGGAGATGGTTGTGCTAGTCAAACAAGTGCAACATAATTTAATTTAGTTGGTGCTTTTTTGCACCGACGCCCATCGTATACTAGTTTACTTTCAGTGTCTTGTGCTCTCAATGTCTTTCCAAACATACTCTTTGTCTCTTTTCAAATTTACGCTTTAATGTAAAATATGGTTTTTAGACAATATTGCGCAAATTACTGCTTAACCTGATTATGTATTGTACCAAAAAGGAACCTGATTATGTATATTATGATTTAGGAGAACACATGTACTAATTAATGTAGCTTAAATAAAATTGATTTATGATGATTTTACATTCGAAAATAAATATCATTTTGTAATTACTGTAATACATTTGTAAACACATCTAATTACAATTACCAACAAAGTATTTATTACTGTAAAATATTAAATGATAACAAGTCAACTTTCCTTTACTGTGTCCCTCCTTATTTTGCTATATAGAAATTTGATTTTTAATTATTATTTTTTGCCAAAATATAAATACTTAGTTTTTGTTTTTATGTAAAGAGTTCAATTATTGTAATAAATTTTTTATGTCAAGACCCTAGTACTAAATCAACCTGGGTATATTATATATTTAATTTATCTTTATATTATGATTTTGAGTAATCCGTTTATACTTAATATATTTGCACATCAAATATCACATGTTCTGGATTAGCGAGACTGTTAACAAACTTTGTTATTGCCTTTTTAAGTGTAGCAACATCAAACTGAGAAGCCATCTGTTCCACAATATTTTCAGTGACCAGCATTCCACTCGCATAAACAGCAAGCCGCACACCCCAGTGGTACTCCTCGGAGAGCAGATACACGGCGAAGCCATGATGTAATGCTAGGCTGGGCTAGGAAATGTGTTTTTTTGTAGTTGAACCTCTATGCATGACACATTTCTCCAACCCATTTAATTTATTGAAAAATAGAGCTACTTATGATGATGAGCAGTTTTTATCTTAATCTTTGCAATGCATATTTCAGAATAATTACATCATAACAAAGTTTATATTCATATTCAAGGGCGGATCCACTATTGGGCCGGAGGGGACACGTGCCCCCCCTGAAATTGCTAAAAAAATTAATTAAATAATTTCAATGCTATGACATTTCACATCCATGAACTAGTGTTGATGGTTGTGTCCGCGCCTTTCTCTGTGGTGTCACCCAAGTTTGATTCCTATTAACAATGATAAGTTCTTGATTTTTCTCCTTTTTTAATCATTTAAAATATTATATATATATATATATATAAATAATATGCTAAAACCAAGCACGGCCATACACTGGCTTTGAGAGATATATTTGTCTTCCTTTCAGAGGGGAGCCTGGGTTCAATACCCATTTGCTTCAATAATAGAATTTTTTTTTTTTTAAAATAAATTCACTCATAATAATTGCTTTATCCCTTGTTTTCTTTCTTTCTTTCTTTTTTTACTTTCCCATTATTACAAACTGATCTTCAAATTTAAAATATTTTGACTTCACAAATTATTATATTTATTTCAAATTATTTTTTTTATCACAAATTATATCATATTTACATGAACTAGAGAATAAAATATACAATGTTATTTAATCTTAATAAGTCTTAGTTTACTCACGATCATTAATGTGACTTATTTTTCTTTTATATAAACTATTTTATATTATAAATTTCATAAATCAAGATACTCATATGAATTATAATTATTTTTATTTTAGTTTACTTTATTATAAATCATATACATTTATTAAATAAAAAACTATAAATATAGTTTGATTAGTAACTTTAATAATAAATATATGTAGTTTGATTACATATATTTATTTGCAATCTGAATAGCAACTATCATCATAAAGAAAACATATCCTTAAATTAAGTTTTTATTCATTTTTTCAAGTAATATAAAATTTGAACTTCTCTTACTAAGAAAAATAGAGTTAGTGCACAATCAACTCACAATTACTATGCTTTTATTTTTGTACTTGTATTAAAAATATTATTTTAAGAAATTTTGCTTACAATTTTATAAGGAGTAAAGCTACATATTCTTTACTAACTATGTATTTTAACTATTTTTATTTCATATAATGTTCTTCTAGCAATTGAAGAAAATATGACAAAGAAAATTTCACATATAAAAGTGTCCCCCTTTATATAGACTTTTGGGTCCATCACTGTACATATTTAAAATAATGAATTATATTTATTATATGAAATTACGAGCAATATACATCCTATATAATGGATAAAAACAATGATCCATATAAACAGTAATAAATGAATTAGGGTCATTATAAGTACTAAAAGATCTAATAAATTAAACAAGACAATAATCACAATTTATACCACAATAATTCTACAAGACTGTCAACAAAGATCCATTTCATAATCAAGATAATCATCACTAAAGCCTCCCTCTTAACTCTTAAAACAACTTGTACCCAAAGGCAAAAGATAAAACAAGCATTTATTTTAATAATTGATCATATTTTACAACTGTCAAGATTTTCAATACACCAATAAATTATATATATTTAAATCTTTGTTCAAAGTAAATTCTATATGATAATATACAAGTTGAGAACAATTTTTGAAAATAGAGAGTATGTGATTCGAATATAAGTAAATATGAATATTTGTACAATAATAATAATATTAATAATAATACAGGTTATGAATAACTAATTTAATTATCAAAATCGAATGACAAATTTTTTATATAAAGTTTTTAAAATTGGGCTATGTTAGGGTTGACCCTACCCTATCCCTAACAAGGCTGTATCCTCATATCTGTCAACAGACCTATGAGGCAATTGCTTTACTAGGTGATTGATCGTCTTAGGTCATCTCCAATGTGGTGCACCAAATTTGACACTATTTTGGTGTCAACACCAAATTTTCTTTTACTCTAATATGTTGACACCAAATTGGTGTAAAATGTATCTTCAAAGAATATTTCATATATAATTCTTTAACTAATATTAATTAATTAATTTCATATAAAATTTTATTCTCAAATAATTACTCACAAAATATTAAAAAATTATTAAATACTCACAATTTTTTTTTTTAATTTTTTTACAATAAATCATTCTCATTATATTTCCACATAATTTTTTAGTCACTTAATATTTTTCAACTCATTTTTATCCAACTAATTGTTTATCCACCTAATTTTTTATCCATCTCATTTTTTCAATTAATTTTTTATCCAACCATTTTATTATCCACCCTATTATAAAATCTTATTCTCAAATAATTAAGTATAATATATAAAAAAAAAGTTATGAATTTCTCACATAATTTTTTTATTTATTATAAAATATTGTTATCATTAATAAAGTATGTTTGTTTTACCAAAAAGAAGATGATGGTTTTATCTTAATCACTAATCTAACATTATCCTAAGTATGACAAAATCTAATATTATATGATCTCCACCGTTTGATGAAAAGTGGTTTGATCCTAATCGTTAAACGATATTTTTATCTCTTCCACACTCTATCCTAGGTCTGACATAAAAATCTAACATGATATGATCTTCACCGTTAGATGAAAAGTGGTTTGATCTTAACCGTTAAACAGTATTCTTATCTCTTCCACACTCTATCCTAGGTCTGACATAAAAATCTAACATGATATAATTTCCATCATTGGATGAAAAGTGGTTTGATCTTAATCGCTAAACGGTATTCTTATCTCTTTTATACTATCCTAGATCTGACACAAAAATCTAATATGATATGATTTTCATCATTGAATAAAAAGTGGTTTGATCCTAAACGTTTCCTTGGTTTACTTTCCTCCTTTCATCTTCCTCGGAAGCTAGGACATCAGGTATAGTAGCATGAGTTAGATGTGGCAAATATGGACTCATTCAAACAGAAACAATTGTTTCGTCCATATAGGTGGCAGTGGCACATGTCCTTTCTACTGCAGTAATGATTGCATCAGACTTCTCGGAATCGTCGTAACGCATTAATCCGACGACACACAAGGCAGCATACCCCTCCCACGTCGATTTCTTTATGCATTTAATGTACATATGTCCCATCAAATATATATATATAAGAAATTTCATTCTGAAACGCGTGACTACGATGAATGCTGATTCTGTAGAAAGTACTAGTCCCTAACATAAATTTTTCTCATTTCTTTCCAATAATGATACTATTTTATTTTATATATAATTTTCAAAGCATATTAGACTATGGATATAAAATGGTACTGAATACTGATAGCATGAGTTTTGGCCCTTCCTCTCTTTATATCACCATGGTTTAATCCCCATCATAATATAATTTATTCTTTTTTTTTTCCCCAAACCACCATTACATAAGTTTTGTTATAAAACAAATGCAATATTAATATATTGCAGAATAAGAATAAAAACTAAAATTAAAACACAAGAAGAATTTTGGAGAGGGAGTAGCTATTTTATTCTTCATTTCTTGTATATGGATCTCAAATACAAGCTTATGTACCCTCTATTTATAGGCTAAAAATCATTAATATAGGAAGAAGAAAAGACATAACTTATACATAATATTAACATGCTATTATGATGATCATTATTTAAGTAATAATGATATTTAATATGGAGGTTATAGAAAACATTAAGGTACAATTATGATGATCATTATTTGTATGATAATGATCTTTAATGTGGAGGTTATAGAATACTAAAGGGTGGCATCCAATTGATTTACAACAGTTTTCTCTTTTCTATTTCTTTTTTTCCAAAAACCACCCCAACACATAGCTTTTTCTGTTTTTGTGTTTTTCAACCTATATGGACCGTGTCAGCATCTTTTTCCTAACCATTTAAAATGCACCGTGTCAGCATGGGTTTCAACCATGAAAAAGATGATAAAATGCATGCAAATTTTTTTATTTTATTTAAACTATATCAATATTGAAATTCAGTCGACGAGAATTCAATGTCCAGTATCTGCAATCAATGTGAAAAAACACGAAAACCAAGAGAAATACAGCAAAGAACTCAAAACAAAACAAGAAAGTAAGGGATTTTTAACGTGGTTCAGCGAGTGCACCTACGTCCACGGTTGTCTTTCTAAAATTCTGCAAAGTAACAGTATGCTATTGATTGTGTCGTGTGTTACAATGATTTTAGCCCTTATTTATAGGAGAAGAGATAATGCAAATCTGGTAACAATAAATAGGAAGAAAATCATGAATTAATTATACTTCCTAATTTGTTAGAATAAAATCAGGAAACTGCTCCACAAAATCCGAGATAACGTTGACTGAGTTTGAATTTGAATTAACTTCCATATCTGGTGAGAGAATTACGATCAGATTGGATAATTGCCTGTTCTAGAAGATACTGCATTAACTGTTTTCTGAATGAGCTGTTTACTGACTGTTGCCTTGAGCGACCTCGAGTTGGACCTCGCTGAATAGTGAGCTATGTATAGAGCAAACTTCATAGCGGACGGTAATCAGGTGAAATGAGCTGACTAATGCGAACTAAAGAGCTCGCTGGGGCGAGTTGAGCTGTAGAGCTTACTGGGCCTGAATTGATAATTGGGCCTTGTCTGATGGGCTTTTGCATTTAGGCTGACTTGATTGAGCCTTTATAGGCTTTTACCAGCTCATTTAGTGAGTCTAGAAAATGCACATAACATTAGCCCCCCAGCTCTCAGTTCGTTCTGTGAATTGGGAGCTCGAGCTCGCTGGTAAAAGCTATACTTGAATTTCTGTTCCGTGCCTTTTCAAATTCATGCTTATTAGTACTGACACGTGGCGGTCATGCAGGAGGTAATTGAACCGTCTCTGGCACATCTTGTGCCACGCGCATTTAATGCGCACATCTTTTAACTGACGGTTGCATGATTACAGAACCGTTACTCGTGCTGCACCGTTGGATTGATGGCAGTTACACAGCATGCAGATCTGATGGCTAGGGTTTGAGCTCGTCCACCTATATAAACTGGTGGAGCCCTTTCATTCTTTTTTTCATCTGTCGTTTTCTCTCGAAACCACCAAGTTTTCTCAGCATACTCACCGATTCTTCACAAACTCTATACTTCCAGTCGTTCTTCACACTCTTATCAAAGATTCACGGTAAGTTCTTTCTTTTGATTTCAAGCCTTCATTTTTATGATTTGTTGAGTCTATGTTGCTCTATGCCTGCGCTTTGTTTTTTGCCTGAACGGTTTGAATGCATTGTGTTGTTGCTGTTGAATTTTTGTTGTTCTGGGTTTCTTGTTGAACACGACTTTTCAACTTTTGTTGATTTGATCCTGTAGCATGCTTATTTGTAATCTTATTACTATTTGTGGCATGTTACGCATGCTAATTGTTGGATTAAGTACCTGTAGACTTCTAGCTCGTAGGTCGTTCCTTTATAGGTTGAGCCCCCCATTGTATGAATGATTTGCAAAATAGGAAACTTAGAAAATTTTTAGCATTTTAATAATCTGCTTGTTGCGACCTGAACATACTTCCTTTGTATAGATATCTTCAAGTGGAGCTCGTAACATCAATGAAGCAGCTCGCGGTAGAGAGGCTCATGAGCTGGATGAGGCTCGGGCTGCAGAACGATGAGCTCGCGAAGAAAGAAAAAATCGCGAGACATTTACTATTCCTTTACATTGGGTCTTTTCGATCTGATAGGGTTTGTTCTTCAATTTCACATCCTTAAGGGTTGTCGTGTATTGTCACCCATTCCCGCAAACCATGCATGTTATCCTCCATGGGGTACGTCGCTGTCAGTACCCAACATCTCGAGCACAGACTAAGGTTCCCCATTCATCCTTACCTGATCTAGTTCCTAAACACGGTCAAGCTCACACCATTCCAGTTGATACCGAATTCATATGCGTAGCTGACCTCATTGACTCTGGCCTTCCTCACAAACGGTTTTCCTCCCCCAACTCCAAAAATCGTCCAACACCTCTACAGTTTCAAGGCTTTGAGCACTAAAAAGGGGGAAAAAACTGACGTCTATTATCTCACAACTTGTTCGTCGGAATATAAGAAACTCTTACCCCAAGGAGGTGCGAAGGGCAAGTCTAACGTCGGGGCATATAAGACGAGCTGGTTCTTCGTCTCATGTCCTTCTCTCATGGGCCTTAATAATTTCAACTTCGTTCTGAAACCAGGTATGCCATGAGGAAACTTTAGCGATCTAAGGAATATATATATATTTTTTACATTTTGCTTTACAGAGCTGAAAATAGACGAGTCTCCTCTCAGTGACGAGGAAAAAAGGGCTCTCGAAGTGCTCGCGAACTCGAGTGAAGTGAGCATCAGCAGTAAATTTGACACCGCCCTTCTCCAGGCTCATGGTCTTGCTCCTCTTGAGGATTCTCCACTACTAAGTCCTTAAAAAGACTTAGGAAGCATGGACGATGACCCTATACTTCCTTCTGTCCTTGAAGTCCCTATCGAGGAAGAGGATACACCTACTCCTCGATCATCTCCAAGTCCTGCCACCACTTTGTAAGTAGGTACAACAGCCCCTGTCCCTAGCTCGCAGGCAGAAACAACAACTCCTGCTCCTAGCTCGCAAGCAGAAACTACAGCTCTTGCTCCAACTCCAGCTCGGACAGCTCCTGTTGTATAAATAGATTCAACTCATTCTCCTGCTCGAACAACTCCTCCAAGAGTTCCATCTCCACCTACCCAAGCAAATCCCAAGTCCAACAGCACCAACGCCTGTTGAAGTACCGACTCCTCAATCAGCTCGTACTCCACCAGCAGGTGCATCTCAAACAGCCATTCCTCCAGCTCCTGCTTCTTCATCTGCGCGAGCTCAAGTCAAAAGAAAAAAGCTTACTCTTTTGGAGTGCCCTTCGAAATGACCTGCTAAGGCTTTAACCTCTTCTACTCCAGCAAAGCGACCTGCTGAAACTTCAGCCTCTCCAGCTGCTCTTTCGAAATGCTCTAAACGACCTGCTAAAGCAAAAGCTCCCTCGGTCGCCACTCCTAGCGAGGTACCACCTTCTGAAGCAGCAGCAGATCTTCCCTAGGATCCGGCTCCCAACTTGCAGCCTGAAGCACCAGACGCTCCATCCGAGGTCACTCCTCAGGCAACCCGAGCTGGTACCAGTAGGAGAATAAAGAGGAATTGGTCTAGGCATGCCTTTTTCATGCTACATCATGTTTACTGGAGTGAAGAATCTGAGGCCCCAGAGGCTGTGGGGACTCCTTCACCAACAATGCCAGATGTCGAAATTGGGCCTGAGGGGAGATATTTAACTTCCTTCCTCGACAACTAGCCAACCATTATGCTGACCCTTGCGAGGGTCTTAGAGAATAGGTCCCTCACGGGTACGGCCTTGAATGAATACACAACTCGACATGCCATGCTGGTAAGTCATTTTTCCTTTCATCTCCTAGTTTCTTTACCTTATCAAATATTAACTTGTAGAATTTTCAGGCTGCTATCGCGTCAATAAAGCAAAAGAGGGAGACGAGATTCGTTGAATACCAAATAACGACTTTGGAGGACGAGCTGAAGAAAGCTAAGGAGGAGATAGCGTCCTTTATCGAGATGGTCCAAGACAGGAGAAGGTTCGCTGAGGGCCATGAGACAATGCTGGCCGCAGCGAACATAGCTAAACAGACATGCTACGAGCTGGGAGATTCTTGAACCATGTCCTTGGAATGTCTCCCAAAGTAGCTGGGAATACACGGCACTTTACCATAGGATTATCTGTCTGCAGGTCCATTTGAACATTAAAAGCATAAAGATCATCATAGGGGTCACTGTCCCCATTATACTGCTGCATGTTTGACATTTTGAACCTCGGAGGGAGAGGCTGTGTCTTAATCTCCCTTGTAAACGGGGTCCTCTCCCCAAAGCGCTCTTGCTAGTTTAGGGCGTCAGGTCGTGCTTCTAGTTATTGGACCCTCTAGAGGAGCTCCTCTACTTGTGGATCTTGGGGCTTATATCTCCTCCTATGGTCACGACCTGGGGAAGGGTGCTCTGGGTCATATCTCTCGTCCTTTCCGAACGAGCCTCCATGTTGATGGGATCTGACATATCGCTCATCTTCATCCACATACCGAGCTGCAGCTCGGACTCTATCATGACCGACTTCCACCCTTTGACTTCTATCCTGGCTCAACCTTACTGCTAGGCTTGCTAGGCACGCGACATCCCTTTCTTCGAGGACAGGGTGGCCTCCAGCTCTAGAACGCGCATTAGAGGAACGAGTTGAGCCGACAGGTCGTGACACTTCCCTTACTGGCCTCTGAGGCATCTGCATTGCTTCATGCTGCTGAGATACGTGCCTTAGAACCTCGACCTCAACCCTAGGTGCGTTCTGCATTTGAGCCTGCACCAACATATTGACTGCCTCTGTAAGTTGTTTAATCGTGTTCTCTAGCGCTTCTTTGATGCCACACATGCTGCCCTTCCACCATTGGGGCAATTGGGATTGGTTGGCGAGGAGGCAGAGGGGGAATGCCTGCTACAGCACTGATTGCCTGGCCGTAGGATGTATCTGCTGCATGCATGGGTGCGTCTTCCACAGGCTGCATGTTCTGTTGAGGCTGGTTTAAGTGGCTCTCCGCCTGGTCATCATCTCCAAAATACCTGTTTGTTCTGGTCCTTGCCATGTTATCAGAGATTGATGAACTGAGAGGAAAAAGATTGCAGTTTGGGCCCTCCTTCTAGCGCCAAAATGTCGACATTGAAATCCAGTCGACGAAAATTTAATGCCCAGTACCTACAATCAATGTGAGAAAACACGAAAACCAAGAGAAATACAGCAAAGAACTCAGAACAAAATAAGAAAGCAAGAGATTTTTAACATGGTTCAGCGAGTACGCCTACGTCCACGGCTGTCTCTCTAAAATTCTGCAGAGTGACAGTATGTTATTGATTGTGTCGTGTGTTACAATGATTTTATCTCCTATTTATAGGAGAAGAGATAATGCAAATCTAGTAACAATAAAATAGGAAAAGAATCATGTATTAATTACACTTCCTAATTTGTTAGAATAAAATCAGAAAGCTGCTCCACAAAATCCGAGATAACGTTGACTGAGTTTGAATTTGAATTAACTTTTATATCTGGTGAGAGAATCATGATCAGATTGGGTAACTGCTTATTCTGGAAGATACTGCATTAATTGTCCTATGAACGAGCTGTTTACTGTCTGTTGCCTTCAGCGACTTCGAGCTGGACCTCACTGAGTAGCGAGCTATGTATAAAGCGAGCTTCATAGCGAACTGTAATCAGGTGAAATGAGCTGACTGATACAAATTGAAGAGCCCGTTGGGGCGAGCTAAGCTGTAGAGTTTACTGGGTTTGAATTGATAACTGGGTCTTATCTGATGGGCCTTTGCATTTGGACTGACTTGATTGAGCCTTCATAGGCTTTTACCAGCCCATTTAATGAGTCCAGAAAATACACATAATAAACTATTTTATATGATAAATTTTACAAATAAAATTACTCTAATGAATGATCAAAATTTGAACTATAATTGATTTTATCTTCACTATTTTTTTTTTTTTCATTTTACTTTGCTTTAAAGTGTCCCTTTAAAATAAATGTTTTGGCTCGCCATTGAATAGGGAGAGAGCCATTGCTTGGGCTTATTAACCTTTATTGATGTGGACTATATAATTGGTTTTTTCTTTGTTTAAGCCTGAGTACCTATTTACCCTTAAAACTAATGGATTTGTTACTTCATCGGTAGAATTAATAATTATTATACCATGTAATGGTTGGATTATTTTATCTATTATTTTTCATATTAGGGTGGATTGATAACAGTTTCAAATCTGGGGTAAAATGTCTTGAAAAAAAAAAAATCCATTGTTAAAATAATATAAAATCAATGAACATAGTCATGTACAATGACTAGATACTGCGTTTTTGTAGTTTTAAGATTGATTTAAAGTTCACCTCAACTCTCGATGAATCACCATGTTTTCTCTATCAATTCAACAATCATATTTTTACCCCTTATTTTGACTCGAGTTAACACTAATTTTTGGGTATTTTTTGGCCCTTTGACATCCTCAGAAAAATAATGATGCACATGCACTAATAGTTAAGGGACAAAATGCAAATAAGTCAGCATTAAATGCAAACATTAAATCCACCCTGGATCAATGACTTGTGCCTTTGATTTTTTTCCTTATGACGATACCAAATAGGCAAATGCAATGGTGACTGCAATGGAAGGGATGGTTGCACAGTGATCGAAGTACACACAACCAGTCCCAATTGTTGATTTGTCTTGAGTTTAATTAAGATCATTTCGTATTTTATTATTTTATATGTCTACCATCTTCCATTTTGTTACCAATACTAGACTTATTGCTTTCTTATCTGTGTTTGCATACTCCATGTCTCAGTGATTTGTCTTCATTTCAATCTGATAGTGTCTTCTTCTTCACATCGATCAAGTCCCTCTGCATTTGACACCGATGAAGCCTAGCTAGGAGGGACAAAGGTACCACCCAAATCGACATAAAAGTTTTTTGTTATTCAAATGAGGCCATATTCACTGCATCTAACTCGGGCAAACATCATGGATGGCCCAATCTATGATGAAGATGATAGGGGAAAACATTCCTAACCAGAAAAGAAATTACACACTGGCCATTCAAAATAAAGCTCCACATTGGATAACACTACCATTAGCGGTTTTACTTCAGTGATTGCCTCAGATGAAGCGGCTTAATCATCTGAGGTAGTCAGGGCAAAAAAGAGGAATCAAGTTCAGGGCTATAATGCCCTAACTATCAGTTGGGAGAAATCACCCCTCTTCTACCCAAAGCTACTCCACCTTCTATCACCTCAAGCAACACTGTTGTCGATTCAAAATCATTGCCCATTAATTCATATGCCAGAAGGTAGAGACAATCTAGCTATGACTGAGTAAATTTCATTTGGCTCTACTCCTTCAATAGTGGTTGGACCTTATAGCTAGCCTTTGGGAGGCCTCATTATAAAGTTGAAGCATATAATGCATGCTTTGAAGTAGGTAACACTTTGATTAAATGTCGTTAATGTTTCTTCCTTTTCTTTGTACAACATGTTGGCTGTTTTAAGTCGTTGGGGGCGTAATAGACATGGAAATTAGAGAAGCAATGAGGACAATGCGAGGGCTAGAGACAGAGCTATCAAAGGCCAATGACTTGGCTACATTTCTGACTTTAGAAGTGCAGTCAAAGAAGTAGTTCATCTTTAAGCTACTAAAGATGAAGTCAACAGTAAAAGACCAGAATATGGCTTTGAAAAAGAGATACTCCGCTTACACTTCGTGCGGGAGAAGTAGAAAGAAAAGTAAAAGGCTCAAATTATGGAGGCATATGAAATGATCGATCACCTAGGAAGGGAATTACCTCATCGGTCCATTGATAGGTATCTGCTCTTGGATGAGTACCTCCATGGTATGTAGTGTGACGTTTATGTTGGAGGAATACTGGCCACCATTGACATTGTGGGACAGATAGATCCTAGCTTTAATGTTGTTGCACTAAAAGTAACAGTTGAGGAGCATATTGATGGTCTCTGTAATCAAGCATCTACGCAGGACGGTAAGATGAGCATTGGCACAGAAGGACTTAGTGGAGGGAGAATGATACGTGAATTTGGGAAGAGAGTAAGAAATGAGGAAGAGAGTAAGAATAAAGGAAAAGCTCTATTATTTCTTCGTAAAAACAATCAATGGCTAACAAGTCTCTTTAATAGACTTTTACAACAACAAAGAACCAACTAATACTAAAAACTAGGAAAATCCCCTATTTATAAGAAGCACAATAACGATATAATTTGCTTAAAACAACATGTTTCTTATCCATAAGCATGTGCTGCTCCTACAATTATTCAAGATAATAATCAAACTAACTAGGTCAACTTAACATCCATTAAACAACAAAATAGGCTGATACTCTTCTTACATGGCTACGTGTGCTACATGCATGGTCCACCTTGACTGATCCTATCATTCCATCCCTCTGAAATGGTCCTTGTCCTCATGGATAGAAACCAGGATAGGACTTAAGGATCTTTCGACGATCTTCCCATGTAGCATCTTTAATTGGAGCTCTTCGCCACTTAACTAAGATTTTGTCCTTTGGCCAATAACGTCCTCCCTGCACGCTTCGTTTTTCTAGCACGCTTTATGGTTGTGGAAGTTGGTTCAAATCGTCTGCAACTGTGGGTAGTTCAGGCAACACAAGGATAGTTGCACTTATATATTTTTTTGGCAAGCTGACGTGGAACACGTCATGAATTTGTGACTTCTCTGGTAGCTCTAGAGGATAAGCAACATGTCCAATTTTTTCTAAGACCTTAAATGGACCATACTAACGTGGTGATAACTTAATGGAACTACGAAACACCACTGATTATTGGCGATATAGTTGTAGTCGCAAGTAGACATAATCTCCAATTTCGAAGGTCATTGCACACTAATACTGGTCCGCTTGCACTTTCATGCGATTCTATGCCAATTGTAGCTGGCGACGCAAAGATTTTAAGATGGTGTCTTGGTCTTTGAGAAGCTGATCCACTGCTTCAACCTTTGTGGTTCCTGGAAAATAAGTGAGTACATTGGAAGGAGGAACTCCATAGGCAACTTCAAAAGGAGTTAGAAGGGTTGCGGAATGTCTCGTGATGTTATAACTGTATCCGGCCTATGCAAGCCAATCTATCAATTTCTTGGGTTGCTTATGAACGAAACAGCGCAAATACTATTCAAGCGTCCGGTTAACAACCTCGGTTTGACCATCAGTTTTTGGATGGTAACCGAAACTCATATAAAGAGAGCTTCCCTACAGCTAAAACAGAGTTTTCCAAAAAGAACTGATAAATACCTTGTCCTTATCACTCACGATTGACTTTGGAACACCATGTAATTTCACAATTTGACTTAAGAATGCTTTGGCCACTATCATTGTTGTGTATGGGTGCTTCAAGGGAACAAAGTGGGCATATTTTGATAATCGGTCGATGACAACCATAATGACAGTGAATCCCTGTGAGGAGGGTAACCCTTCAATGAAATCCATTGAAATATCGCTCCAAATTTTTTCAAGTATGTCTAGAGACTGAAGAAGACCCATTGGTCGCAATGTTTTAGTCTTACTTTTTTGACAGGGGAAGCATTCTTTGATAAACTGTTTAACAGCAAAAAACATATCTAGCCATAGAAACGCTGTGCGAATTCTATCAGAGTCTTGTGAATGCCAAAGTGGCCCCCAATGGATGAAGAATGATTGTCAACTAGGATAGTGGGTATTAGAGTTAAAGTTGGACTTAAATAAATTCTCTCTTTTTTAAACCATATCTCATCCCTTTGAAGATAAGTGTTAGGAGTTTGAGTTTGAAATGAGCTTAGTTTTTTATAAAAGGGATCAAATGAAACCTCGCTTCGAAGTGTGGCCTACCAGTCAAAGTTTGGTGAAGATACAACATTAAACTCAAACTCTACTATTCGTGATAAGGCATCTGCTCCTTGATTGTCTACTCCCTTCTTGTACTGGATTATATAGTCATAACCCATAATTTTAGGTAACCAGTGTAACTAAGTTGGTGTGGTAATACGCTACTCCAAAAGATACTTCAAACTTCTCTGGTCGGTGTGTACAGTAAAAGTTCATCCTAGCAGGTAAGGTCTCTACTTCTTGATGGCCTTAACAATGGCTAGCATTTCCTTGTCGTAGGTTGAGAGTGACAACGCTACTCCTTTGATGGTTTCACTAAAAAATGCAATTGGTCATCTATTTTGAGACAAAATGGCTCCTATTCCCGTACCACATGCATCACACTCCACGATAAATGGTTGTGAGAAATCTAGCAACTGTAAAACTGGAGCTGTGGCTAGTGCTTCCTTTAACTCCAAGAAGGCCTATTCTGCCTTTTTACTCCAACAAAACCCAGCTTTAGAGGTTAGTTTGGTGAGTGAAGTAGCAATGGATCTGAATCCCCAAATAAACTTTCGGTAATACCTTACGAGTCCTAGGAAGGCACAAACTCCTTTCACCAAGGTTGGTACGGGCCAAGCTTGAACTGTTTGGATTTTGTTTGGGTCGATTGAGACTCCCTCGGCATGGATGATATGACCCAAGTATTCAACCTAAGTCGTTCCAAAATAACATTTGGACTCTTTTGCTGATAATCGATTTGCAGCTAGAATTGATAATACTATTTGTAAATGTTGCATATGCTCTTGTCAGGTCTTGTTATAAACAAGAATGTCATAAAAAAAAAAAAAAAGGCACAAATTTACAGAGGAAATGTCTAAAAAGGTCATTCATCATTCATCAAACTTTGAAAAGTAGCTAGGCCATTGGTTAGGCCGAATTGTATAACAACAAATTCATAATGGCCTTCATGGGTTCGAAAGGCAGTTTTATGAATGTCTTCCTCTTAAACACGAATTTGATGATAACCAGAACATAAGTCAATTTTTGAGAAGAAGTGTGCCCCATGTAATTCATCCAGTAACTCATCAATTATTGGAATGGGGTACTTGTCTTTGATAGTCATACTATTCAGAGCTCTCTAGTCGACACAGAACCTTCAAATCCCATCAGGATTTTGTAATTAACAATACCGGAGATGAGTAAGGGCTAGTGCTCGACCAAATAACTCCTGATTTCAGAAACTCCTGTACCATCCTCTCTATTTCCGCCTTTTGATACTGCGGATACTTATAAGGACGCACACTAACAGGTTCCTGATTAGCCTTTATTGAAATTTTGTGATTGTGACTTCGGTTTGGAGGAACACTATCGGGTTCAGAAAAAACTTTAGGGAATTTTTTTAATAGATGACTTAACTCTGATGGGTGGTTATTGACTATCTCTGTCAGAATTTGAGTAGGTACTTCAGAAGGAGCAGATATGTGTAGGTAATAACCCATACCTGTGAGCTGTTGAAGCTCCTTATTATCCTAAGGCTCCAAATTAGATCGTCGTACCCCTTTTAGTTGATATTGCTGCCCATTGAATTTGAAAGACATTATTAACTTACTGTAATCAGTCTCGATGGGTCCCAATGTCTCCAGCCATTGTACGCCTAATACTACCTGACACGCCGCGACAGGCAGGATATAGAAGTCAACGGTTATTGGATGACCTTGGATGATCAACTGAAGTTGCAAACATTTTCCTGTACATTTAAGCTTTTCACCATTCCCGACCATGACTTGAAAGGATTGTCCTTGTTCAACCGATAGAGCTAGTCGACTTACAACAGCTTGATCAATGAAGTTATGGGTACTGCGCCCATCAACGAGCATTGTGACATCCTGATTTTTTATTTTCCCAACTAAGCGGATGGTTTGAGGGTGGCTCATTCCTGGCATGGAAAGAAATTTCTAGAAGCATCTCAGTTATTGTGGAGTCCTCAGATGGTTGTTCATTGGTTTTTTGGTTTGGAGGCCAATCTTCTATCATAAAGAGCTGTGGTGTAATATACTCTCCCGACATCCAGGTAACCCTTTAAATTTTATCGTTATTTATGGAATAGTAAAATTATTCAAATATTCAAATATGGATAAGTAATTAAATTTTCGTAAAAATTTTCGGACGGGTCCAGGGTAAGTTTATGATTTCGAAATCGCTGAACGTTAAATTGATCATTTCGCAATGTAAGATTTTGTAATAGTTAGGTAGTAATGTTTAATGGTTGTAAATGAATTTAGTTTCGAATTGATGTGTTTATAATGTTTAAATACTTAAAATTTTGAACGGATGTTAAACGCGAATGATTGAAGTTAAAACGGATTAAAATAGGGTGTTTCGAAGTAATGAATTGGTTGGGTAATTCGTTGGATTGATGTGTGAATATGTTCATACGAATTGGGTTAGTCGTATCATGGTTTAAAAATCGATTACGAGAATGTATAGGTTATTCAGAGGCCAAATCAAGAATATCTCGTTGTTTAGATTTAAATAGCGAGCTAAAGAATCTAGATAAGTGTCCTAACGAAAATGTTTTGAGATGAGATTATTTCTGTTCACATTGAATTTATATGTTAATATGCGTTTATACTGTTGATGACTATAAATTTATTTTTACATGAAAAAAGAGTTTTTTGAACGAAAACCAAATTGCATGAATTACTAAAAGTTTTTATGAAATGTGAGTTTTGAAATGAGAAACATGTATTTGAAATGATTTATAGCATATGATATATATTTTGTGATTTCCGGTATTGGTAGAGTACCCAAAGGCGATGTAGGATTCCGCTTGGGAGGTGATATAGGATTCCGCTCCCCATAGGGTACATTATGAGTTAGCTTACTACCTGAGACGATATAAGATTCCCCTCGTGGTGATGTAGGATTCTGCTACGTAATTCCGGACACATGTGGTTTGAGACGATGTAGGATTCCACTCCGCCATACGGTATGACCTAAGACGATATAGAATTCCGCTCGGTCATATATTTATTTTAGAATACCATATGGATTGAAAAGGATAGTGATTGACCTATTTTATATAAAAGCTTTTCGAAAATATAAATTGTCATCACTGATATGTTTTAATAATAAGAAAAGTGAATGAAAGTGTATGAAATATTATACTACTCACATTTCGTTATATGAAAAGCAATTGAAAATAAATGTTAATATTAGAAAGATTGATTTTCAATTTATTATTTCGATTACAGTTTATAATGTATATGTTATTATAAATGATTATTTATGTTTTATATTATATTGGGTTCTCAAATTAATTAATTAGATTTTTACGGTATGCTTTTAATTATGAAACGAGTTCACAAAATATTTTTAGGGAAGAAAACTTTGAAATGATTTGAATAGAAATATCTGACACTCACTGAGTCTATTTCGCTCACCTTTAATTCGTTGTTTTTAAATAAAAACCTTTCAGGATTAGGTACAGGTGCAGACCCTCCAGTAGTTGGGACTTCGGATCCGGAGTAGATAGATTTTCATCGGGTGCAGCTATGATTCTTTTAGCAATACATGTATGATGTTATGTTTTAAATCATATGAAATATTTTGTATATAAATATACTTTTCTTTTGATTTATGTATATATTCATGCATATCATGTTTTGGAACATGAAATTATTTTGAAAGTTGATGCATGTTTGTGGATTGTCGTAAATTATGGAAGAAGGGCCTGAGGTCTAGTAGTTGAGAAAATGAATGATTTTAAAGTGTACACATTTTAAATGTGATTTTACAGAATGATATTTTCAGAAAAATAGTCGATGTATTGCCAAAAGTTTTATAAAATTCGGTTTATAAGTGTAAATTTTAAATTGAAAAAGTTCTCACCCAAATTCCATTGCAAAATAAACTTTAAAAAGGGATTTTTAGAATATAATTTTAAAAAGGTTTAACTTCACGGGAGCGTTTTAACTGTAGAGGATTCCGACTGGAAGGCTACTGTGGGGTACCGGGCGATTCGGTTGGAGAATAGAAGTCGGAGCCTGTCATGTGGCCTCTGGCACCTATGACTCGGTGTATACTTTTCGTCGCAGTAGTAGCAAAGGCCTGGCTCCCGACGTTCCTTGGCCTCTTGTCCAGAAATTCGTCGAACAGGTGGGTTTGATCCAAGGCCTAATTTCATCCTTAGGGAAGGTCCAAGAATACCAATTGCGATGGTGGGTTCGGTTCGTTGTGATGGGGTGGTGCTTTGTGATCGAATCGTACTACTATTATGCACCTTTTTCTACAATGAGTTCCTTTCTTCTATCAACCGTGCCACTTCTACTGCATCCGACAATGTTCTTGGTTGTTTGATTTTAACATCCAATCGTATGTCATCGCGAAGGCCAACGATGAAGCACCCTACCAGAAATGATTCAAGTAAATGCTCCATTTTATGTGATAATTTTTCAAAAGCTTTCTGATAAACGGACACTGTGGAAGTCTGCTTAAGGCGGGTTAAAGATTCAGATGGATCCTCGTAATCTGTAGGACCAAACCGATTGTGAACAGCCTTTGTGAACTCATCCCATGTGAAAGGCCCTCGAAACTTGGCCAACCACTTGTGCCATTGTAACGCCACTCTCTCAAGATGAAACGTGGCTAATTGAACTCTTTGTTCTAAGTCCACATTTTTAAACTCAAAAAATTGTTTTGCTTTATATACCCATCCCATTGGATCATCTCCGTTGAAGTTGGGAAAGGTGATCTTAAGGTAATGGTTTCAATATGAAATGTTAGAGAGTTAGGTGGTCGTAGGTGGGGTAGCTTGGTGTGATGATTTTGCTAGGGTGAAAGGGTTAGTGTCTTATTTGAGAGTGGTTTGTGTTCATCGTTTGGGAGACTCTGATGGCTTGGAGTTCAATAATAATCCTTTCCAATGTGGCATTCACTTGTCCAAAATTGGATTCATGACGAGCTAAGGTTTCAGTAACATCATTGTGAAATTTAGCATTGGACTTCCCACATGTATCCATGGAAAGAAACCTGGCTTTGATACCAAATGATACGTGAATTTAGGAAGAGAGTAAGAATAAAGGAAAAGTTCTGTTATTTCTTCATAAAAACAACTAATGGCTAACAAGTCTCTTTAATAGACTTGTACAATAACAAAGAACCAACTAATACTAAAAACTAAGAAAATCCCCTATTTACAAGAAGCACAACAACGATATAATTTGCTTAAAACAACAACATGTTTCTTATCCATAAGCACGTGCCGATCCTACAATTATTCAAGATAATAATCAAACTAACTTGGTCAACTTAACATCCACTAAACAACAAAATAGGCTGATACTCCTCTTGCATGGCTACGTGCGTTGCATGCATGGTCCACCTTGACTGATCCTATCAAAGAACAGCCCCTTTCAACGAACTAACTTGAAATGCTTGAATTCAGGGTAGAGGATGAAGAATGTGACTCCAAAATGAATAGTTTCTGAAGGCTAGCTCAAGTTAGAGAAGTTGGGAAAGGGAAAGGAAAACGGTAGAATGAATGATTTATGCTTTTGTTTGTTGGTGATTTTTTTTTTCTTTTTGTGAAACAGGCTTCTGTTAATGATGTTATTTGGGTTACCGGGTTATGTGTGAATGAATGTTGTCTTTTGTGAATATATTTATGGAACTTTGTGTACAGGCTTTTTGCCAAACGCTGCAATTATGGTATTATTTGATGTGTTAGCGATAGTCGCTGCTATTTCAATTTTTTTTTTTTTAAAAAAAGAAACATATTATGAACTACAAAAGCATGAAGTGCACAATAATCCTTAGATTTTTTTTCACGTAGCTAGAGCTTGGTTTTTTTGAATTTTGAACTATATTGTACATACAACTTTCCACATGTTGTGTCAACAAAAATAAACTTTCCCATTGTACAAATTTATTAAAAATAGTATCTAACTAAAGTTTAATGACATAAAGATAGATTAACGATAAAAGACCAGATTGATTTAGCATTATACACATTGCACAAACTATATTTGTCACACTAATTAAACTCTATCCCAAAAAATATATATATATTAACATTTTCTATAAAAAATTACTAAAGGAAATTGGAGGTGTTACCATTTAATAATTCAAAATTATAAATCCCATGTTAATAAATGAACTTGATTGGTTTACAACTGCAGCAGTTTTACCATATTAGTTGTTAAATATTTTAATATATAATATATTTTTATATATAAAATTTGAAGTTGATATGGTCACAAATAGTAAACAGTGTTGTTGGCTTGAGGCGTGCCTTCTCCAACCCTTGTTACTGTGTTTGATTCCCCAACGCAATGTAATAATTTTTCTCATCTTCTTCTAAATGAAGCATCCATCGACCTAAATTACTCATGTCCAACGTGACCCGTACTATGCCCAGGGTTGCATTGAACCCTTTTTTTTTTTTTAAAAAATTTATTTTAGGGTTAATTACAGTAACATACTTCAATCTCTCCCAAAAAGCTTAATATTCAACAATTCCATTTAATTACTACAACCCCCATTCCATTACTTCACATCTGTTAGAATTAACGGTTGACTAAGAAATAGAGAGTAAAACAGTCATTTCAAAACAACAAAAAATATAGTCCAATTAAACAAATAATTAAAAAATTCATGTAATAAAAATCAATTAAAAAAGAAAAAAAAAATATCATAACAGATGAATAAAAAAAACCTTTATAGCACTGATAATGGTAGAAATTCATCTTCTCCTTAGTCACAAATTCTTCAACCACAATTTCTTCAAGAACTTAGGTCTCACTCTTCGAAAAAACCCAAATTTCCCCATTATCAGTCAAATTTTAAAACACATATAAGAAAAACACTTTCCCAATTTTCACCCATTAATCACTTCCAACCAAAAAAAAAAAAAAAAAAGAAAAAATCTAATAGATGGAGCATTTTTTTCAAGTTGTTGGGACTAGCTCAAGAGACAAGCTGGGAGAACAATGACAATGTTAATATATCATAACGTCAAGTTTTGCTAAAAACATTGAAGAAATCGTAAGAAAACATATCTATTTTGAAAAATAAAATGAAGAAAAAAATGAAGTTTTGTTTGTTCTTTTCTTCTTGAAATTATAAGGTTAAATTAAACTAAAGTACGAGTCAGGGATTGTGTTTGGTTTATCGTATTACTAACAATATCACAAGCATCAGTAACCATTGTGTGTGTTCCATGCACTAGATGCGTGCATTGTAGGAAAAATAGTGTTTCTCATACTAATTGTGGTGGTTCCGCGCACTAATTATTAACCAATAATGCAATCTGGTTGCGCACAGCAATGAGTTAAATAGAAGATCCTTGCAGCAATAATGACTTCAAATATTTCATGAAAAAAAAAAAAAAAAAACTTCAAACGGCTAAATAGGTCTGCATAACAGCTCCTTCTTGTCCAAATCATAGCATTGTCTTCTTTGTATTTTACTTTTAAGCTGCTAGTTCGAACTATGGTTCCACAAAATAATGACCTATTTTTCTTCATTTTATTCTTCTTTGATATTATCATTCTATTCTAAACTATGAACAGTTATGTAGAGTTACCATGGACTATTTTTCTTATCACAGATTTATATCATGTTGACAAGAGGACAAACTTATTTTTATTTTACATAAACTATCTTACATGATGAAATTCATAAATAAACATGTGGAAAATAATACTCATAGGAACTATATTTGTTATTATCTTCAATTTTTATGTTACTGAAGTTTTTTACAAAGTTCCCCCTCTAATGTAAAAAATATCAAATTTGTTAATACAACCTCTTCTTTAAACCTCAAGGAACAAACACTAAATAAACACGTCAAGAAATAGACGGACTAGGTAGCAACCAACCAACTTAGTTCGGGGAACACAGAATCGGTTCTTGAACTCATATAGCATTTTGCGAATGTAGTGGGTAGCCACGCAAGCCTTCTTCGTCTTCCGTGATGTTGTTGTATCTTACACGATCAAAACAAAAGTAGGCTTCACCAACATAAAACAAGCACAATACAATGCCAAATACATCCATGTCACGCATTGGTTATTCCATCTTCTTCAATCCTTGAAGGATTGCATCCATAAAAGTTGTTTAACATAAAATTGTTTTTATGCAAAGGATTTTTTTTATATCACTTTATTGTTTACTATCAGGAAAATACTAATAGAATAATTTAAATATAAGAAATAACGAATTAAATCATGATTATACTTTAAAAAAACTAGTCATAACAAATTAAAATTTATATTTCATAATTTGAAGATTCATTGATTTGATTTTCATGTCAAGTTAGAGATATTAATATTTCAATATAAATGGTGAAAACAATTTAATTTTTATTTTTATGATGGATATAGCCATATTAATATATTATTATAATAGAGATTCTAACAAATAACGGATAAATTTTTGAATATAAATAAAGAAAATAATAAAAGAATTTAGCTATCTTACCAGTTGGATAATCTTACCTATAAATTGTAATCATTATATTGGTTTCAATAATCACCTAACAATCAATCTAATGATTACAATTAATGAGTAAGGTCACCTATATAGGAGTAATATGATATCGCATTTATGAGAATATGACTAAATTCTCTAAAGCTTCTATGAATCCGGGATTTCTTCAAGACCAAAATGAACACCACTATATGACACTTACCCTGATGAAATTCATATTTGTATTTCCTAGTTATATTCGCATTTAAACATAAACAACCTATGACCTAAATGTGGGCATTGTTGTAAAAAAAAAAATAAATAAACATATTGTGTTTGAGTAAATGTTAAATTAATTTATTTTAATTTAAAATTCAATTTTTGAAATTTGAGTTTTGTTATGCCCGTTTCCTCGACTTGGATGAAGGAGCTAGTGAGAGCCCAATAACTATAAACAAGAACGAAGGCCTAGAGAGCCCATAAGACCAGACCCTCAGATCACTACGGCAAGCTCGCGATCTCGGGAGCTCGCGTAATCACAAGACAGTTCGAGTACATTTCCAGTCCATCTCAATATCTCTCAATTCTGGACAGTCCATCAGATCGGGAGCTCGCTCCAGGAGGTACCTTGTGTAGCAAGTCATCAGAACCACCAACTTCCCTGATTTCACACCGGAGCCACCTACACAGTTACCAAGGAACATTCAATGTGGCAGCTGTGCATTTAATGAAGAGAAGACTTCTTCTAGTGCATTTAATGCAGCATGTGCATGAAGAGAATAATCATTACCTTTACAATAAATGCAGCATGGTTTATGTCAGATTAGTTGAAAATAGTCATCATTTGTAACGTATGTAGCATTCTTTTGCATCTCTCCCCCTCTATAAATAGAGGAGATTTTTACTATACCAGGTGGTTTTAGCACACTAATATATCATCACTCTGCCGAAATTAATCCAGAGTGGCTCGTGGACGTAGGCGCAGTCGCCGAACCACGTAAAAATCCTTGTGTCTACATTCACTCTTCCCTCTCCCTTCTTTATTAATTGTTTCATTACTACCATCCAGGTACTACGACCAACATTCCCCCACTTTTATTGCAACATACCAACCTTAAACTCTATTGACAACGCTTTTACTGCTCATTTATTACCTTTATTACCATTTATTACCACATTCGCAGTCTGAGCCTTTGAATCTCTGAGTTGACTATTTCCGAACGTTGACATCTTTTGGCGCTAGAAGGAGGGCCCAATAGCGACTTGGTAACTTTTTCTCCAAGCTGAATTGTTTTTTATCACTTATACTTCACCAGTTTGCAATGGCTAGAGCAAGAATAATAAGAAGTGTTAGTGTGGCGGATGAGCGACCTAAAGGCCAGGAAGACCAGCAGAGCACCCAACTTACCAGGGACGAAGTCGTTTAGGAGTGGCGACAACGTCAGCAAGCCTTGGAGGGCACGGTGAAGCAGCTGACGGAGACGGTTAAGACGTTGGTGGAAGTTCAAACCTACGTTGTATGGAGGCAGGCAGAGGTCACACCTCCCGGAAGAGCTCGCCGACAGACCATTAAGGAGATCCTTACCCCAGAGGGAGCTACTAGCAAAGACAGGTCGCTATTCGAAGAGTCTGTACGCTCATCGAACCTAAACATAACAAGGGACAGACAGTGAGCCCAGGAAAGGCAGACCTCACCTCACCTAGTCGACATCAGGGTAAGAGTGAACCGCGAAGGCGACCGACACGTCGAAGATAGTCGCGGGCACCAGCGAGTTCGGGAGAATCGTGTTGTTCCTAAGCCCGGACAGCGAAAAGGTTCAAGACAGGTAGAGGATTTTACTGGGATGTGCAGGTCGCAAGGTCGCCACTTAGGAGAGCAGGAGAGCACCAATAGGCGAAATTTCATTTGGCGATCTCGATCCCAAGATCCGATGGTAGAAGAACTGCTGCAGAGGATCTAGTAGTTGGAGGCTCGACCCGGCCCTCAGAATCAGGAAAAGCAGGATGATCACAGGATCCCATTTGCTAAGGAGATTGAAACAATGTCCCTACCACTCAAGTTCAAGCTCTCGAGCATTCCGCCCTACAATGGTAGAAGTGACCCATATGACCACCTGGACGCCTTTAACGTACAGATGGATCTCCAAACGGATAGCTTGCTAGTCAAGTGTCGAGTCTTCCTAGCTACTTTAGGGGACGCCCCCCGAGCCTGGTTTAAGGGTCTCCTAGCTCGCAGTATAGAAAGCTGGAAAGAATGTCAGCAAAAGTTCCTCAATCAGTACAAGACCCTGAAGAAGCAGCTCGCACCCCCATGTCACCTCGCCACCATTTTCCAGAAGCACAATGAGTCTTTAAAGGACTATATCACCCGGTTCAAGGACGAGGTGAGTAATGTTGAGGCACCCTCCGACAAGAGCATATTAATAACAATTTCTGCAGGACTCAGAAAAATGGAAAACTCTATGAGAGCATCTACAAGTCCCCAATGAAAGACTTGGGTAAGTTCTATAAGAGGGCTGCCAAAGAAATCAGGTGGGAAGAAGCTTTCAGAGCAGAGAAGCTCAATAACCAACAAGGTGAAGCAAGTAGTTCCCACCAGGGAAGGAGGAAGGGCCACAGTGGAGACAAGCTTGGCGAATTGAGGCATCAGTCTGCTAATGTTATGGCGAAGCGAGCTAAGCCGGAGTAAAGAAAGAAGCGACCTCGGCGTCAAGGTCGGTATGAGAGTTATAGTGTCTTGTCAGACAGGCAAGGTAGGATTTTCACCACTGAGAGGAACGGGGAGAACTTTGGGAAGCCATTCCCTACAAGAGTCCCGAACAGACATCGAGACCCGAAAAAGTTATGTGCTTACCACAATGAGACTGGGCACAATACCTAGGATTGCTGGTAGCTGAAAGACACCATAGAAGAACTTATCAAGTGAGGTCGTTTGGAAGAGTATGTAGTGTGACCTGCAGGTAGACAACCTCACCATCAACGTCCTCAAAATCAAAATCAACAGCCAGAGCAGCAGCAACCCAGCGAGCTCCAGAGCTCGAGCACGAGCCCACTGTAAGAATTATTTTCACTATTCATGGTGGTCCTCACATGGCAAATACTTCGAATAGGTCCCACCATAAGTACGTGAAGGAAGCCAATCATACCTTGCTGGCAGACTATAACGGGGCAGAAGGACCTGCTAAGAAGGTAAAAGTGTCTTTAGATGACATCGTATTTACTGAAGAAGATGCGAGTGGAGTGCATTGGCCCCACAATGATGCCATAATCATTCAAGCCAAGATTAGCAATATGGAGGTACGACGGATAATGATTGACACCAGTAGCTCGGTCAACGTGATGTACAAGGATTGTTATGACCAAATGGGGCTAAGAGCTGAGCAGCCGATGCCCTCACCAGAACTCCTCTATGGTTTCACCGGGGATGCAGTAATACCAGTAGGCTAGATCCGACTACCCCTTACCCTTGGAGAACCAGGTTCGCAAGCTACTGTCCTGAAAGGCTTCCTAATCATCAACTGTCCGTCAACCTATAATGTGGTCCTAGGGCGACCTTCCATGAATGATTTAGATATGGTAACATCCATCAGGGCGCTGATAGTCAAGTTCCCAACTCCCAATGGAATAGGTTGTGTCTGAGGAGAGCAGCACCTGGCCAGGCGCTGTTACGAAGACGCTGTGAAAATTGGAGTTCGGGGAAAGAAAGTAAATGTGGTCTCGAGAGGCGAGCAACGAGCTGTAACAGAGACAAGGGATGAGCCACGACCTTGACCCCTGCGAGGTAGATGCGGATTGGGCTATAGGACCTGTTGAAGAATTAGAAAGTGTACAAGTCAATGAGACAGATCCAGAGAAATGCTTGAAAGTAGGACAAGACCTATCACCAGAAGTCAAGGCCCAGCTCGCTAACTTCCTGAATGAGAACCTAGACGTCTTCGCATGGAACCACGAAGACATGGTGGGGATAAACCCTGACGTTATGTGCCACAGGCTGAACAAAGATCCCTAGCATAAGCCAGTTTGTCAGAAAAAGAGGTCGATGACACCGGAACAGTACACTACCCTGAAAGAAGAGGTCGAGAAGCTGCTGACCAATAAGTTCATCCGCGAGGCTCATTACCCCGTCTGGGTAGCCAACCCAGTCCTTATCAGAAAGAAGAATGGAAAATGGAGGACATGTATTGACTTCACCGACTTGAACAAGGCCTGTCCAAAGGACATTTTTCCGCTCCCTAGGATCGATCAGCTTGTGGATGCAACAGTCGAGCACCAGCTCCTAAGCTTCATGGACACCTACTCGGGCTATAACCAAATCCCCATAAGCCTGTAGGACGAGGAGCACACTTCTTTTGTTACTGACTGAGGGTTGTCTTGTTATAAGGTGATGCCCTTTGGGCTGAAGAATGCAGGGGCAACTTATCAGCGTCTGTTCAACGCCATGTTTCAAGAGCAGATTGGAAAGACAATGGAGGTATACGTAGATGATATGCTGGTAAAGTCCCAGCAAGCGGCAAACCATGTTCGCGACCTGGATAAGACCTTCAGGGTCATGAGAAACTACCGAATGAAGCTGAATTCATTGAAGTGTGCCTTCGGGGTGGCATCTGGCAAGTTCCTCGACTTTATGGTGAACAGCAAAGGAATAGAAGCCAACCCAGAGAAGATCAAGGCGCTCGTGGAGATGAGATCCCTCAGCTCGAGTTAAAGATGTCTAGAGTCTCAATGATCAAGTCGCGGCCCTTAGCCGGTTCATCTCAAAGGCCACAGACAAGTGCATGCCGTTCTTCGAAGTAATAAAAAAGCCCAAGAATTTCGGATGGACCAAGTAGTGTGAGGAAGCATTTTAGTGGCTGAATGAGTATATGGGCCGAGCTCCCCTCCTATCGAAACCCAGAGAAGGAGAAAAGCTCTTCTTGTACTTAAAAGTGTCTGGATATGCATTAAGTGCAGCCTTGATAAGAGAAGAAGAAAGGATGCAACTGTCGGTGTACTACATTAGTAAAAGGCTGATAGACGCGGAGACTAGGTACTCACAGATGAAAAAATTGGCCTATTGTCTGGTGACCGCGTCGAGGAAGCTGTACCCTTACTTCCAGGCCCATCATATCAAGGTTCTTACACAATATCCTCTCAGGTAGGTCCTTCAGAAGGCAGACACTTCAAGCAGGTTGCTCAAATGGGCCATAGAGCTCGTCCAATTCGACATAGAATATAAGCCCAGAACGGCAGTCAAAGCCCAGGCCCTTGCAGACTTTATTGTTGAATTTACAGCACCTGTGAAGGAATAGGATGAGACCACAGGTGGCCCGACATGGGAGCTATATGTGGATGGGTCCTCTAATGAACACAACTCAGGAGCTGGAGTGTTACTGATCAGTCCGGAAGGCCATAAGATCCTTAGCGCACTGAGATTTGGATTCCAGGCGATCAACAATGAAGCCGAGTATGAAGCATTGCTTGCTGGACTCCGCCTAGCAAAGGAAATACGAGCCGAGCAGATAAGGGTCTTTAGCGATTCCCAGCTCGTTGTGTACCATGTTCAAAGAGAATACCAGACCAGAAGGCGAAAGATGCAAAGTATCTCCAAAAAGCCAAAGAGTTGCTGGGGACTTTCCAAAGGGTTGAAGTAAATCAGATCCCTCGAGCTCAGAACTCTCATGCTGATGCTCTAGCATACCTAGCGACCACTGAGGACGCAGATCTTTTGGAGTCCCTACCAGTAGAATTTCTGCCAACCCCAAGTATAGAAGGAAATGATGCGATTGATTATCATAAATGTCCAACCTAACTCCTGGATGAGCCCGTTACTAAGCTACTTGCAGGAAGGAAAGCTACCAGATGACAAACTAAAGGCACGCCGCCTGTGAGCTAGAGCAGTCCAGTACTGTATTTATGATGACATGTTGTACAAGAAGGGATTCTCAGCCCCACATCTGCGATGCATTGATGGCGAAGATTGAGAGGCCGTGCTGAGGGACATACACGCAGGTCACTATGGGAACCATGCAGGGGGACTGTCCTTAGCTCAGAAGGCACTCAAGCAAGGGTTCTATTAGCCAACCATGAAGCAGGATGCCACTGACATGGTGAAGAAGTGCGATAAGTGCCAGAGATTCGCCAAAATTCCCTGAGCTCCCCCGGCTTACATTTAGCAGATGGTTAGCCCGTAACCCTTCGGGATCTGGGGATTGGACTTGATCGGACCTTTGCCAACAGCTCGAGGAAAGTGTAAACATGTTGTGGTTGCTATGGACTACTTCACTAAGTGGGCTGAAGCCAAGGAGCTCGCAGAAATTTCCACCTTGAAGATAGAGAAGTTTGTATCGAACAATATCATATGTAGGTTTAGAGTCCCACAACAGCTCATGACTAACAATGGGACACAGTTCACCAGTGAGTAATTCATCAACTTCTGCAGCGAGCTCGGGATAGTGAAGAGCTTCTCAGTTGTAGATCACCCTTAAGCTAATGGTCAAGTCGAAGTTGTGAACAAGATCATCAAGCAGACTCTGAAGACCAAGCTGGAAGCGAGGAAAAGGGCTTGGGTGGATGAATTACAAAAAGTACTTTGGGCCTACAGAACCATAACTCGCAGCTCCACTGGCGAAACCTCATTCTTCATAGTATACGGATCTGAAGCTACGATCCCAGCAGAGTTTGAAGTTACCAGCCAACGAAGAGCCTCATTTTGACCCAATGACAATGATCAACTGCTCGCTGCAAGTCTGGACTTGATTGAAGAAGCAAAGGAGACAGATCACATAAGGGTAGCAGTATATCAACAAAGGGTCGCCAGGTACTACAACAAGAAAGTACGAGCTCGAAGTTACAAGGCAAGTGACCTAGTTATAAGGCTGATCCTCCTCGCAGCCCGCAAAACAAATGACAGAGCACTCGGGCCAAATTAGGAAGGTCCCTACCTTATCAAGAAGAACCTGGAGAACGGCACTTATCATTTGGCTAATATGGATGGATCTGAGCTCCCACGGGCCTGGAATGCAAAACATCTTCGTCCTTACTACACCTAAAACTGTTAGCTCACTCTAGCACTTCTGTACATTATTCACTTTGATGATTGTCTGTAAAGTGATTTCACTTATTTTTTTGTTCTTTGTAATACATTCAATGCAAAAAGTCGAGCTGATTCAGTGAGCCAAGTGTTGTAATTATAAAGAACATCGATTGCCAGAATCTACTTATATAAAGCGAGCTGTCGTATATCATACACCATCCCATGAAGATATCTTTGCGATTATCTAAGGGGATTATTCACGCCCAAAGAACGTGTGCAGATAGCCACGAAATTATAAATCATCTGGCAAACACATCCACTGATTAAAAATATTTATAAGGACGCTTTCGTAGTCAATTCTATATCTTCTAACACTGATTATTTTATGGTAGCTCGCAAGCTAAAATTTGTTGTACACTACAAATCTACTCCACGACCTCCGAGCTGCATCCTATTCTGCTAAATGAATGATTATTGCCAATGCTTCTTATAGCACCCTTGCGATCTACGAGCCATATTCTCTTATATTCTGCAGAATTATTATCAGCAACCCACGATCTTCGCATTCCGAAGGTATTGCCTGTGGAAGGAGTTGCCATCGAGGTGCTCCGAAAGGTACTGCCCAAGGAAATCCTTATTATGGACTCCCCTAAAGGTGATCCTGCGAAAGGGGAGGCCATCCGGACATAACCTGTGGAAGGAGCTACTGTCTGCACGCTCTGAAAGGGACTATCTAGGAACTTTATTACTGCGTTCTGGAAGGTTGTTGCCTGTAGAAGGAATTGCAATGAGGGTCTCGCCCATGGAAGGGGTCGCTATCAGCACCCTAGAGGGTGTTAATAGGGATCCACTAATAGTACAAAAAGCTCTCACCCACGGAAAGGGTTGCAATCTCCGCGCCCTGGAGGGTTCAACTGGGGACCTTTAATTACACGAAAAACTTCGCAAAAGATGCAGCCTTCTAACTATTATTAAAGAACCCGCCGAAGGAACGACCTGTAAAACTGCCTCGCGACCTCGCGAGAAGGGCTACCCATGCTGGGTGTTGCTCTCAAATCTCAAATATTACCTCGCGACCTCGCGAGAAGGGCTACCCACGCTGGGTGTTGCTCTCAAATCTCAAATATTACCTTGCAACCTCACGAGAGGGGCTACCCATACTGGGTGTTGCTCTCAAATCTCAAATATTGCCTCGCGAGAGGGGCTACCCGAGCTGGGTATTGCTCTCAAATCACCTTGATCTCTAAGTGTTTCAACGAGCTAGAATCGTCAAATTTCGGGAAAATGCTATCTTAGATTCGATGAACCTTGATGCAAAACATGCTCAAACAAGTACGTCTGAAATGAGCACTCCGTAAATTGTAAGTACATGCCCAGTTATTTGAAAAATACTTGACTAAATTACTTGCAAAGTCGAATACTTACGAGTTTAACATATTATGATTACAGTGTGTTTGTTAACAGATTCTAATAGTAGCTCGTTATAGAAAGATAGGCATAATTCAATCATATCTGCTATATATATATATGCTACCCTTTGTTCGAAAATTTAAACTGCAAGAAAATTTTATATAGCGGTCTCAAGCTGTAAGCCATCTGTCCGAAGAGATATTCGTGGACTAGCTTGAGGAATCCTCTACAAGAGGCTCAGACTCAGGACCGTCAAAAACAGGGAAGACAGAAGGTACCTCGCTTTGCTTTCCACAAACCCCTAGATCGCGGTTTATGTCCAAGTGAGCACCGATAACTGGCAGGGCGAGGCCTCGAGCTATCAGGTCGGGATTTGAAGGAAACAGGTCGTCGCTATCAACCTTAGCCCTTGCAAAGGCCTCTAAAATCGCGATCTCCTCGTCGGTAAGGTCGATCCTGACGGCAGAAACTTTTGCAAGACAAAAACGAGCACATTAAAAATAATAATAATAATAATAATAATAAAATTTTTACGGGCTAACGTCCATGATTACCAAAGGACAAGACAAAAGAAGTATTCTACAAACTGCAAAAGGAAAGGCAGGTGACAAGAACCCAGTGAGACTTGTATTCACCCATATTGGATTTGATGTAATTTCTGGGTAGGCATTGCTTGTATTGAGGGTTACGGGCCGAAATGTAGTATAGCCCGTCCCTCTGCTCGAGCTGGCGACTGTGGGTCCCTTTAAAGCTATAAAGGCTGCGAATGATGCAGGAGGTGGGAGGTCCGAGCCCGTACTTGATGAAAGCAGCAGCCAAGGTGGTCAACTGAGCATAAGAGTTCAGAGTGAGTTGGAACGGGGCCAACTTCAGATCGTTTAACAGGTCTATAAGATAGTTGTGGACAGGGAATCTAAATCCGAGCTCTATGTGCTCGCGGCTTATGGCAATGAAATCCAGAGGCAGATAGGCCGCGCGATCACACGCTCGTGGCACGTTAGCTCGGCACCCTAAGGGGAAATCGAACTCCCGAGCCAAAGCCTGTAGAGTTTGAAGGCTCATGCTAGAAGCAGTGTGGTAAAAGGGAATTCGAGCCGCCCTCTCCTCAGCCTCAGCCTCAGCTCGAGAGGACGAAGGTTCAGCTCGTCCAGCGGGCTCCCCCGTGGCCTCACCAGCTTGTAAAGTCGCACCTTGCGTTACTCTAATGCACTACTCTACCTGCTCCTCAGAAGCAGAAGCCTCATCACCAACCTGACGACCACTGCGTGAGCGACCTGATATCTACAGAACAAAAGGAATGGCATCAGAATGCTGAAAGCATACTGAACCTAACGAGCTACAGAAAATGACTCCTAAGGCTGCTATCCTATGCGTCAGGTCGCACGCTTGACCATCGAAAGCAATGGGGGCCCAAACATAGGCCCATCAGGTACAATTTCCTAATATTTGAATTCTAACCCTATGTCTACAGGAGTTCTATCAAACAGTACAGGGGCGAGTTGTTCCAAGTCCTATACACCTACGCAACGTCATCAAATGACAAGGGGTTCAAACAAATCAGGAAGCCACAGACAACACACAATGTACAATTTCAAATATGAAAGCTTCAGAAGCAAGCATCACAGTTCACTGATGGTAGAGCCATTTCAGTTAACAGCGAGGTCGTCCCAAGCAAGCAAACACAGGGTTCTGAGCAACAAGCAAAACAATTTTTAAATATGAGGCAGACATATAAAGTTCCAAAATCAAGGCAAGGAAACAAAAGTGTGCAATCATAAACCAGAAAAAGCCACTAGAATACAAAGAGCGAAGTCAGAAAACTTATCATGTATGCTTGAGGTGGAATTTAGGCTATGGGGTGATGAGTTTGAAGGAAGCTATTGAGAAAATGCAGAGGAAGTAGAGAAGAAGATGATGAAGAAGAAGTGTATCTGTTTTTTGTGTTAAGGAAGCAAAAGTGGAAAACGAAAGTGACACCCGACTTATATAGGCTCGGGTCCCAACCCCCTAGCCGTTCGATTTCGTAGGAAGTGTAACCGCCACAAATCTAACGGTCCGGAGTAGATCTCGGTCTTTTGCCATCGTGCAGTGTCAGTTACAAGACATGCACATTTAATGCATACGGCCCGAGACACACTTACAGTACAAATGTCTGCATGATCATCATGTGTCAACGGTTATAGGTCAAAAAGCGAAACCGCGCCTCGGGAGCTCGCAAACGGGCGCCAAATGCAATTTTGAATCAGCTCCCAATCTGCAGGCCACACTGAGAGCTGGGGGGCTTATGTTATGCCGGTTTCCTCGACTTGGATGAAAAGGCTAGTGAGAGCCCAATAACTATGAACAAGAACGAAGGCCCAGAGAACCCATAAGACCTGACCCTCAGATCGCTACGGCGAGCTCGCGATCTTGAGAGCTCGCGATCTTGAGAGCTCGCGTAATCACAAGACATTTTGAGCAAATCTCCAGTCCATCTCAGTATCTCTCAATTCCGGGCAGTCCATCAAATCGGGAGCTCGCTTCAGAAGGTACCTTGTGCAGCAAGTCATCAAAACCATCAACTTCCCTGATTTCACGCTGGAGCCACCTACACAGTTACCAAGGAGCATTCAATGAGACGGCTATGCATTTAATGAAGAGAAGACTTCTCCTGATACATTTAATGCAGCGTGTGCATAAAGAGAATAATCATTGCCTTTATAATAAATGCAGCATGGTTTGTGTCAGATTAGTTGGAAATAGCCATCATTTGTAACGTATATAGCATTCTTTTGCATCTCTCCCCCTCTATAAATAGGGGAGATTTTTACTATACCAGGGGGTTTTAGCACACTAATATACCGTCACTCTGCCAAAATTAATCCAAAGTGGCTCGTGGACGTAGGCGCAATCGTCAAACCACGTAAAAATCCTTGTATCTGCATTCACTCTTCTCTCTCCCTTCTTTATTAATTGTTTCATTACTACCATCCAGCTACCACGACCAACATTCTCTCACCTTTATTGCAACATACCAACCTTAAACTCTATTTACAACGCTTTTACTGCTCATTTTTACCTTTATTACTATTTATTACCACGTTCGCAGTCTGGACCTTTGAATCTCTGAGTTGACTGTTTCTGAACGTCGACAAGTTTAAATTAAAAAAGTGTCTTTTTGTGAAAATGTGTCTGTTAATTCATAAGTACCTATTCTGTAAAGTTGTATTTATTCATAGGTGTCTATTCTGTAGAGTTATGTTTGTTCATAAGGCACCAATTCAATATTTATAAATAACAAATCATTTTTGTCATTTGTAGAGTATTTTTCATTTTTATCCATTCATTACAAAATTGAAAAATACACTAACATTCTGCAAAATTTAAAGTATCTAGTGCTTGGTTTCTGAATTTAATAGAGAATCCTAAAAGGCAACTTGAAGTTCTATAGGTACTAGAGTAGATGGCAATTACTATTTTAAGACCATTGTAATTGTGCAAGACTCTGTTATTTCATATTTCCATTTCATCATTCTAGTACACTTTTTCTAAAGATAGAAAGTTGAAATTAATACAATGTTCACAGCTAGCATGTTTGCCATGCTATTTGTATTGCCTTCCAACATCATGGTGCCACTGTCGACTTTCAAATTTGTAGTCACTCATTCCATACACTCTTCCAACTAAAGTTAGAGTCTCTCAAGTGTGAACATTTAGTTGTTATTGAGGATGGGCATCATGCACCCAAAAGATAGCGACTCCACCTAGAAGGCGTCATGCATGTGCTACTTTGCATGAGATATCAAGTCCAAGTTCCTACCAAAATACAAGGAGTTTGTGCAAGAGCCTTGGAGCAAGTAACAGATGCAGAAGCGCTTTTAAAGGTGGCAAATAGCAAACACGTTGGGAAGTTATGCAGCTACACCGCAAGTGACACTGCAAGTGAGGGTTGGAACAGCTGCAGCTTTCGTCAAATGATGGATTCCTACACATTGATATGGATGAGAGGTGTCCAAAATGCATAAGTGAATAATATATCTGAAGAGAAAAATCGATTTTGGATTTAATGCGGAAACGTGGATTTTAAAAATTTTTCAAACAAAAACATGTTCAATCGATGCTAGTAATAACAATTCAATAATTAAATTAATAAAATCAAACCTTACCTTGCATGAATATTGAATTGATCCCTTTTAATTCGTAAATTCTTCACCACTCAATCTTCCTTGCTATGACTCTTCACAAAAGAAAATGTGTGTGGGCACAATCTCGAAGAATCAAATCACAAAATCTTTTTATAAAAGATTATTATATAGAAATCAAAAAGCAATTTTCTTGATTTCTTTTGAGATGTGGTAATATAGTGTTTTTAATTAATAGAAGTTTTTAGTTCAAGTAGCCAAAAATTCTCTCTTTATTACCAACATAAAACATCATTTTATAATGGTAAGTTAAAGTTTTTTAATTTAACAAGGAATACAATTTTCTATTTAAATTGGAAAACATAATTCATATTCAATATGAAATCAAATTCCTTATTAGTCTAGAATTCTTTACTTTTAATTTAATATGGAATCTAATTCCTACTAAAATTTCTTTAATTTAATTTAATATGGAATCTAATTCCAATGAAATTAAATTACAATTTCCATTAATTAAAAGATTTTTTATTAAATTAAATAATTCTAAATCATAAATAATTTAATGACACCATTTAAAATTGAACTCATAATCTCTACAGATAATTAAATAATTAACACTTAATTAAATAATTACATATATTGAAATAATCAAATTATTTAAATAATTTGTGAACATGTCCATTTGACATTAATAATTAAACAATCCAATTATATTATTTCATTTGTTTCTTTATGTGTTTGTGAGCTAACAAGAGGACCAGATGGACCTATAATTTGAGCTCCAATAATATCGGAATTATTAATTAAACTCTTTAATTGAATAATTCACTATTATTAACCTTAGAGTTACTCCACTAAAAACTCAATGTTGCACTCTCAAAATTATAGATGTTTTACACAATCTAAATTTTCAGTGTCCATCGATTTAATCATTTCATATGATTCAATCCTCCACAAGTAGTTCATAATTAGAGTTAGGTCATTAAAGTTCGTTATACCTCTCTAATTATATCTTATTCCGATAAATATCATTAATTCTCTAATGAACAATATATCCATAACAACTTATGAATTTATCTTTCAATTTACTCATAAGCAGAAAGTGGAGTGTTCTTATTGTTCAAGACCCGAATCAACACTTTAAGGAAACTACTCATCTACTTCTCACAAAAATGAGTGGATTCCACTATTGTATAGAATGTTCCTAGCCATTTATTAAATCACATCTCCAAAGTACGAAGCTTATTGACCGTAAATCTATAACAATCTCATCCATGTAAATCAAAAGATGTGACTCAACAAATAGGAGTCCATAAAATACTCAGGACTAAGATCAATCCATATATGATCATCTAGTTAATAAATATGAATTTCTTTTTTTAATGGATATTAATAAGAAATTCATTTTATCGTGATCCAATCCTATATAATCTCTATTATATAAACTGCCTCCATTTTCATATCGCCAGATGAACAATTCCGGATAAGATCATCGTATCAAATATAAAATGGACCGTGGTTGTAGATTTACCATAAGTAAAGTACCCAGCTTTGTTTGCTTTCTACGGACTCTTTAGATTACTAATCTCAAACTAAATTCTTTTGTATATAACATTTATATATTTAGTTTGAGATTATATAAGTAATTATGGATGTTACATAATATTTGTATGAAGCAAACATTTTATAAATGCACATAAAAATAAATATATTTTATTTATTATTTAATTTAAATACTTACAAATTACAAGCTCTTAGAACACATAACCCTAGCAATATCATTAAAGACTAGAGTGAAATTTCCCGAGTGCACAATCATGCATACCGGGGCGCAATTGGCTCTTTAGGCCAGACCATACATTAATTCATATATACATTCACATAAATATACATGATTTCACGTAAACAACATTATGAGCAGGATCTATCAACCTTCACGTAAACATACAGTAATTCACGTATTCATACAACTACTTCGCAGAACACTCAATTAGATCACAGAACAGATAAGTACTTCGAAAACCTCCATTGCATTTCTCAAACCCGATGCCAACGAACCGCAAACATTAATATGATAAGTGACGGGAAATATAAATATGATGATGTTAAATTCTTTGCCAAATTTATGTTAACCCATAAATTTGTTTTACTTTAGTATATATATATATATATATATATATTTTGGCAAATGGATTCTATAGATAACCCAATTTATTCTACTTCGTAAGCTACCAAATCCTTTCCACATGTGATTTTCCACAAATTTGATAAATTTGTGTTGTGCAATTGAAAAACAATATATTATATTCTACTGTGGGAGTTTGACTAACTTATGTTTAGGACTAACTTATGTGCATTGCATAAGGTAACATGAAACTTATTTGGTTATATCACGTTATGTTCTTTTGTTTACTCGGTAAACTTTCTTCAGATGTCCGACTAACTCAAGTTCGACCAGAACTCATGCTAAACCTCCCTCTACATTTTATAGAGCATCTCTACCACCAGAATTTAATTTGGGCTTTTTCCTCAACGATAAAATAAAAATACATTATCCTCAAACTTCTGTGCAGCAAACATCTACTTTTGGTGTCTCGGAGACTTCCTTGGTTGGCATACTACATCAATACCACCTTCCCAGGTTCTACCCTTCTTCTCCTTTTCCACAATTGCAATGTTGTCTGCATTATCTACAACTCAAACCATGAAATATGCATTGACAATATCAATAAAGATTCAACTATATTGATAAGAAGTTCACCTGCTGATGCTGTAGCCTGACGGTCCCTTTCAGTGCTAGGAGACGCTTCTCTACTTTTGGCAATGTTACAGTATATATGCTTGGATCCTCTTGTCCAGCTGTCTTGGCTGGATGTCCTGAATTATCATCTGCATATACATGACTCTTTCTGTTGCACAGCTTCCGTCTAGCTACAAAACAATTTATGAAGCCTAACTAAAATCAATTTCAATGTCAAGAAACACGTCCAAACACAAATAACATTTGTTTCTTTTAATGCTACATTTCTTCTCACGAGATTTCACAATACTTGATTTATATTGCAGCGCTCTACCATTCGGACCTGTCCTCTTCATCTCCATTGTCGATGGGGGTGATATTTCTTTTTGTGCGATTGCACTGCCAGAGGAGTCATCCCGTCCTAACTCATGAACAAAGCAATCAGAAGTAATACATATAAATATATAAATATATACATATATATCAGAATCCAATGAACTCCATTCTTGTTTACAAACACAGCAACCCCGTCTCCTCAGAACTGAACCAAGTGATGTAAACTTCATATAAAGACAACTTACTAACTTATACCATAAGCATAACAATAATGAACTTATAGTACTTCACTCTCAGTGCAGACATATAAAGACACAAATGATATTAAAAAGTGTGGTGATCACACACTTTTAAATGTATTTACATAATCCATAATGTGATCGGATAAACCAAAACAGCTGACCATATAATCAGAGCGAAACAACAGCAACTTATCTTTTGGGTTTTTAAAAACAATGACTATTGCAACTAAATTTCATCAAACGACATGTAAGTTCTGGAGGTGTTTTGTTGATATGAAGCTAACCTCAGTTTGATTGTACAGCTGTTTCATTGTGCTGGGACGAATCCCTTGAACATTTGCCATCGGTCGAGTACCTCTAGGTCTACCCTTTTGACCCTTTGTCTTCTGCTCCTTGGGTTCAACATCATCATTGCCAGCAGTTTTGGCTTCTGGAGGTACAACACCAGAGCCATCCTCCTGAGGGGCTGCTCCCGAATCTGTTCATGACACAACAGAACAGTAGTAGTGGGATAAAGATATACTGATAACAACATCAAATGCAAGGCCGAATGACTTTTGGCTCAATCGAATTCATGTCCCAAAATGTAACCCATTAAGTATGAGAAATAACAACATATAGATTGTAAATTAATAATTCCAAAACCAAATGAAAGTAAATTTTGCATGTGCTCTTGTGACACAGAGCTCACCTGCAGCTGATTTTCCCTGACCGTTTGTTGTGCAGCTGCAAGACCCTTTTCCATTGTCCTGTCAGACCTCGATGCAGGTGACGTCTTGCCCAGAAGCTCGTCAGCAAAAGGTTGCATGGAGAAGTGGGTGTCGGCGGATGGTGGCACCCTTGCTGTGTTTGCTAGGTAGGCATTCGAATCTTGTCCTATATCAGTATTGGTAGACCATATTCCATGTTCAGGGGTCCTGTTTATATATGGGTCCTCTTTACTGACCTCACCAACACAAGCGTTCTTCTCAACAGCATGGTAATGAGTGGTGGCATCCCACTCTGACAAAATGGAAGCTAAGATGACCTTTTCCTACAAGTGAACTCAAAATCCAGTTGTAATCAGTATATTATTCACAACCGACATTCACATTAAATAACATAATGTGTACCGAATGAGCACTAATAAATTTGCAGGCCAGTACCCTTGTCACATAGGATTGTGGCCTAGAATCTAGGTCGATCAGCATAGATGTCATTCTTGCATCCCTCTCCAACAGCTGATTCACTTGCTCATTCAGGACCTAAGACCAAATTTAAATAACCAACTAAAAGATGAATCGTAATCACCGGGTACATAATTTAATCATCATACATATATCCTGTCACTTGGGCATGGCATGTATGGATGTCCTCTAGGGATGTCCACCCATTTCTAGGCGCCTGTGTCGGAAGTACCCCTCAAAGTGAGCTTCCAAGGCGGAATCCCAATCACTGCAACCAAATGTTCCATCTTTGTAATCTGTTCCTGTAAAAGAGAAAGCAGCATGTTATTACAAATAAACTGAGTTGTACTTTAAGAAAAACACTATATCAGAACTGACTTCAACACAAGGGTACTTTTTGTATTTAACGTGTTTGTTTACAAACTCTGTATAGCTGTTTGGTCCGACATGTACGTAAGGTTCCAAGAATTCTGCAGCATCCATGCCTACCAATCCAACCTTAACATCATGGAGGAGAAAATACAATCCCCAATCATGGTAGGGGGTGGGACTTTGGGCACCCTTGGAGCTTTCAGTCCCATGCTTTGCACTGACACTGGCTCCTCTAGGTGCCATGAATAAAATCCAACGTTGGGTGGCCAGTAAACTGTTCTGGACATAAGTGGGCAAACACGATAGCATCTTCCCCCACGGATGTATGTCGACCTGAAGGACCATGCATATTGTTAGTAAGTAACAATATTGAAAGCAAAATTAATGAAGTTACAATATGTTTGCTTACATTTTTTAACCTCAAGTGCCTTAATATGTTACTTATCTCATAATAAGATCTGAACCTTGCTTTTCCCCACCACAACGCTTGTGGATATGTTTCGCCGCTTGATTTTGAAAAGAGGTTAACACGGTGTCCAATTGGTTTGATATACTCATACGCCCAAATCTGCTATGACAACTTAATATACATAAACAAACAAAATAAACACGGAGATTGCATGATCATAATAATCAGAGATCACAAATATCTCTTACCTCCTAGGCTCTCTAAAATCAGTCGATGCTATGATTTCCTCTGACCACAACATCCATATTTTTGTAAAGACATGATAATGCAGCCCCACGCCAGTTGTACAGACTTACTGAAGATAAATCTCTCAGGCTGGGCATGTAGTAGAGGTAAACAGCTGCAGCTTTGTCACACAAGAGGGTGCTGCCAACTAATGCAAGTATAAATACCCTTGTTAGTGCATCTGCATCTTCATTAGTCATGTTGTCACCCCTGAAATCCTTGTACGCATAGTACAATTCTGCAAACGTGACCCTTTTCTTGGCAATGTTACCCATAGGCTGACCAAATAACTTGATGAGCTCATCCCTTTTCTGATATGAATCCAGATCGTATTCGAGATTCTTCCCACATACAGACAGACCCGTAATTGCACAGAAATCAGCAAGGATCATCGTCATCTCATCAATCTCATCATAATGAAATGTGTGGGTCATATCCCACCAAACGATCAGCTAGTCCCCTTACAATTCTTTTGTTTTCTCCACTGCCTATGTTGTCAATCACCCTGAGAAAGTTGCCAAACCCGGCAATCTCTACCTTCCTCTGAACTGCAGGTGCCAGCTCTTTAAACCAAGTCACTGATAGAATTTGGTTGCCATGCCCTCTCAATGAAGGAACTGAATTCTGCACATATAACAAATAACCACCCACAACACATAATTGCAGAAATTATTAATTATAAATACAGTATGCAAAGTACGAGTGACATAATTGAAAATTACCTTGAAGAGGATATGATGATCCATATTGACGTACAAGTTATTCTTCTTTGTATCTCGCTCAAACAGCAGCTTTCACGATTTGATTTCGTACGATTTGGTTCCGTAAAAAGACCGTGAATTGGTAGCTGTTCCCGTGACTCAGTTTCCATTATACACCTAAACATTTAACATCATACGGTATGATTGTAGTCACGTTAGTGATATGATATTGACGTATGTAAAAACTCATTTCAATTCTAACAACAATCAGTCCTGTCATCCAAACAAACGAAATTCATGCCAATGGAACACTTAACCACATCACCAAACGGGGTCGAAACGGAACCAATTCAAAGTAGGCAAACAAATGTATCTTACAAACTGGACTCCACAGAACCCAAATAATGAGGGTGCTCTAGATCCAGAACTAGAAAAAAACTAAAATTTATACTTCAACCCAATAAGCAAAACATAACCACAATAAACGACACAATTTGTAAACAATAGACCACTGTATGGTGAAAAGAACATGAGCATTATCTCATACATGTTACGTGTTAAAACATCAGAAAACATAAAATTTCAAACATACAACGTACGGAGACAGGAAAAGTAAGGGAATTTGGGGGTGATGGAAATTTTCATCCAGAATACAATCAACTCTATAACACCAACATAACAATTTATATCCTGTAAAGGACACAAGATATCGCAAGATAAGGGAATGAAAGCTTTCAAAGCTTTAAGAAAACGACTCATTTCCTCACCCCCAACTTTCAATGTATAAATGAATAGAGAGAGAGGTGTTACTTTGGAGTAGACTGATGGATGGTCACATGAGAGTAGCTGCGTGAAGGCAAGAGCTTGTAGAAATAGATGTCGAGCGGGGAAGGATAACGGCAGGATCGCAGTGCAGAACCAAAACGGCGACGTATGGAGACGGACGCTCCTGTGGAAAAAGGGGGTCCACGAGAAACACAGCAGTTGCAGATGGGGTGTAGTATTTGTAAGGACTGCATGCTGATCACGGGAGCGGCAGCGACAGCAGGGATGCACGAAGGAGAGCTAGTGGAAAGAGAAGACACTGATGCAAAATACAAAAAGAACCGCGACGAAGGGGCACGGCAGCTGTCCTTGACAAAGGTCTGATAGGAGAAGAAAAAGCGAGGGAAAGGCGGTGGGGGAAGAGTCTTTTTAATTTGGGGGAAGAGGTGTTTGACGTAGACATTATATTTATTGTGACCGGCTATCATACAAACATGAAAAGGTATTCGTATCATATTTATAAGGTAAAAGAAGGTCATCCAACTAAAGAATTGCATCCAATGGTTAGGATGGTTGGAAAAAAAAAAAAAAAGGATAGGAGTGTGTTACTGGCTTAATGAGTATACAAGAGAGAGAAAGTGAATTAAAAAGAAAAAAAAAAGACTATTCAATTATTTCTCTCTCTTCCATTTCCTTTCTCTCTCGACCAAATTTGTGTCTCAACCAAATCTCTCTCTCCCTATCTTTGGTTTCATCGATGGAACCCATTTGGATTTTGGTGGTGGTGGTGGTGGGTCGATGGTTTCTGGGTTCATGTTGGTGGTCGTCCGAATGTGTTTGATGGGTGAGTGTGGTGGGTGTTTGATGTTAATGGTAGTGGTAGTGGTGGTGGTGGTAGGTGGCTCTGGTAGGTGGGTGGTTTCTAGGTATGGTAGATGCGGTTGATGAGTGGTTGTGGGTGGGTGTTTGATGTGGTCATTATCCATGGTTGCTGTCAATGGGTGGTTTCATCATCATCTTCTTCTCTTCTTCTTCCTCTTCTTCTCTTCTTTTTTTTTTCTCTTTTCTTTATATATTTGAACCCATATTTTTTGGTTTGATTAAAACTAGGTTCAGAAAAAATTCAATTCAAAAATTGAATCTAGTTTCTGGATTCGATTTTTGAATCAAACCCAGAAACTGGGTTCGAATCGAAACAAAAAATCTTGGTTTGATTTTAAACCCAGATAAGTTTTTTTTTTTTTTTTTTTATTTTTTCCAAATTGATTGATGAGTTTGTGTTTTATGTAAATTTTGGTGATTTTTGGTGATTTTCATCTGGGTTTGGTGATGTTTGATGATCTTGGTGGTGGTGGGTGAGTGGTTTCTGGATGTTTAAAGTGTTGTCGTCGAGTGTAATGGGTGTTTGCTACTGGTGGCCGTCCAGATCTAGTGGGTGATACATCCCTTTTAAGGTAACAGCTTGACTATAGTGATGAAGCATAAAACTTATGTTTGTAGGTTTGTTTGCTTTTTTGGGTTTGTGGTTGCAGGTATAGAAAAAGAAGAGAGGAACCACAGAGGTTATAATACATCATCAATGGAACCAGATTACAGAGGGGAAACAAGGAGACTCAGATGTGTGAGAGTCAACAACTCACAAAAATTCTCAAACAGACCAATGGTGTGAATCGTCGCAAAATTACATCTAGAATTAATGGATTTCTGATCATCAAGGTGGAGGTATCTCAAAATTTTATCTTCAATTTTTACTTTGATGACGGTGAGGATGATAGATATACTTTGAGAATTTTGTGGATGGTATGCTTAGTGTTTGTCACTCTAGAGATGTTCAAAATTTTTATCTAGACTGTACTATGGTTAGTAATGCTCAATTGTCTCGTGGTGTCCCATGGATATCATTTGCAATAATACATATTAGGGTAATATGCCCTAAGAGCTTGTAATTTGTAAATGTTTAAATTAATTAATAAATAAAATATATTTATTTTGATATGCATTTATGAAATATTTGCTTCATACAAATATCATGTAACATCCATGATTACTTATGTAATCTCAAACTAAGTATATAAGTGTTATATACAAGAGGATTTAGTTTGAGATCAGTGATCTAAAGAATCCGTAGAAAACAAACAAAGTTGGATACTTTGTTTGTGGTAAATCTACAGTTGCGGTCCATTTTGTATTTGATGCGATTATCTTATCCGGGATCGTTCATGTGGCGACATGAAAATAGAGGCACCTTATATGATAGAGATTATATAGGACTGGACCACGATAAATGAATTTCTTATTAATATCCGTTAAAATAAAGAAATTCATATTTATCAACTAGATGATCATATATGGATTGATCTTTAATCCTGAGTGTTTTATGGACTCCTATTTATTGAGTCATATCTTTTGATTTACATGGGTGAGACTGTTATAGATTTACGGTCAATAAGCTTCGTACTTTGGAGATGTGATTTAATAAATGGCTGGGAACATTCTACACAATAGTGGAATCCACTCCTTCTTGCAAGAAGTAGATGAGTAGTTCCCTTCAAGTGTTGATTCGGGTCTTGAACAATAAAAGCGCTCGACTTTTTGTTTACGAGTAAACGGAAAGATAAATTCATAAGTTGTTATGGATATATTGTTCATTAGAGAATCAATAGTACTTATTGGAATAAGATATAATTAGAGAGGTATAATGGACTTTAATGACTTAGCTCTAATTATGAACTACTTGTGGAGGATCGAACCATATGAAATGATTAAATCGATGGACACTGAAAATTCAGATTGTGTAAAACATCTACAATCTTGAGAGTGCAACTTTAGGTTTTTAGTGGAATAACTCTAAGGTTAATAATAGTGAATTATTTAATTAAAGAGTTTAATTAATAATTCCGATATTATTGAAGCTCAAATTGTAGGTCCATTCGGTCCCCTTACTAGCTCACAACCACATAAAGAAATAAGTGAAAGAATATAATTGGATTGTCCAATTATTAATGTCACATGGACATGTTCACGAATTATTTAAATAATTTGATTATTTAAATATATGTAATTATTTAATTAAATGTTAATTATTTATTATCTGTAGAGATTATGAGTTCAATTTTAAATGATTTATCATTAAATTATTTATGATTTAGAATCATTTAATTTAATGAAAAATCTTTTAATTAATGAAAATAGTAATTTAATTTAATTGGAATTAGATTCCATATTAAATTGAATTAAAGAAGTTTTAATATGAATTAGATTTCATATTAAATTAAAAATAAAGAGTTCTTGACTAATAAGGAATTTGATTCCATATTGGATATGAACTATGTTTTTTAATTTAAAAAGGAAATTGTATTCCTTGTTAAATTGGAAAACTCTAACTTACCATTATAAAATAGTGTTTTATGTTGGTAACCAGCGAGAGAATTTTTTGGCTATTTGAACAAAAAACTTTCATTAATTAAAAACACAAAATTACTCTATCTCATATAATAATCTTTTATAAAAAGATTTCGTGATTTGATTCTTCGAGATTATGCCCACACACAGTTTCTTTTGTGAAGAGTCATAGCAAGGAAGATCGAGTGGTGAAGAATTTGCGAATCAAAAGGGATTAATTCAATATTCATACAAGGTAAGATTCAATCTTATTAATTTAATTATTGAATTGTTATTACTAGCATTGATCGAGTATGTTTTGTTTGGAAAAAATTTTAAAATCCACGTTTCCGCATTAAATTCAAAATCAATTTTTCCCTTCAATTAATATCAGAGTCCGGTTTCGCTAGTTTAATAATTGATTCAATAATTAGTGAATTCATTTTGATTATGATTCACTCTATGTCATAGAGTAGGCACTAATTATTGATGTGCATATTTTATTCTCATGTTTGATGAATTGGGTTTGCATGGATTGATCATTAATTGTATGGTTCTTTGACTAATATTAATCCGATTAATTTGTAAGCCGTTTGTGGCAATTTTTTATTATAATTCATAGTTTTAGGGTTTTTATATTTTCTGTAATTTGATGAGGATTAGATCTGAGATTTGCTGCGTTGAAAGGCTGTATTGGTCTAATCGCGTGACTGGTTTTGAACCAGTTAGCTGTGCACTTTGGTGGTTGTTACGAACCAATTAGGAGTGTGTTTTTCGTGTGACGTTTGTGCAGTTTGTGTGCTGTATGCTGTGATTAATGGGCTGGTGTTTGCGATCCAGTTCTGGTACAGGGTCTGTGCTGTTAAAGGCAGCAGCAAAAGGTTGCTGCAGGTCTGGTACACGACCTGTTCGGCTATGAGCGCTGACAAGTGCATGTGATGCACAAGTTGTTGATTGCAACAGAAAAAGTTTGCAGAATTTGGGCGAAAAAAAAAAAAAAAATCAATGCAATTGTTCTGCATAAACTGCACAGAGGACAAAGCAATGCATTATGCGTGAACAGAGTGCATTGTATATGCACTGTAAACGATAAGTGCATTGTTTATGCACTGTAACTCGTGTGCGACACATGGCATTATGAATGCCATGCACAATGCATGATGCACTTATTGGTTTGTGCATTGTGCACAAAACCATGCATGCTTATGCATGCACAGTGCCATGCACTGTAACTGATGCTCTTGTTTGTTTGCGCATTATGCACAAAAGCGTGCAAGTTTATGCATGGCACACATGGCACACTTGATGGATGATCATTGTTTGCATAGCACATGTGTGTTTGATACTATGCAATTGAAAGTGTTTTTGTTGCACAGTACCTGCTTAATGAGTTGCATGCTTAAGTGTCCAATACTAGACAATCACATGATTATTTTTTTTTTCTTGGATTCAAAAGTCAAGAATTGGGCTTCAAACTCAATCCATTTGATGGATGTTTTTTATTGTTAAATTAGATTTAATTTTGAAGACCTTGAAGACTATAAAGACTATAAGTGAAGGCCACGGAATGCCTTAGTTAATTTTTGTAACCTTAAATTTAGTTTTTAGTTTTTTTAAAGCTAAAGAACTCAGTCAATCACATGTTGTTTAGTTAAATTATTTATCATGCGATGAATGAATAATTTATTGATAACATAGTCATGCATTAAAATATGTTATATAGAATAGAGAATGTCTACTCGTTGCATTATAACATGACATGCATACATGTATTATTATTTATTTTTTCTATTAAATAGTTTATTAGTTAAAATAGAGATAATAATACATAGAATACCAATTTTATAATTTGTTAGGATTTTAGCTGAAAGTCCTAGGTTCACAAATTGACAATATATGATTAGTTTTAATATGATTAAAATATATTTATATTTTGAATAATTGGTATTCATAATATGATTAGATTTTAAGAGTTAAAATTGGGTAATTCACATTATTACTAATCTAATTTAATTAAAAAGTTTAATTTATTTAGATTGGTAAACAAATTGGAGATATAATTTTAATGTGATTAAAATGACATATTTCACATAATTGGCTCATAATGTGGATTAATTTTTAAAAGTTAAAATTGAATAATTCACATTATTACTAATCTAGTTTATTTAAAAAGTTTAATATATTTAGATTAGTAAAGCCTTTTAGAAGTATTTTTTTATATGATTAAAAATAAATAAATAATATACTTCATAAATGGCTTATATTGTGGATTAGATTTTAAGAGTTAAAATTAGGTAATTTCACATTAAATCTAATCTTCATAATTAAAGAGTTTAGATTATCTAGATTAGATCTTTTATAATAAATTAGATTTTTAAAATTTAAACATCTGGTAATTTATTAGATGTTAATAGGATGATGATTCTAGTAACATACAAATTCCTAGTAACTTAGATTATCTTCTTAGCCGTTAATAATCTAAGACAATGCCTAGAAATATTAAGTAGAAAACCCTAATCCTAAAATAATGAGTGGGAGAAGGATATATGATAATATATCCTGCGGTCTCCATCATTAGTTCAACACCGTGAGATTTAAATGGCGCCTCGAGACGGCTTTGTTTTTGTCCCCCTAAGGGTGGTGTCCATTTAGGTCAATATCAAGGTTGACTTCCCAAAGGATAGGATTTCTGGATGTATTTTGGGATTGACCTACCCTAAGGCTGGCAATTCTCAAGTTAAGTCTGAGAGATCTAAAATGATGGGTTACACTCATAAAGGGATTAATTAATTGGTAATTTGATTCTTTGACCGAAATAAACGGTAGTCAGATTATATAGGAATAAGAGTTATTCTGTTATATTATTTGACTGAGATTTTCTCAATCTAACATTCAATTATTTGACCTACCCTAAGGTGGCATATATTTGTGGCATGTTAGATTATCGTGGCATAGTAATTATTTTTTAGGGTATTTTCTAATTCATCACGTTTAATTTTATGCCAAACTTATGATATTGTATGAATGCAATTGAATAAAATATTTTATTATTATTTAATTTAGCAATGTTGTCTCCATTTATGTATATGTTTGCCAATGATAAATTAAACGGGGATAACTATGTTAAATAACTTGAATGTCATTTTGGTTTATAAGGACCTAAATTTTGTCCTGATGGAAGAGTGTCTTCCTAAGCCTGGCTAAGTAAGCATGATACTGGAGACTTTTCCGAAAAGCCTCATACAGTTCAAAGCAACTATGTTATGAACAAATTCATCATGCATGATGGCACCTAGGATGTCGTGTCAGCTAGAGTAGTGGGAGAAGTGCGACTTCTATTTTCTTATAGTTGTTTTATTGTTTTGAACAATGTTTTAATGGAAATATGATTTCTGTCTCTATCCTCATGGAACAATTATATTTAATTCCTTTTAATAATAAATAAGTTATTATTTCTAGAAATTATTTGAATAGTTGTTCATGAATATTAGAAAACAACTTATACGAGTTAAGATCGTTAACTCATAGCTGCTCAAAGCTGAAATGTTTAAGGTTGAAGAGCCTAAAACAAAATGACAATAGATTTCTCCCAATGATAATATCTATTTTAGCATCTAAGACTTGGACATTATAACCTTGACAGAATGGATAGACTTGCAAAGAGTAAGTTTTTTTTTTTTTTAAATGAGTTAAAGATTAGCTCTTTACCTATTTTTCAGTTATGTCTAGAAGGTAAAATGATTAAAAGACCTTTTATTGAAAATGGCTTAGAGCTAAAGAAACGCTAGAGCTTATACATTCGGACGTCTGCGGTCCTATGAATGTTAAAGTTAGAGGCGATTATGAATATTTTGTCACCTTAGTTGACAATTATTCTTAATATAGGTTTGTTTACCTAATGCAATAGAAGTCTGAAACTTTTGAAGAGTTCAAATAGTCTCAAGCTAAAGTTGAAAACCAATTAGGTAAATTATTGAATTCTATAATCGGATCGTAGAAGTGAGCACCTCAATATGTAGTTTGGGGATCTATTTGATTGAGAATAAGATTCTATATCAACTCACAACCTATGACACACCTCAACAAAATGGTATTATAGAGAGGAGAAATAGAACCTCACAGGACATGATGAGATCAACAATTAGTTTCTCATTATTATGTGGTTTCTTCTAGAGAGATACACTGCAAACTACGATGCATATCTTGAATGTATTAGCTTCCAAGTCTGTTCCTAATATATCTTTATAGTTGTGAAATGGTCACAAAACTAGTTTGTGACATTTTCACATATGGATTGTCCATTTCATGTATTGAAGAGCAAGACTAGGAAGATTTGGAACCACATTCATAGGTATGCCTATTTGTAGGTTACACCAGAGAAACTAGAGGCAGATTCTTTTATAATCCTTAAGAAAACAAAGTGTTTGTATTAACAAATGCTACGTTTCTTGAAGATAATTATATAAAAGAACACAAACCTCAAAGTAAGTTGTACTTGAGGAGTTATTGCCTGGCTCGACCAGTATTCAATCAACAACAGTTGTTGAGAGCGACATAGTTAAGACCACATCTGAGCATCAAAAAAATTTCCATCAGAATCATTTACCATCTCGTCGTAGTGGGAGGGTTATTAGACCACCAATCCGTTACAAAGAAATTGGAGAAGCACAGATTGCTATCTCTGATAAGTGTGTAGATGATCCATTGACATATCATGATGCAATGGAAGATTCTGATAAGGAAGAATGGCTTAAAACTATGAATCTCGAGATAGAGTCTATGTACTCAAACTCAGTTTGGGAACTTGTAGATCATCCAGATGGGGTAAAACCCATAGGATGCAAATGGATCTATAAGAGGAAGAGAGGAGTGGATGGGAAAGTGGAGACTTTCAAAGCTAGGCTAGTGGCAAAGGGTAATACTCAGTTTGAGAGAGTTGACTATGAAGAGATTCTCTCATCAGTAGCCATGTTTAAGTCCATTCACATTCTTCTATCCAAAGCTGCATATCTCAACTATGCGATATGACAGATGGATGTCAAGATTGCAATTTTGAATGACAATCTTAATCAATGCATCTATCTGGTATAACCAGAGGGATTCGTGTCCCAAGGTTAAGAGCAAAAGGTTTGCAAATTGCAAAAGTCCATTTATGGATTTAAGTAAGTATCTTGATCTTGGGACATAAGGTTTGATACTTTGATCAAATCTAATGGTTTTAAGCAAAATGTCGATGAACCTTGTGTATACAAGCATAACATCGATAAGAAAGTGGTTTTCCTCGTAATTTATATTGACAATATCTTACTCATTAGGAATGATATAAGAGCATTATTTGAAGTATAGAACTGGCTTGCTAACTAATTCCAAATGAAAAATTTGAGAGAGTATTTATGTTCTTAGAATTCAAATTATATGAGATCGTAAGAACAAATTGTTAGCACTGTCTCAAGCATCATACATTGATAAGATCATTATATGGTTTGCAATGTAAGAATTCCAAGAAAAGTAATTTATTTTTCTTGTCATGGAGTTCATTTGTCAAAGAAATAGTATCCTTAGACACCTCAAAAGGTTGAGGATATGAGACGAATTCCCTATGCCTCTACAGTAGGCAGTCTCATGCATATTATGCTATGCATGAGACCTGACATATATAATTCAATGGGAGTAGTCAGTCGTTATCAATCAAACCTATGATCGGATCATTGGGTGGCTGTAAAACATATTCTCAAGTATCTTTGGAGAATGAGAATCTATATGCTTGTGTATTTTGGAGAGGATTTGATCCCATAAGGATACACATATCTGATTTTTAATTGGACAATGATTCTAAGAAATCCATGTCCAGGTCAGTATTTACCTTTAGTGGTGGAGCCATTATATGGAGGAGTGTTAAGTAATCTTGCATTGTTGACTCCACCATAGAAGTTGAATATGTAGCAGCTTGTGAAGCAGTTAAGGAAGCGGTTTGGCTCCATAAAATTCTTGATTGATCTGGAAGTTGTTTCAGATATGAATAAACCACTCACCATTTATTGTGATAATAGTGGTATAGTGGTCAATTCTAAAGAACCAAGAAACCACAAATGAGGGAAGTATATAGAGAAGAAATACCATCTCAATAGGGAGATTGTACATAAAGAGATGTGTTATTGAGATGATAGCTTCTCTAGACAACCATGCTGATAAGTTTACAAAGACCTTAACGGCTAAAGTGTTTGAAAGTCATCTAGAGGGTCTAGGATTACAAGACATGTCTCATCTGCTCTAAGGGCAAGTGGGAGATTGTTAAGGTAATATGCTCTAAGAGCTTGTAATTTGTAAATGTTTAAATTAATTAATAAATAAAATATATTTATTTTGATATGCATTTATGAAATATTTGCTTCATACAAATATCATGTAACATCCATGATTACTTATGTAATCTCAAACTAAATATATAAATGTTATATACAAGAGGATTTAGTTTGAGATCAATAATCTAAAGAGTCCGTAGAAAGCAAACAAAGTTGGGTACTTTGTTTGTGGTAAATCTATAGTTGTGGTCCATTTTGTATTTGATGCGATGATCTTATCCGGGATCGTTCATGTGGCGACATGAAAATGAAGGCACCTTATATGATAGAGATTATATAGGATTGGACCACGATAAAATGAATTCTTATTAATATCCGTTAAAATAAAGAAATTCATATTTATCAACTAGATGATCATATATGGATTGATCTTAATCCTGAGTGTTTTATGGACTCCTATTTATTGAGTCATATCTTTTTATTTACATGGGTGAGATTGTTATAGATTTACGGTCAATAAGCTTCGTACTTTGGAGATGTGATTTAATAAATGGCTGGGAACATTCTACACAATAGTGGAATCCACTCCTTCTTGCGAGAAGTAGAAGAGTAGTTCCCTTAAAGTGTTGATTCGGGTCTTGAACAATAAAAGCGCTCGACTTTTTGTTTACGAGTAAGCGGAAAGATAAATTCATAAGTTGTTATGGATATATTGTTCATTAGAGAATCAATGGTACTTATTGGAATAAGATATAATTAGAGAGGTACAACGGACTTTAATGACCTAGCTCTAATTATGAACTACTTGTGGAGGATCGAACCATATGAAATGATTAAATCGATGGACACTGAAAATTCAGATTGTGTAAAACATCTACAATCTTGAGAGTGCAACTTTAGGTTTTTAGTGGAGTAACTCTAAGGTTAATAATAGTAAATTTTTTAATTAAAGAGTTTAATTAATAATTCCGATATTATTGAAGCTCAAATTGTAGATCCATTCGGTCCCCTTGCTATCTCACAACCACATAAAGAAATAAATGAAAGAATATAATTGGATTGTCAAATTATTAATGTCACATGGATATGTTCACGAATTATTTAAATAATTTGATTATTTAAATATATGTAATTATTTAATTAAATGTTAATTATTTATTATCTGTAGAGATTATGAGTTCAATTTTAAATGATTTATCATTAAATTATTTATGATTTAGAATCATTTAATTTAATGAAAAATCTTTTAATTAATGGAAATAGTAATTTAATTTAATTGGAATTAGATTCCATATTAAATTGAATTAAAGAAGTTTTAATAGGAATTAGATTCCATATTAAATTAAAAGTAAAGAGTTCTTGACTAATAAGGAATTTGATTCTATATTGGATGTGAACTATGTTTTTTAATTTAAAAAGGAAATTGTATTCCTTGTTAAATTGGAAAACTCTAACTTATCATTATAAAATGGTGTTTTATGTTGGTAACCAACGAGAGAATTTTTTGGCTATTTGAACCAAAAACTTTCATTAATTAAAAACACAAAATTACTTCATCTCATATAATAATCTTTTATAAAAGATTTTGTGATTTGATTCTTCAAGATTGTGCTCACACACAGTTTCTTTTGTGAAGAGTCATAGCAAGAAAGATCGAGTGATGAAGAATTTGCAAATCAAAAGGGATCAATTCAATATTCATGCAAGGTAAGATTCGATCTTATTAATTTAATTATTGAATTGTTATTACTAGCATCGATCGGGTATGTTTTGTTTGGAAAAATTTTTAAAATCCACGTTTCCGTATTAAATTCAAAATCAATTTTTCCCTTCAGTACACAACGTTCGCAATCTTAATGTTAAAGCTGATATTGATGGGGATGAAGTATGGGATGTCAAGTTGCCATAAAGCCTTCTAACTTGTGGTAGTTTGGTGGAGTTAAGCATACCAAGTGATTTTGTACTTTATATTCGTAAGTCTACTGTGTATTTTTCGAGCTTGAAAAAACTTTATATAAGCATTAGACGTCCATGTGGCGGCCTAATGAAGAAGTTATCTAGGAGTTATCCAATACTTGAAGATTTATCGATATATGGATCGAGGTTTGATAGCAAACATGTGTTGACGTTTGATGTTGAGGTGCCAATTCTTAAAATGTTAAGAACAATTAGGTATGGGTTCTTGTTTTTCTGCAGGTCCTTTTAAGCACAAATTTTTAGTTACAACCGATATTTTTGAGTACTTGCATATTCAAGATTTTACGGCAACAAGGGTTTCGGTGAATGAAAGACCTTTCTTGAATGTTGCATCTCTAGATTTGGCTTCATTTTCCTCACTGAGGTATGAAGTTGAAAGCAATTGTTTCATGGAACTCCTGAGAGGAATCAGTTGCACAAATACTCTATCATTGACTTCCCACACAGTGAATGTAATATCACTTCCTCATCATTCATATTGATTATGCATATATTATCATTCTTTAATTGTTTTTTGAAGACTTATATTGGATTGTTACAACTTTCTCCATTTTAGTTCATAGGCCTGTGTTTCAATGATAATGTGCTTACCTTTCTGAATTTGATTCATTTGGAATTGAGCATCATGGCTTGCTTTGACTGGAAGCAATTCTTTTATGACTTTTAGGGTAAGTCATTCAATTCTTTTTGTGGTGTTGTATCGTATTTTATTACCTGCAATTGAAAGCATCATTGGTTTTGTGTTTTACATGTGCATTTATGGGTAGGATGTATGAAGATGTGTAATTGATTATTGTTACAGGGTGAAGTTTTAGGAATCACGAGATTTGGAATTAAAAAAATGGGCAGAGGTGTATTGATGCTGGCTGCATTTAAGCAAACATCAGATCACTTTTTCAATGCTTCTGTTAATGGGATGGAAGAGCAAATTAAAGGAGTTAATGAATGCATCATTATGGGCATTCCTTTGCAGTTAGGTATTGGAATACTCAAAGTTAGACAAAGGTAAGGACATAAATATATATATATATATATATATATATATTGCTATTGAAGAAATGCGATATTCTGGATGACATCAATATATCCTTGCTGCACAAATCCTTTTTTAGCTTTGTAGTGATTGAATTGCACAATGACTTTTAAGATGTCTTTAGAATATGGATTTCAATCTCAGGGTCATCTGAGTTAGCTGCCAACATCTGGATCTCTCGTGTCTGTAGTTTTTTGAACATAAATATGATTTTACGAACAATGGCACCAAAATAGATAGTGGTTTTGCTGAATCTGAAAATCAGTTCTATGGGTTGAAAAATATCTATCTATTGGAGAAATGGGCTTTAAAATCTACGCTCCAGTGATAGTTAGCCAATATGGGTGGGAGCTCTTTCAATCTTCATCTTGGAAATGGATTGTGAAAAAATATAAATGGAATGTCAAAACTAGATTTTAACATGGTTACTTTTTACAGTTATCCATGCTTTAAAGTGCTCTTGTTTCTTGTCAAAATCATTCGGAGATTTTATGATTTCTATTATGCTGCTTGGCTTCATCAGCATGTCCATTGATTCATTCTTGCTTTAGCCTAATTGTGTGTTCTTTTAGCAGAGATGTTGTGCCTCCACTGCTGAAATATGAAGCAGCCAGTCCAATTTTATCTTGACGTTTCAAAACTATCTAGTGAGATTTGTAGAAGGGTCGTAGATGCATCATAAAAACCTATTCGATTGGTAGGATGACTTAATGTCTGATTATCTATCTACTCTCATCAACTGGGAAGAGCATCAAGTGTAATTTAAGGGAAGTTGACTCTTTAGTTTCTTTTCATCTTTTTGGAGGGTTTTTGTATTGGTTCTGGAATTTGCTCTTCTTCTGTTTTCGGTAACAAAAAATGCCTGATTATTCATGTTGTCAATGCATTTTTTGAGAATTGAGATCATTTTGTCACTTTAATTGAGATCATTTTGTTATCCTGCATTTTTTAACACGCAAGGGTAGATTATATGAAATTATAATGGACTGTATTGGACTAAATTGAATTATATTGAGGCATTGTTTGAATGATTGTATTGGATTGAATAAATACAATACAATTCTCCATTTAGTGTATATTTGGATTGATTATATGTGAGTTGATAATTACATGAAAATGTTAATTTATAAATAAAATTAATTGTAATAATTTTTAATAACGTAATAATAGTTTAAATGTATATTAATATATTACAAAGAATTTAACACTAAAATTTAAAATCAAAATAAAATATTATAACAAAATATAATTATTTAATTAGTAAAAATTAATATAAATAATTATTTTTATCGTAATAAAATTAATTATAACTTTAAAGTAAAAATAATTATTTATGACAACAAGGGTTTCGGTGAATGAAAGACCTTTCTTGAATGTTGCATCTTTAGATTTGGCTTCATTTTCCTCACTGAGGTATGAAGTTGAAGGCAATTGTGTCATGGAACTCCTGAGAGGAATCAATTGCACAAATACTCTACTTTAAATTATATTAAAATTAGGTGTAAATAATTTAATGTATTTTTAAGATATAAATTTAATAAACTTATTTTCTTCAAAAATATAATTAAATAACATTTTAATCTAATTTAATTATTATTATATAAATCCTTTGTTGGTTATGATTTTGGATGATAAGTGAAATAAGGTGTAATCTAATGTTTATGAACTTTACTTCTACTTTTAGATGGTATCATTGTGAAAAAATAATATTCGAATGTTATAGAAATCATGGATATTTTATCAATTTGTTTTTTTTTCAACCAAAAAAACATTAATTTGAACTAATAATTCAAACTTTACACTAAGTAAATTATAAATTAGTTATCTAGTTTGAAGATATCATGAGATAGTAAATTTACGGCTCGTACTTATTTTTGAAAATTTTTGTTAATTTGATTAAGTTTAATTGGATACATTTGTAGGTATAAATTAATATATTTATTATTTATATGAGATATAGATAAAATTTATTGTCGTAAAATAAATATAGAAAAGGGAATTCTAAGTTTAATGTAAAACTGATATAATAATTCGTATTTTATGTTGGGATATTAGGTGTTAAAAATGATATTAAATTATATACACATTGTGCTTGATTGAATTTTAGTTTTGTTTACTTATGGTTGATCATGAAAAGTTAATATAATTACTACAAAAACTTATATCATAACAATTATGAATAAATAAAGTTAATTTCATGTTAAACCATTAGGGTTAAGAAAGAAAAGTTACATTATATATTAATGAATTAAGTGATAAGGAATTATCTCACATACCCTTAAATGTTAAAAATACATAAAGAGTCTCCCATTTGGCGTGATGGGAGAGCGTCCTATCATGCATAAGACATGACAGGAAAGCGTCTCATCATACACAAGCGTGATAGGACAGTTTTCAATTTCAATTATGATATTTTACAATATTTTAAAATAAAAATTTGAAAATATAATTAGATTACATTGGAATAGATGCATGATCACACAAAACAGGAATACAACCACATACCCTTGAGTAGTGCAAGCCTTGGTCGTGATGGGATGGGAGAGCCTCCCATCACACCTAAGGCAAGTGTGATGGAAGACTCTCATTACACTTAGGCATGACGAGAGGCTATCTCATCATGCCTATACATGACAAGAGCAAGCATGTCAGGACAGTCTCCCATCACAATTCTCATGTCATCATATTTTTAAAATTTTACTATAACAATTTTTATTTTTTAAAAAAATAAATTACAATTAAATTGCATTTTAAATTCGCATTCAAAAACAATTCTGAATGAATTTACAATTCAATAACAAGTAAGGATTTTAATTTAACAAAAAATAAAATTACTATATTTTAGTTTCATCATACGCTATGTTCAAAAATTAAATTGTAAGGGTAACTTTTTATATAAAAAATAAAATAAAAAATACTTTTATATATTTTTAAGAAATAAATTTAACAAAATTATTTTATAAAAAAATATATTTAAATAATATTTTAATCCATTTTACGTTATTTTATATAAAATAATTCAATTTAAGTTATTATATTTTTCTACATTTTAAAATTAAAAATTAAATTGAATAACATTGGTATAAGTGCGCAGTCATGCTAAAGTAGTGGTGCGGCGGCCCACCAACACTGGTGTTGGTGCGCAGCCATGCTGAAACAATAGTGCGGTCACACACCAACACTGGTGTTGATGCGTGGCCACGCTGAAACAATGGTACGGTTGCACACCAACACCTGACCGCTGAAAAAATAGTGCTGAAACAATGGCGCAGCCACGTTGAAACAATAGTGTGGCCACGCACCAACACCAGTGTTGCTACGTAACCACACTAAAACAATGGTGTGGCCACGCACCAATACCAATGTTGGTGCGCTGCCACGCTGAAACAATGGTGCGGCTGTGCACTAACATGCGGCTGCACCATTATTTGAGTGCAGCTGCACACCCATGATCAATGAAAGACTTGCATTGGTATAGGAGTGCGGTCGTGCTAAAATGGTGATGTAGTTGCACACCAATATTGGAATAAGTACGTAACTATATCATGATGTGAGCACACTCACACACCCATGACCGGTAGAAGGCTTCCGCTTTAGAATTCATGAAAATTTGACATTTTAAAATTTGTTGATTGGATGTGTCAAATTAAAATTATTAAATATAAAAAGATTAAGGGGAAATTTCATTTAGTTTAAAACATTGAACAAAATATTAAACTTATGTATTTTGAATACCTGTTATCTTTAATGTTTTAGAAATTCATCAATTTAGTATCTCTGATCGTTTAACTGCGATCAAACATGATGAAAACTATATAAAAAGTAAAATACTCTTAATCAAAATTTTTTTTAAAAAAAAAGCAAAAAAAATTAAAAATTTCTTTAAAAAATTAAAAATTAAAAATTAAAAATGATTCATCCTAGATTTGAGCTGGGCTAGAAACTCAGATCTTCAACTCATCTACCTTCATTTAAAAAAACTAAAAAAAAAACATAAAAGAAAGAGAGAGAGAGAGAGAGAGAGAGGACATGGTTTTCCTTTTTTTAATATAATTTTTTTTTATTTTAATTAAAAATAATGGTATCTCAAAAAAAAAAAAAAAAAAACAAGGACAAATAATCATTTATTGCTCTAGCCATGATAGAAGAGCTCTCTGTGACGGTTTGCCGTGATAGAAGAGCCTCACATCATGGCGAAGGAATGCGTCATGCTTAGGTGTGATGGGAGAGCCTTCTGTCACGCTTGACCGTGACAAGAGGCTCTTCTATCATGCCTATGCGTTTTTTAAAGGATGTATGTTGATGTCATAATTTAATGATTTATCCATGATAGGAGAGTCTTCTGTCACGATTGGCTGTGATAAAAGAGTTTGGCATCATGCCCATGGCAAGCTTCATACTTGAGCATGATAGGAAAACCTTTTGTCACGCAAAACATAACAAAAAGCTCTCCTATCACACTAATGAGTTTTTGTTGAATTTAAACAACTTTAGATGTTGAGCTAAATATTAAACTTGTTCATTGAACAACTTTGACGTTAGTGGGAACAAGTTGACGTTACATACTTGTTAAAATGTACGTTGGAGTTGTTCTGAGAACAACTTTGATATCATGCTGATGTCATGTCATTTTTGTTCAATTTTATCAACTTTAGATGTTGTGCTAAACGTCCAACTTGTTCATTGAACAACGTGACGTTGGTGGGAATAAATTGACGTCACGTACTTGTTAAAATAGATGTTGGAGTTGTTCTGGGAACAACTCCGACGTCATGCTGATGTCATAGTAAGTTTTGTTCAATTTTAACAACTTTAGACGTTGTGCTTAACATCCAACTTGTCTATTGAACAACTTTAACGTTGGCAGGAATAAGTTGACGTCACATACTTGTTGAAATGGACGTCAGAGTTGTTCTGGGAACAACTCTGACGTCATGTTGATGTCATACATTCATTTTGTTCAATTTGAATAACTTCAGACGTTGCGCTAAACGTTCAACTTGTTTAGTAAACAATTTTGACGTTGGCAGGAACAAGTTGACGTCACGTACTTGTTAAAATGGACGTTAGAGTTGTTCCGGTAACAACTCTGATGTCATGCTTATGTCATAAATCATTTTGTTTAATTTGAACAACTTCAAACGTTGTGCTAAACGTCAAACTTGTTAAGACAACAACTTTAACGTTGGTAGGAATAAGTTGACGTTATGTACTTGTTAAAATGGACGTTGGAGTTGTTTCAGGAACAACTCTGACGTCATGCTGATGTCATACATCATTTTGTTCAATTTGAACAACTTTGACGTTGGTGGGAACAAATTGACGTTACGTACTTGTTAAAATGGACGTTGGAGTTGTTCTGGAAACAACTATGATGTCATGCCGATGTCATACATCATTTTGTTCAATTTAAACAACTTCAGATGTTGTGCTAAACGTCAAACTTGTTCAATAAACAACTTTGACGTTGGTGGAAACAAGTTGACATTACGTACTTGTTCAAATGGATGTTGGAGTTGTTCCGGGAACAACTCTGACGTCATGCTGATGTCATACATCATTTGGTTCAATTTGAACAACTTTAGACGTTGTGCTAAACGTCCAACTTATTTAGTGAACAACTTTGACGTTGGTGGGAACAAGTTGACGTTATGTACTTGTTGAAACGGACGTTAGAGTTGTTCCGTGAACAACTCTGACGTCATGCTGATGTAATACAACATTTTGTTCAATTTGAACAACTTCAGACGTTGTCCTAAACGTTAAACCTGTTAAAGAAATAACTTTGACATTGGTGGGAACAAGTTGACGTTACGTACTTGTTAAAATGGATGTTGGAGTTGTTCCCGGAATAACTTTGACGTCATGTTGATGTCATACATCATTTTGTTCAATTTAAATAACTTCAGACGTTGTGCTAAATATCAAACTTGTTGAAGGAACAACTTTGACGTTAATGGGAACAAGTTGACATTACAAACTTGTTAAAATGGACGTTGGAGTTGTTCCAAAATAACTCTGACGTCATGCTGATGTCATGATTTAATACTCTAACTGTGACGGGATAACTTTTTGTCACAGTTTTGCGTGACAGAAGAGTCTTTTGTCACGCCTTAACGTGACAAAAAGCTTTCTTATCACAGTAATATAACAAATAATAATATAATATAATATTTTATAAAATATTATTATATTTATATATTATTTTTATTAAATATAATAAAATATTAATAATAACTTAAAATACTTATATTATCATTATAATATTATGTTTTATTATAAAATATTATATTAATATATTATTCAATTAATAAATTATTATTTTAATATTATTTATTATAAAATTATTATTTTAAATCTGTAGCAATCGATTGAAATCGGTTGCTGCAGGTTTAATTAACACTTTTTGGCTGCCAGTTGGCAGCCAAAGTGTGTTTGTATGGTACAAACAAATTTTTTGTTTGTACCATAGCCAATCTCTATATTTATTACTGCAAAAATAAATTAAATACAAAGAACTAAAGTTAGTGGGTGTAATCCCATTAAAATAGACTTGGTTACTATGTCATAAAAAATTACAAGTTCCAATCCGTACAAAATATTTAGCAATAATAATATCAACGTACCGTTTTCGTATAGCTCCGAAAAAAAAAAAAAAAAAAAACCTTTTCTATGCGAGAAAAAAAGAATACCTTTTGCTTTACATATCATATCATATCATATAATATAGGGTTTTGCCACCAACCCTACAATATATATATATATATATATATATATGTATATAATGTGTTGTGCTATCAATATATCCTAATATAAAAAAGTTAGGATAAACTAAGTAAATTCATCCAACTTAAAATAGTTAAAATAAACCAAACAAATTCATCAAACTTTAAATAATTAGATCGAACCAAATAAATTCATTCATTGTATTATACTTTAAATAAAAGAGAAAAATTATATTATGGGAGAAATTATATTACAAGAGAAATATAATAGAAAAATTTGATTAATTTGTTCTAACATTTTAAAGTTTAAAGACACTAATAGTAAAATCACTATATATATATATATATATATGTATATTTGGATGGGTGGGGAGGGGGGCTGTGGGTGGGTTGTTGGAACAAAATACCTTTTGCTTTATAGTATTCACTTTATCTATTAGTAAGGTAGTGTTGATAGTATATAGATCTGGTAGATACGATGCTGTTAGGTAAGTTAATATATTAGAGATATGCTTAAAATATTTAATGATTAATAATAGTAATTAATATATTAGTATAAATCAATATATTTTGAAAAATCAGTAAGTATATTTCATGAATAATTACTTTGTTATATATTAGTTAAATTCAATTTACACCAGTATAAAATTAATTTAGTCAAGTCCAATTCCATTAAAGCCTAACTGCTCAGAATATGTATAGTATTAAGGTAACTCATCAATCAGGTGACGTACCTAATGGTAAGTATTATGGAAGCCTTTTCTCACTCTATAGCCCTAATTATTATGCCTCCAAAGAGTGTTTACCTTATTATCTAGTGTTAAATTTTTGGCTTGTCTTTAGTCATCCAGTTTGTCCCTAATACAATTGAATTAATGTACGGTATCTCTAAGATGCAAAAGCTATATTTAATATAAGGTGCATGTATTTAACAAAAATAGTAAAAGTAAAAATCAATATATTATAGATTTATAGATTTCATGATTTTTTTAATTTTGCAAGTATTCATTATTATGTGTACCAAATATACAATAAATATTATACTTACATATAGGGCAATTAATATGGAAGTCTTATCTCATTCTGCAACACTACTTACTATATCGAAAGAGTATTTTCCGTATGATATGCTGTTATTTTTTATGCATGTGGTTGGTTTTGCAATTTATTCCCTAAGTTACTATTTTGATCTTTTAGTAATACATCTAAACATATAGAGCATTTACAAGCAGTGTTTTTAAACACAAGTTGATATTTGTTTGATTGTCAATAAAGAAAACTCATGTAGGCTAACATAAGCAGTTTGGTTGCATTAAATTTTTAAACAGTCAACAACAGCATCCAGGAGATGGGAGGGAGATTTTTTTTTTTTTGGTTGCATTTAATTTTAAATGCTCTGTTAAGTTCAAAGATTACAAAAAGGGCATTTGAAAAACATAATATGTCTTCAAAGTAAATAAAAAAAATTTAAAAAAAGGAACAAAATAGAACACATAAAATAATTTTAAATTTTAATGGTTAAATGAAAAGGAAAAATCTCCAAAGATGTTTGTTATAAGCAATTTGTGGCGAAAAGCAAAGGGTTTTGAATAGCTTAAGGAATTGAAAGAGTTTAATAGTGTTTGAAGTTATAAGGATAGAGTGAAGTTAATAAGATACAATACGATTATAATAGAAGTTTGAACGTTTTTAGAAAATCTCAAAAAGATCTATATATACATTATACCCCAAAAGATTAAGCTTCCTCTAGTAGATGTATTTTAGCTTTTATAATTGTTCAAAATATCTATTAGGATGATAATCAAACAACATGATACAAATATAATAGAGCTCATCCCAAAAAGGGAAAAAAAAGAAAAAAAGAAAGATATGTCGTCAAGTACATAAGCTGTACCAGACATATTGTCACCAGGCAACTCCTAAAGACACAGTAAAGGAGTGTACATGCATAGCTCTTCTATTTAGATGCCATAATCACCTACAATACACTTGGACATCAATACATGAAAGTGATTACAATCTAAAAATGCTTATTGTATGTTATTATATTTGTTTACACATAAACATGATTGATTACAACTAAATCTGGTAAATGTCATTTGGACTTATTTAGTTGTAAACATATATAATAATACAATCAATGATTCTATAATGCAATCAAGTGTATAAATACAAAAGTGTACTATAAAATGTACATAAAAGGTAATGTCAATTGCAAGACTTCCTCTATTAATGAGTTGCAACAGCAGTTACTGTTAGCACGAATGCTATTATTTAATATATTAACCGTAATGAGTAATGACATTAGATATAGGAATTCAACTAAAACTATGTAATTGTTATATATGTAATGTGCTCATTGTATACTATCAATGCATATAATACCCGTTACCTATTTTGAAGCACTTGGAGGGTATTTCACCTTGCGCTACGTATACTACCAGCAACTTAATCCTGATTATTATCAACTACAAACAACATAGTAAGGCTTAGTCAATCCAAGTTCAATGACATTATACAATATCAAACAGAAAGTAAATTTTAAGTATCAACTACAAATTAAAAGGTCACCTTCAATGGCAAGAATAACGTCATCAATTCGAGGGTAATGAAAACATTATCCAAGTTCGATAGGTTACAGCTACCTAGGTTCGAATCATCACAAGTGAGGTTATTTTAGTTTTAACGATGTCAAAACGTAACTCACATCAAATAAATAGTTTGAGCACTAATTTGCAAACGTCATTTGCATTACATAATCCCAAGATCGGATTCCATACAGGAACACAACAGACCGTATAAAGGTTACGTTTGATCGAAGCTATTTATAGTTTAAAGAAATATAGTACTCATGACCGACTTCCTCTCTCTTTTTTTTTTTTTTTTTTTGACATACCCATAACCAACATTGACAAACAATGTATTCTATGCATACTTAACCACCGAAACCATAAAATAACAATGGGAACTGTAGATCGTATATGTCTTATGTTGAAATGAAGCATACCCTTCTTTTTCTCATACTTGGTTGGACGTAAAAATTGGACAAAAAATTCCTTTTGGTGCACGTACACCGCCACAAGGGTATTCCTTGTTATAATGAACTACAAAACAAACACAAAAAGCAGGACATGCAAACTCATCACTACTAAACATAGTATCAAACGGTTGTCTTTTCTATAAACCAGATCCCATATATATCAGGTAACCCTAACTCAGTCGTTATTCTAGAGGGCGTATCATAATATAGACCAAAAAATTGTAAACCGTATTTCAAAAAAGTAGGTTCTCAACCTGGAACCTGCACAACACGAAATAACTTGAAATGTTCACATCCCACCTGCAAACATATAAATCATAAACCAACATTCGATAACAATGAGTTAGTGAGCGTACACGCCGGTATTTAGAGAGTGAGGCTTTAATGGATGCAAAAAGAGAGGGAAACTGAAGAAAAAGGAGAGGGAAAGAGTTATTAAGTGGGAAGGGTCTTGATATTGGGGAGTGGTTTTTGACATTGACATTTTCATTTTGTTTTTAAATGTATATTTTTTGCAATCCCATAACAACAATACTTGGACACAAAATTCTAAAAAAAAAAAGACACTTAAAAAAAAAAAACAAAAATAGAAGGACAACAATAATTGGATGTCACAATGTGAATTGTGAAGAACATAATTTACAACTGGTATTGCAAGTACCTTCAGTCCATATACTATAATGCAGGGCATACATTTACTCTTATTAACTAATCATTGCTCCGAAACATTCTAATTGGATGAGCATATAGGCACTTACCTAATATACTATACAACTTAGTTCGATTAATTTCCCAATATCATTGCTTATACTAAAATATTTGGAGAATCCATGTCCACTTGAATATCATATAACTATGAATAGATTAGGTATAAAATAAAATATGAAATTATAAGGTAATATTCATATGATTAAATATGAGGAATTTGTAGAGCAGATTGTAAAATAAAGTCCTAATACACAAGGTCAAAACATGTATCTTTCATTTTCCATAACCAATTCCAATTATAGGGCAAGTAATATATGCCAGTTCCAATTATATATAGGCTAAGTACTATATGTGACATTATAACATTCATATTGGATAGATTAAGACCGATTTAATAGGACACCATGCATTGAAGAAGGCTAACAAATTGACCACCATGCCAAAACTAAACAATAACGAACATGGTAAACTAAGCAACGTCATGACTTGAAAATTACAATTTGCCATACCGACTGAATCTAATTACAGACCGATTCATATATTTGACATTATAATATTACTATAATGTACGCATGTAATTAAGACCGATCTTTTTTTTTTTTTCTAAGGATTGACTAATTAAGAATGATTTACTAGAATGCCATGTTGTTAATAATGCCAACCAATTATACACTATCGACGTTTGAATTTGGTCAACCTAGAGGTTCTAGGTTCCGACTACAGTTCTGATGACAACATTCAAAACAAGCATTCAAAGCAAATAAGAACAGCCAAGAATCGAGAGAGGAGAGGAAGAACAAAGCAAAGGAGAGAAAGCTTTTTTACGTGGTTTGGAAAATGTGTCTACGTTCACGGTAGTCACTCTAATTTGGCAGAGTGACTGTTTTTTTCTTTTATTCCTCTCTTTTTTTTTTACAAAGAATTTCACCCCTATTTATAGAGAGGTGATGATAAGTTGAGTGTAGTACACGTTAAGAAATGAATTATCACATCACCTACTCTGCTGTAGTAATTTATTACATTCAATTGCTCATTTGCAACAATCATTTCATTAACTGCTCCCTTACAGACTTCATTAGCATGAGATCGAGAAGCCTAAGTCTGAGAGGTTTGTTCTGGCACGAGCTTGGCGAGTTGGCATATCGCTCTTACGAGCTGAAGACAAATCAGGGTAGCTTTAGTCCAAGACACGAGCTGAAGAAGTAAGTAGCGAGCTCAATGCTGCAACCTAAACACTGAGCTCTCTGGGCCTTTCACCATTAGATCATTTTACTGAGCTTTTATCGGCTCATTTATGCAGTCCGAAATATACCCATAACATCAGTCTCCCAGCTCTTAGTGCGTTCTACGGACTAAAAACTCGAGATCACTAGTAAAAGCTGACACGTCATGACCTGCTTTGGCGTTTTTTCAATTTCTATCCTGCTACTTTAACATGTAGAGACTCTTCATTTGACTGCATAATTTAGCACGTCTCGTGTCATGCATATTTAATGCACACGTCTCTCAACTGACAGTGCATAATGACAAAAATCATGACTCGCGTTGCACCATCATATTTAAGGCGGTTGGGCTACCATCAGATCGAACGACTAAGGCTAGAATCCCATGCCTTTATATAAGTGGAGCCTCTTCGTCTACCATGTCATTTTCAAAACCAGACACCGAGGCTTCATTTTTTCTCGTCGTCTTGCTTTCTTGTGCTGGTTTGCTCAGAACTCAAACATTTTCCACGATTGGAGTCCTTCATCCTTAAGCTAGCATTCACGGTAAGTTTTACAACTAGCTTTTAGTTTTTTGATTTGTTTCTACTCCTTTGCGTGCATTGTGTTTTCCTGGATCTAGAATTTGTTTGAATGTTTCATGTTCTTGAATGCTCTACTCTTGATTGCGACTTTCTGTTTCCCGTTAATTTGATCTTGTTGCTTAATCATTTGCGATCTATTTACTGTTTATGATTTTCTCGTGTGCGAGCTATAATTCAATACACCTAGAGGTCATTAGCTCGTAAGTCGTTTGTCTATAGGTTGAGTCCCCATAATTTTAGTGATCTGTGCGGCGTTTGTAACCTGTAGACTAGGAAGTCTCTTAGTAAGGAACTTGGGATTTTTGGGCATGGTCCAATAGCAGCGGTCTAATTGTACCCTTTCATAAGTAGATGTCTTTAGGCCGCGAACACCGGTCACACAGAATAGGAGACCATGACTCGTCCAGCTTGGAAGAGCTCGGCTTATGAGAAGTTTGTGTTACTGGCTAAGTTGCCTCTTAAAATGGTAAGGTCGTAGAAGGGTTTGCAGCTCGGGTTGACTTCGTAATGGCCCGTTAGGCAGCTGAGGTACGGCGAGCGTGCGAGGTGTTCATACACTACGCCTCAAGGATACAATACAAAGAGATAGGGGGAATTGTCATATAGTATCACCTTCCCAAGGGATGTCGCATGATGTCTCCCATACTTAATAACCATACGTCTTATCCTCCCAAGGAGTTCATTGCTATTAGCACTCATTATCTCAAGCATGGACTCAGATTTCCAGACCCTACCTACCTTGTTGACCTTTTGAATAGGCTTAAACTTAGCCTCTTCCGGCTGACTTTGAACTCCTACTCATAGCTTACATCTTTGGCCTTGGTCTTCATCAGGAATGGCCTTCCTCCCCCAGGTTCGAAAATCCTCTATCACCTTTACAGTGTCAAAAGTATTGGTGGCGTAAAAGATGGGATGCGAGATGGAATTACTATCTCACAGCTTGACAAATGAGCTACAAAAGCCTTCTGCTTCAGGGCGATGCGAAGGACAAGTTCAACGTAGGATATTATAAGTCAAGTTAGTTCTATATTTCTTGCCCTTCCCTTAGAGAGCTCCACAACTTCTCTTTTGCTCTTAACGCAAGTAGATAGAAGGAAAGACATCTGCGAGCTGAGAATTCTTTTTTTTTTTTTAATCCTTTTCGTTTTACCTTGCAGACTTGAAAAGAGATAAGAAACTCTTACTAAGGAGGAGGATGAGATTCTCAAAGCGGTTGCCAACTCGAACGAGGCAACACTTAGCAACACGCTCGACGACGAACTCCTTAGAGCTCATAAGCTAGTCCCTTCTTTTAACAGCGAATTAGTTGACAACAGAAGAGACATAGGAAACAAGAGAGAATTTGAGCTCGCTTCTGTTTTCAAAACAACTAGTGAAGTAGAAGCTACTCTTGTCCCATAATCAGTTCCAGTTCCTGCTCCTCGACAAGCTCCAAGGATAGTGAGGCTTCCCCTTCGACAGGCTCCTCCAAAACGTCATGACGAGCCTACAGCCCCTCCAGCCGTCATTCCTCATCAAACACCCCCCTCGGCACCGGCCACAGATTCTTTCCAAGTTCAAATCCCCATCTCACAACCAAAAGTGGCTAGAGTTCAATCTTGAGCTTCTACTCATGAGACTCTAGTTGGTCTAAGCAGGAGGATAAAAAAAAGTCTGTGCCCGATTCTTCCTCGACCAAGAGACGTCGTGCAGACAAAGGTAAACAGTCCGAGGTTACAGAGGTCGTGGGGAGAAGGAATGAAACGCAAGCCAAGGCCCGACTTAAAAGTGGGCCAAGGGGAAAATATTTGAAATCGTTCCTCTACCAGTGGTCCGAGATCATGTTGACCCATACCCGACACCTAGATAGTAGGGGTTTATGGGGCGAGGGCCTATTTAGCTACATAGCTCGACACGAGATGCTAGTAACTGATATTTTCCCTTACTTCTCTCACCCCTCCCATGGTTAAATTCTAACTTGTTGCATTTCAGGTCGCACTGAGGGTAATAAAGTAGAGGTGAAAGATTAATACTTTTGAAAATAAGAGAAGAAAGCTTGAGGATGAGCTAAAGAAGGCAAAAGACGAGCTCTCGTTCATGGCCACGGAAGCTAAGAGAGCCAAAAATTTAGAGCAATGCCTTCTGATCAAATTGAAGAATGCAGAGGAAGCAAAGAAGGAGGCTGAGGATGCTCTGATTCGCGAAGAGGGCGATCATGCTCATATAAGGTCGCATTCCACTATCGAGCTCCTTTCACTCGAAGAGGCGTTGGATAAGGCAAAGAACGAGCTTAAGGGGTCCGAACAGTGAGTAGAGGCCGCGTAGAAGTGAGCTGAGGCTACTAAACAACTAGTTGAGGATGCAGTGCAGCGAGCTGAGGTTGCTGAACGACTTGCGGATGTTGCTCAGACATGGGTCACTCTTCTGATAGAGGAAGTTACTAGAGTTAAAGAGGAGGCTGAAATGCAGGTCATTAAAGCTACATAGGAGGCAGAGTCAATGATCTATAGTAATTTCCTCTTCACTCTGTAAGAGGCTCATCCCGAACTAGATTTTTCGTTCTTTGGCGAAGAGGGACTCTCAAAGGTGGATAAGTTTAAGATGGAAGTCGTCTCGTCCTTAGCTACTCTAGATGCGATTTCTTTAGCTATGAAGGTGTCTATTGCAATCCCTCGAGAACAGACATTTCAGGTCTCAAAGCCTTTAAATATAGCCCCTAGTGATGCAGCTCCCATGGAATCAGGCCCCCAAGGCCAGGGCTCCCAATAGGCTGTATATCAAGTTGTAAGAATTTGTAATGGCTCTCTAATTCGTTCACCTCGCTTTGCGAGGATATTTGCAATAGATTCTTCTCGTTGCAAAATTAGCGAATGGATTTGTTTATTTCAATATTGTGTCATTTCTAATTTATTTTTTTAAACTTCCTATGAATTGAGAAAAAAAGTGATTATATAAGTCAATGATAATAGAATCTGCAGAGAGCTTAGGGGATTGCTAATTTTGAAACAGATATTGCCCTGTTGATTAAGCCCTCAGGTGTCACTGTAGTTCACAGATCATAACTTTAGAAACTTAAGCCGGTAGAACATAAAAAATATCATTGTGAGCTACGCAGGGGATTGAAACCTCATCTGCTATAATAATATTTTACTGAGCTGTGTAAGGGGACATAACCTCACCTACCATAGCGAAATATTTTAGCGAGCAAACTGATGGATTGGAATCTGCTTGCATAGTAACGATGTCGATCTTATCCAGAAGGTTGAGTCTTTGGCTAATATTGTAATATATTAAGCTGTCCAGAGGACTGAAACCTTAGCTAACAGCCTAATAGATTGAGTTGTCCAGAGGGCTAAAGTCTGAGCTAATAACGAGATACATAAAGTTATCCAGATGGCGTAACCTCAACTAACAGCGAGATACGTCGAGCTGTCCAGAGGGCGTAACCTCAGCTAACAGCGAGATACGTCGAAGTAAGCTATATCTGCTAGGTAGTATCCTCAGATAATATAACATGATTTAATAAAACTTCAGCGAAAGGAAACACAACGGAGAGGTCACTGGATATCTCCATACTTAACATATGATAAGAAATTAATAAAGCAGTCGCAGAACGAAGTAATAAAGGAAATTTATAGCTTTTATTGATTTTAGATATTGAGTTACAAGTTAGAGACATAACCTATGGGATGCAACTGTGATATGAATGCACTTGCGGGTGCATATCTTACTCGGGAGCCCGTATAAGCCACTATTGTGCTGATTATGGAGGCTATCGAAATCGTAGGTTCGCTGGTTACACCACATAATCTCTCAAGCAACCTTGTCTAATTAAGTCCTCAATAGCGTCCTTCAACTCCCAGCAATCCGAAGTATTGTATCCGATTTCATCATAATAGGTACAAAACTTGTTCTTATTTTTGAACTTAGTAGGGTCTTAATGAGATTGGGCTTCCCGAAATCCTCATATTTTTCTCCGTTGCAAAGATCTCATCCTGCGTGTCTGATAAGATACTGTAGTTATCATGACGACCTTGACGCTGAGATCGTTTTTTTCTGGGTTCATTCTTGGTTTTCTTAGTGACCTGACTACTCGAGCCATTGCTCTGACCTTCTCTTCTATCTCTATCATCATTACTTTTCTTCAGCTGGTTAGAACTACCTACTTCATCCGTTTGGTTAGGCTTTTTGAGGCTGAAGGTTTTCTCCCATCTAATCTCTTTGGCAGCTCGTTCGTAAAACTCGCCCAAGTCCCTCACTGAAGATTTATAGATACTTTGTAAAGCTTTCCATTCTTACGAAGCCCAGTTGAGATCGCGATTAGGATACTTTTGGCTAATACGTTTTCTACATTGGTGACCTCACGTTTGAACCTGGTAATATAATCCTACAGCGATTCATTCCACTGCTAAAAGATTGTAACGAAGTGACACGGTGATGCGAACTGCCTTTTCAAAGCCTTGTATTAGTTAACAAGTTTTCGTTGGCATTCTTCCCAACTTTCTATAATGCGAGATGGGAGATTTTTGAATCAGGTCCGTGGAACGTCCTCCAAGGTGGTTAGGAAAACACGACATTTAACCAACGAGTTATTCATCTGGAGATCCATTTGGATGTTGAATGCATCCATGTGGTCATAGGGGTCAATATCTCCAATATTCATATTGGGAAGCTTGAACTTGGGAGGGAAAGGTTGTACCTCGATCTCCCTAGCGATGGGAGTTCCATCCCTATATTGGTCGCGTTGGTTTGAAGGGCCAGGTGTGCCTCAAGTTGCTGGACCCTCCGAATGAGCTCTTCTATTGTTGGGTTCTGAGAGTTATATCCTCTTCTTAGCTCGCGACCTGAAGAGCAATGTTTCTGATCATATCCCCGACTAGCCCTTCATAAACTGCCAGCTCAGCGCAACTCCCTATGCCATTGGTTGTCTTCTTCATACTCCTCTCGAGTTCAGTGACCTCGAGTCCTCAAACGTGAGCCGGAGGAACATACTGAATTAGTAGGTCACGAGAATTCTCTGAGCGTGCTTTCGAGAGTTGGTACTTTTTTTCGTTATCATTGGTGAACTTCTCTAGGAGCAACAATCTTATATCCGGCCAAGTTTCGAGCTTGGGTCTGTGCTAACACCCTAACTACATCGGCAACTGCATCATAGTGTTCTCTAGGGCTTCCTGACGTTGTCGCCAAATTTGCATGACATCTCCTTCGACAGCAGCCACAGCCGATGGCTGGTGCGAGGGAAACGGAGGCAGAAGGGCAGCGGCTCCCATATTCACGTCTGTGGAAGTGCTTGCCACAACGCCTCTAGCTGACTAAGTGTCTTGTTAGTCCACATGCTCTTTAGACTGTTCAGCCACCACATCAAAGCTTCTGGTTGTTCTTCCTCTAGCCATGGCAATTGATTGAGATTAAAATGATGGTCATCGGAAAATCTCATAGTCACAGTTGGGCCCTCCTTTTAGCACCAAAGATGTCAATGTCTGAATTTGGTCGAGCCGGAGGTTCTAAGCCTAGACTATGGTTCTGATGACAACATTCAAAACAAGCATTCAAAGCAGATAAGAATAGCCAAGAATCGAGGGAGGAGAGGAAAAACAAAGCAAAAGAGAGAAAGTCTTTTACATAGTTCTGCAAATGCGCTTACATCCACGGTAGTCATTCTAATTTGGCAGAGTGACTGCCTTTCTTTTTTTTATTTGTCTCTCCCTTTTTACAAAGAATTTCATCTCTATTTATAAAAAGAGTATGATAAGTTGTGTAACACACTCTTCTGAGTTGTACTAAATTTATGTGCAAGATGAGATGATTTTTATTTGTAAAATAATAAAAAGGAATTTTAAAGTATTCTGTGATGAAATTTAAAAGTTTTATTGAGTTTCCAAAAAAATCGGGAGTAAAATTCAATATTAAAAATTGAGAGGTAAATTAGTAAAAATAGAAGATTTTGTAAAGAATGACAAAATTGTAAATATGAAGAAAGGACAAGGATAAGATCATTGGGGAAAAATGAAGAATTCTCTAGAATCTGGTAAAATCGTAATTTTGAAGGAGTTTAAGGGTTAAAAATGAGCTTGACACACGCCTATAAATATAGGTGTGTAGTGAGTAGTGTCAGTAAAAGAGAAAAAAATCTAAAGAGAGAGAGAGAAAAAAAAAAAAAAGAAAGCTACTGGTAGATGAGAAGGAAGGCATATTTGCAACAGTGACCAAGCTGATTTCTGTCATTTTTTAGGAGAATCAAGCTGTTGGAAAGTGAGGAACCAGATTTGGTAAAATTTAAGTGATAAGAATAAGTTTTTACGATTTTGTGTTGGTGAAAAACTGTCGAGAACATCTTCTAGGTTGTAAGTGATTAACGAGATTTTGGTATGTAGATCTAGTGAGTTAAAGTTGAAAGCGAGTGAGAAAGTAAGGTAAGGGTTGAGCAAGAATCTAGTAAGTGAAATAGCTGAGAATGATGCTGATTTATGGTGGTTTATTTATGATTTGAAATGACTTAGTTTCTGTCGTTGAACCTGATGAGGTCGCGACCTGAGAGTTTGGTGAAGAACTAATGATATGTTGATTTAGTGTAAGTATGTGAAATGAGGTTGAGGTGTGTTAATGGAAATGTAATATGTAAAAGTCTGGAGAAAGAGTATTAGAAGTAGATTTGCGTGAGTTAAAGCAGAAACTCGCAAGGTGCGAGCTGGAGGAGACCCTTAGCGCATTTCAGCTAGTCAAGATGGTCATCTTAGGAGCGAGCTGGGCTGCGCCTGTTGCTCTCCGTCTCGCCTATTTGGACTGGGCTGGAGTGCGAGCTTGTAAAAGGAGCTGAGTGAGGTCGCATCCCATCAAGGGTGCCTGGCTAAGTTGGCCTAAGACAGTAGCTCGTAAGGACGAGTTGAGAAGGGTTAAGGAGTGACTTAAGCTAGTAGGAGGTGGCAGTTCGCTGAGAGAGTGAGCTTAGCGAGCTCGCTAAGATGAATGCCCTTAGTTCGGGCTAAGCAATACAAGGTAGGAGCTCGCTAAAGGCGCGAGCTAGGCAAGCTGAGTTCGAGCTGGATTAGCAGTGCTGCAGTCCCCAACAGCTTGTATGAAATTAGAAGTTCAAGAAAATAGTTCAGCTAGCTAAATGGAGGTTTCATTTGTGATTAAACATAGGTGATCGGATGAACTGAGGAGGTCGCTGGAGCAGTGGTGCAAGTGGAGAGGACATCAAACTGTGAGTGTGAACTGTTTTAAATACTTTTCAAGGTCATGTTGCAAAATCCTTATAAACTTTCTTTTATTATTTCTTAGTTATTAAAGATTTATTTTTAGCATGCAAAGATATAGTTTTGTATGATATGGTATGCAAATATTATTAGCTTATTTTATGAAAAATAAATTAATTTAAGATTTAGAAAAGAAGGAGTTTTCAAAGATTAGTGGAACGGCCCAAGCTTATATATAGACAGACTTTCTAGTATTAGATTCGACCGATATACCCCACAATGTAAGACAAGTGTTGGGAAGGTTAGTCCTGCTAACATCGGGGGGATAGAGTTTGTCATGTCTATTGAGTCGCCCTCTATACTCGTAGGGTATTGTCTTACTTGCAGTGTGCGATGATAGTTCCGCCACACAATAGTGGGATGTCTTTGTAGCTTTGTCACGGTGTGCGATGATAGCTATTTCGCCATGTGAGCCTCCACACTGAGCGAAGCTAGTTTACCCGTTCATATGGTTGTAGCTTTCCTTGGGTTTCCCATTAGTACAGATTTTGAAAGAATATGCGTACCTTGAAAAACGGATTTTAGAAAGAAAAACTTTTAGAAAGTATTTTAGAAAAAGTTTTCGAAATCCTAAAGAATATTTATAAAACTCAAATTTTTGAAAATAAAACGTCTTAAAGAAAAATGTTTTTTAAAAAAAAAATGTTTTCAAGAGATATTTTATATAACTTAGTTTAAACAAAACTCTCATACTCACTAGGCTTTACAACTTACAAATGTTTGGTTTCCTTTTACAAAACCCTCCCAAGTGCAAGAACAAGGAATCAAGGTACCAATCCGTCACGATCAGACTAGGTGGACCAGACGACTGACGATGCTGCATTGTTCTTTTGTAAACATTATGGTTTTAATATTATTATTAATTACGTTATTATACACACTTCAAATTTTAAACAAGAATTTTATAGAACTTTTATGTAAACATGGTGACATGCCTATTTCAGATAATATTTTTAGTAATGTTTATGATGATGTTTTAAATATATTTTGCTTAGAAATTAAAATGAAATTTTAAAGTAGATGGTTTTCTTGTTTAGCAAGTCATTTATAGATATGGCTTCGCTCTACGACGTTTTTTGGGTCATACTAGTTGGACTTCAGATGGGTTTGATAGGGTGCCCAGTAGGACCACCGGGTTCATTAGAGGAAATCCGGATCGGGTCTTGTCAAGTTGAATGTAGTACACATTAAAAAATAAATTATTATATCACCTACTCTGTCGTAGTAATTTATTACATTCAACTACTCCTCTACAACAATCATTTCATTAACTACTCCCCTGCAGACTTTATTAGCACAAGATCCAAAAGTCTTAGTTTGAGAGGTTTATTCTGGCACGAGCTCGGCGAGCTGACATATTGCTCTCGGGGAGCTGAAGACAAATCATGGCAGCTTTGGTCCAAGACACGAGCTGAAGAAGTAAGTAGCGAGGTCAATGTTGTGACCTGAACACCGAGCTCTCTAGGCTTTTCACCACTAGATCATTTTGCTGGGTTTTTACCAGCCCATTTATGCAATATGAAATATACTCAGAACATATACCATACCAGCGAATGAAGAATAATGAGCATCATTAATTAGGCAAGGTAATGACTTGACTTGCAATCCGGGATGCTTGTCTCCATTGATATTGAAATTGGTCACATGTGAGTCAAAAGTACAACGGCTTAGTGGTAGAGCCTTTAAGCTACACACCCATCTCTTTCTTAAGAGGTAGATTCGACACCCCATAACATCAGTCCCATCCTTTTGTTGCTTTCTCCCTCCATTGTGAGGGTTATTCCCCCACCAATGTGTAGGTCGCCCCCTCTCATATGGGAGTTACTCTTCGAGCTGTGTCATCAGTGTTTGATCCTGTTTGGCCTCGGTTGTTCTATAGATCAGTGCCAATTTTGTAATATAATGTATTGTAATTAAAAAAAAATGGTCACATGTGAGTTTTTTCTTTTTTTTTTTTTTTTTTGAATCTGATGTTGTGTGAGTTAGTCTATTTAATGTATATTGGAGTTGTAGTATAATAAATAAATGAAGGACAAACACACCATCTTAGAAAGAAATAAATAAAGAACAAGAAAAAGACAAAGTGTATATTATATATGTGTGTAAAATCAGTATTTGAACAATAATAGAACAAAAAAAAAAATACAAACTATGTAACATTTTGACTTGCATAACAAATTGATGAAGAAGATGGAGACTTGCAGTAGTTTGCAATGTCCTAAAGACAAATTTGCACCATTCTATGTGCTTCAAGTTATTTGCTAGTCGTCTCCCAAGATTCAACAATCTATAATGTTTATTATTAGCACTAGAACCGACAATAAACTTTAAACCAAAGTGTTTGAATATTTTTTGTGCAAAAAAATGGAAGATAATGAATAGAATTTGATGGACGAAAAACGATAATCATCTGTGGCAGATGACAACTCCTATTTTAGCTACATTGGTGTACTTTCAAAGGTGTGTCGTGTGAATAGTGCAACCCTTAAGTGAAATAGTGAAATTCTTAAGTGAAGAGGTGCAAATCCTCAAATTCAAAATTAAAACATAAAGAGGTGCAACTATTAGTGAAAAGTAGCAACTTTGCAAATTTCAATTTGAAGTTTTCATTTCAAAATTTCTAACTTGTCAGCATTTTTACTCAAAAACTCCAAGCCCCATGATTCTCAAACCATTTGATAAATTATACAATGTACGGACACTTAGGCCCTTGAATTAAATAGTATTCCATTATTATTTCGTTACTGTTGTATCAGTCATGCCTATAAATATGATAATGTGCATTTGAATATATATATATTATAATGTCTGCCGAATATATTATAGATTGTTTATAATATAATAATACTCAAATTTTATTTAAATATTTGAAAGTTTTACATAATGCCACACAATTTTGACTACAATCTACTTGCCGGATTAATTAATAATGAAGACAATTTTTCACAAGTTATACTTTGCATAGTTGGAAGGTTGACAAACAACGAAGGTGTTGAGGGTGACATATGATAAACCACCTCCTCCGACCACTTCAAGCGTACCGAGTTCGAGTCTCCCGTCTGTGGCATTAAACTACTACGCTCGAAAAAATAAATATGTGCTTTTGAACAGTTATCTGATAAATGGCAATTTCGTGTAAGACAGATCTCTTTTCCAAGATTTCCACCATTTATGGTGTACAGCCAAAGCAGTGCCTTGACACCCTCTTTATGCGGCCCCCTATCTCTCACTCCCATCATATCCGAACGCATCCTCTTACTCACTTCCCATTGCTTTTCATTGAAGCTTTACTCTCATTAAATAAAAAAAATCAGGTTGGAATCTTAGACCTATTTGATTTCTTAGTCCATAAAGATTTTTTTGAGAATTTAAAAAAAAAAAAAAAAATCAGGCCAACCCCAATACAATCAGATCAAATCCGGTCAAATTTGGGTCTAGTGTAGGTTTGAACAGAATTATTAAATGTACAGGTCAGATTTGAAGCTGGATCCCCAAAATTAATTTGAGGGTATAGGTAGGAGCTGGATCCTAAAATAAAAAGAGCATCCAATACGGATCTAGGCTTGATGCAGGTCCAAATTCGTATTTTGCCAATAGCCTTGGGAGTGCCTAGCCAAAAATATAAAGGGTATTTTTTATATAAATAATTTTTTTAGGTCTAAATTGAACACTAACATTTCTTCTTAAAATCTTGCAAAAAAAAAAAAGTTTTTGTACAAAAATACACTTGATAAAAATTAAGAATCAGAAAAAAAAAATGTTACTTTTCAACTTTAGTCTGAAAAAAGTCATTTCCACAATTTTCTTAAATATAAATTCTACTAAAAATCGAAGTTATTGAAAAACTAAATATATAAACCTTTTATTGCAAAAAAATAATAATAAATGAAATAGACACTACCTTCTCGAATAAAAATGAAACTTGCCACTCATTTAAATATAAAAAATATCCATAATGAAATCTACACTAAATTTTTAAATGATTTTCCTTTCAATGTACATGATTAAGGAATTTGTAAGAAATACGAAACGTAATCTCAACAATATATTTTCTGAATATAATCTTTAATAATAGTTGTTTAATATCAAAAGAGTAAGCACAACTGTAATTATTTTGTGATATATTGAATTCAATCTTAATTACTTACATACATTATATTTAACTTAATTTTATTGTATTCACGTTCAACCACAAAAAATTGAGATAAATAAAAGGTTAAAACACAAACTAGCAAAATAAGTTTCTCTCACAACAAAAAAAAAAAAAAAAAAAAAAAAAGCAAAATAAGTTTATTAAAATCGTACTAATAATCTAACAACATAAGAAAAAATATAACAAACAGAATTTTGAAAATAAAAATATAGATTAAACTAAATAATAATATGTGAAATAATAGGAAACTAAATCCTAAAAAGGGTAGGTTTTATCTCATACTTTAAATGTAAATTAATAAATAAATAAATCAAATAGTGGGATTTGATATGTTTCCAATACATAATTTCCTATTGATTGTTATAATCTGTAATTTATGTGATCTTGATTTTTAATTAAAAATAATTAGAAGGGCTCATTAAAAATTATTGTATTTATTGATGAAAAAAATTACATTTAATATATGAACACATTTAAGTGGTTATTTGGGTCATGGCCCTTATGGGACCCCTATAGCTTCGCCTTGGAGAGTTGAATTACAAATAAGGGATAATGTAACACCTCAATTTGTCATAAAAATCAATATAATGCAATATTCAATCAATCACTTAAATCTTCAAAACTAAAACTCAATTAATGAAAAATTCTATGAAGTATTTAACTTAATAACATAATTTATCTCAACACTTCAATAAAAACCTTAAACAACTCAAATCCATAAACATTTAAAATTCATCCTTACATTTGAGTCATAACCAATTATACAAACTTAAATAGTTCTTTAATAATAGGAAGAGATATAACCACAATAACAAAACTGAAATCTTTCTCTAAGAGGCACCAATCATTCAAAATCATCCTTTAAGACAAATAATGTCTACTAATCTATAAAAATAGTAAAAATGAGAGATGAGTCGTCAACTTAATAGATAAACATTATACATTACGAGGTAATATATAATAAGAAAGATATATTATAATTTTATAAAATAGCTTTATAGTTAGAATAAAACCGTAATTTCATAATAATTAAAAAAAAAAAACAACGAATATAGTAACATCAATAAAACATTTAATGATACAATATAGAAAACATTAAATTTTCAAAATCAAAATCAATAAAATAATAAAACATTTAACAATACGATATATAAAACATTTATTATTTAAATAGAACTCAAAATAATGGAATACATTTCATATATGAATTTTAAAAACATGGAAGTGGCTCCTGTCAAGTAATATTATTTACACTTATAATCCTGGTGTGAGGCCAATACAATTTATACCTGTAATCTGTGCGAGTCCAATACAATTAAGCATCTATAATTTCAATACGGGGCCAATACAATTTATACTTATAATCCCAATACAGGGTCAATCCCATTAATATTACACAACAATAAATATTTTAGTTGAACCAATATGATACAATTATAACACCTGTAATCTCGGTACCTCAGCCATTACAATCAAATGAACTACAAATAGATAAGTCAAAATATTTTCATTACAATTTCGATTACAATACATATCATACTTTTCAAATATGGATGAATACTTTTATACTTTTCACATAAGAAAGATAATATTATTCATATAATTCGATCAATGTACAAAATGCATATATTTAATGATGTGAAATTATTTAAATAAAGTATAATGAAAAATAACATTAAAAAACTCAAGATTTCATTTGATTGTTAAAAAGAATCAATCAAAATATTTTTGAAGTTGAACACATATTTATTAAGGTAATGTATAATTTTTACTTCTTCCACTTATCCCAATATAGAAAATAACTTTACGAATTTACTCCCTCTTATTAACCTAAAATTAAATCACGAACCTCATAAATTTACAGGAAATTATAACTTACTAAATTAATTTAATCCAAATACCATTAAAATCTCATACTATCAATACTGTCTCACTGATGTAATCCATTTTCTTCATTTTTAATAAATTGTATATAAGACTAATCATTTCGAAAATGCAAATATATGTTCAAAAGACTCAAAATAAATACCACAAAAATTTCCAGCATTAACCGCCATTGTTAACCTATTGACTTAAATATCCAAATCTAAACCAAGGATGTATCGAAATCAGTTTCAAAATTGAACAGCTCTTGATGTTCGAATTTTTAAAAATAAATCACTCAATAAAAATCCTTCAAACTTTAATGGCTTATAGAGGACTCATATTGGTTCATATAAAAATTTAATGACACCAAAATAACATCAATTGTACGTCCAAAATATTCAAAATTCAACCTAGTTCAGTGTTGTCCAAGTTTGTTATTTCACTAAATCAGAGTGAACAAAAATTTCTAATTAATTACACACTTATCATTTGACCACAAAACTTTCCAGGATATAAGATATCATCTTAAGGATCATTCATAGCAAATTTCATAATTTTATGGGTAATATAACTAACCTAACTAAATTCTCTAATTCATTTGATTGTTTTAAAATAAAACATTCCAACAATCATTGATTATTCTAAAATAATTCATACAATTTTAATCTAACATCAAATACTCCAAAACCTAAATATTACTATGATACCATAAAGTTAAGAAAATGAAAGAAAAAGAGGAACACCTACTTGATTCACAATCAACCTTCATAATAACCTTGATCTCCAATGTTTCGATGATTGAAAGTTTAATTCTATTAATGGAGAAGAAGGTTTTGAATAATATGAGCGTTGGTTGCTATTAAAACAATATGGCTTTAAGCCCTAATAGTGATCAGAAGATATATATATATATATGTATACACACACATCCATAGATATTTAATAATAATTAATTTATTATGTTTTTATTCTTTTTTGAATCTATTTCCACCAATATGTCCCTTTAATTGTTGCCTATTAATTTATGGAAACTTTTCAAAAATTTTCCATTATAGATAATCCTAGAATGAGGGTGAATAGGTTTTTTTTAAAATATTCTTTGTAGATTGAATATTAAGATATATGCACGCCAATTGTTTAATAAAAATCTCAAGCCAACTTCTGTCACAAATCCTAATCACAATAGTCAATCTAGATTTTTGAAACATTTGTCAAATTTGAGACAAGTGTTTTAGTGTTACACTACAATATGTGAATGATCAACCAAGATTTGAGGCAAAATGAAAATTAAACAAAATATTAAACATATAAAAATAACACCAGATTTTTACATAAAAAACTCAACTTGAAAAAAACCATGTGTTATGAGTATATCTCGGGCTACGTAAATGGGCTGGTAAAAGCCTGGTAGAAACTAAATAAAACTGAATCCAATGAAGTGATCTAGTAGACGAACGCCCGGTTCACCAATTTCTAGCCCGAGTGAGCTCTTTAGCTCGCGAGGACGAGCTTGCATTGCCATTGTTACTCACAGGTCGTTAGACAGTATTACTCAGCTCGCTCTATGCACAACTCGTTGCTCAAGGCAAGATCTAGTTTAAAATCGTCCAAGACAGTCTCTAGCTCGCACATTGAACAACTCGATAAAGAAATCTTCTAGAAAGACAACAACCCAAATTAATCGTGATCCTTCTACCAAAATTAGAAATAAATTCAAATTCAAATATTGATAGAGATAATCTCTGATTTAGCGGAACCGACTCCTGATTCGGTGTTAACTGATTTTGGAAGGTATAAGTAATGCATAATCCTTTCCAGTTTTATTTTTACTCAAATTATAACGTCTCTCCTTATAAATAGAGGCCGAAATTCATTGTAACAGATACATAAGTAATAATATATCATGACTCTACTAAAATAATCAAATAGCACGGTCATGGACGTAGGCATCGTTATAGTCGAACCACGTAACAATACTGGTGCACTTTGTGTTCTTTCTTTTGTTTCACTCTTGCTTTTGTCATGTTCTTTATTAATTGCAAGTATTAGACTTTGAACTTTGGTCGACTAGAATCCGACGTCGATATTTTAGTGCTAGAAGGAGGACTCAAACTGTAATTTTCTTGAGTCTTTCGACAGTTATGACAAGAGGAAGAACAACTATGAGTTAAGACGCGGCGACTGATGTACCGGAAAATCAGATGAATCAACAACAATGCAATTTTCAACCAATAGAGGATACATCTATGCCCATAACAGGCACATCCCATGTCCCTGTAATCAGCGCTACAATAGGTATGCCTCAACTAGCCCCTTATTAGCCAACGCTAATGGTACCCACAGTAGACGGATTTCAAGTATGACATCAGCAGCAAGAGGCACTAGAAGATATGGTCAGGCAACTTGTAGACGCAGTAAATGCATTGTTACAGGCTCAGACACAAAACTTGCCCAAATTTGAGGCTATTGCTCCGAGACAAGCATATCCACAACCGGAAGAGGGAGTGACACTGTGTAGAAGCTGATTATGATCGAGTCCGAGCCACATCTTGGTATGAAGAGATAAGGTAGATAATTAGTGACGTACAGGGTTGCATCGAGCTGGCGGCATGCTCAAGGAAAGTCAGAGATATGTGTTAGATTGCCGCTCCCTAAGTCATGATCATAAGAGGGGACTAAGGCCCACGATCCACAGATAGAAGAGCTCATTCACAGGGTATAGCAGCTCAAAATGCAACCTAGCGCCCTAGACTAGCGTGACCATTATAGAGAGATGACTCTTTTTATCAAAGAGATCGAGACATAGTCTCTCCCTCTCAGATTCAAAGTCCTTCGCATTCTGCAATACAATGGAGACAACGATCCCTACAACCACTTGAATGCATTCAATGTCTAGATGGATCTTTAGACAGACAACCCGCTGGTTAAGTACCACGTCTTCCCAGCCACCTTAGGGGATATTCCGCGGATTTAGTTAAAAAATCTCTCTGCTCGTAGCATAGAAAGTTAGGAGGATTGCCAACAAAAATTTGTTAGCCAATACAGGGCTCTGAGGAGGCAGCTCGTACCATCCTGTCATCTTGCCACTATTTTCCAATGATAGAATGAACTGTTGAAGGACTATATTACTAGGTTCAGATACGAGGTTATCAATATGGAGAACCTATCAGACGAAAGTGTCTTAACTGTAATTTCAACCGGGCTTCGTAAAGATGAGAAGTTGTACGAGAGTATTTACAAATCTCTAGTAAGGGACCTAAGAGAGTTTTATGAGCGAGCTGCAAAAAAAATTAGGTAGAAGGAGACCTTCGGCCCCATGAAGTCTAATCAGAAGAATGAAGCGGGTAGTTCCAACCAATCGAAGAAACTGAACAATGGTAGGAATGAAGGTGAAGGTTAAAGTAGTGGCTCGAGCAATCAAATCACTAAAAAAGCCAAAAGAGAGCCAAGAAATCAGCAAACTCAACCTCAAGGTCGCTATGACAGTTACAACATCTTGTCAGATACACACGACAGGATTTTTTGCAACAGAAAGGAACAAGGAAAACTTCGGTAAGCCCCTATCCTTTAAGAGCCCCCGTTGACCAAAGAGATAGAAGCAAATTTTGTGCTTATCACAATGAGGTCGGACACAATACTTTGGAATGCTGGACGTTAAAGGACGTCATTAAAATATTGATTAAGAGAGGTTGCTAGAGAGACTACGTGGTAAGACCAGCAGACCTGCGACCTCAACGACAACGACCTCAACAGTTGTCGACGTTGAAATCCAGTCGACGAGAATTCAATGCTCAGTACCTACAATCAATGTGAGAAAGCACGAAAACCAAGAGAAATACAACAAAGAACTCATAACAAAACAAGAAAGGAAGGGATTTTTAACGTGGTTCAGCGAGTGTGTCTACGTCTACGGTTGTCTCTCTAAAATTTTACACAGTGACAGTATGCTATTGATTGTGTTGTGTGTTACAATGATTTTAGCCTCTATTTATAGGAGAAGAGATAATGCAAAACTGGTAATAATAAAATAGGAAGAAAATCATGAATTAATTACACTTCCTAATTTATTAGAATAAAATCAGGAAACTGCTTCACAAAATCCGAGATAACGTTGATTGAGTTTGAATTTGAATTAACTTCCATATCTGGTGAGAGAATCACGATCAGATTGGATAACTGCCTGTTCTGGAAGATACTGCATTAACTATCCTCTGAACGAGCTGTTTATTATCTGTTGCCTTGAGCGACCTCAAGCTGGACCTCGCTGAGTAGCGAGCTATGTATAGAGCGAGCTTCATAGCGGACTGTAATCAGGTGAAATGAGCTGGCTAATACGAACTGAAGAGTTCGCTGGGACGAGCTGAGCTGTAGAGCTTACTGGGCCTGAATTGATAACTGAGTGATGGGCCTTTGCATTTGGGCTTACTTGATTGAGCCTTCATAGGCTTTTACCATCTCATTTAGTGAGTCCAGAAAATACACATAACAGCAGTAACAACAGCCAGCATAGCAGTAACCCTAACAAGCTTCCGAGCAGGAACATGAACCTACGGTAAGAACAATTTTTACTATACATGGTGGCCCCCATATTACAGGTACATCAAATAGGTGGCACGAATGGTATGTACGGAAAGCGAACCATACCTTGCTCGCAAGTCATAGTGGACTAGAGAGACCGACAAAGAAAGCAATGATGACCTCGGATGACATTGTATTCACTAAGGAAGATATTAGAGGTGTATGCTGGCCAGAGGTGTATGCTGGCCTTATAATGATGCATTTTTCATCCGAGCAAATATCAGTAATGTAGAGGTGTGACGGATTATGATCGACATAAGGAGCTCGGTCAATGTCATATATAAGGGTTGCTTCGACCAGATGGGGTTGAGAACAGAACAGTTGAAGCCTTCCCCAAAGCCTCATTACAACTTTACTAGAGATGTCATTACACCAATGAACCAAATCAAGCTACCACTCACACTTGAGGAATCAGGTCGTCAAGTTACTGTGCTGATAGATTTTCTTATTAAAGACTGCCCCTTAGCTTATAATATGGTCTTGGGGAGACCTACGATGAATGATCTAGATGTAGTCACCTCTACCAGAACCCTCATAATCAAATTTCCAGCCTCCAATGGGATAGGATGCATTCGAGGAAAGCAGCACTTAACCAGTTACTGATATGAAGATGCTATCAAAATGGGGGTTAGAGGAAAGAAGGTGAATGTGGTTTCAGGGGGTAAGCCACGAGCTATAAGCGAGAAAGGGGTGAGTCACGACCTTGGCCTGCGAGAGGTGGATGTAGACAAAGTGACTGGGTCTGCTAAAGAGATTGAAGATGTCCAAGTTAGTGAGGTAAATGCAGAAAGATGTCTCAAGCTAGGGCAAGGTTTGACTCTAAAAGCTTCGCTGATTTCCTTAAGGCGAACTTGGACGTTTTTGCTTTGAACCATGAAGATATGGTGGGAATAGACCCGAGGTCATGTCACACAGATTAAACATTGATCCCCACCACAAACCAGTTCACCAGAAGAGGAGACCTATGACAGAGAAAAGCTACTTTACATTGAAGAAAGAGGTAGATAAGCTATTGGCAAATAAATTTATCTGCGAAGCTTACTACCCAACTTGAGTTGTCAATCTTATAGTGGTGAAGACGAAAAATGGAAAGCGGAGAACTTGCATTGACTTCATAGATTTAAACAAGACATGCCCAAAGGATAACTTCCCCTTGCCTAGAATAGACCAGCTCATGGATACAACAACTGGCCATCAACTCTTGAGCTTCATAGATGCATACTCGGGTTATAACTAAATCCCAATGAATCCTGAGGACGAAGAGTACACCTCGTTCGTTACCAATCATGGCCCATATTGTTACAAAGTAATACCCTTCAGACTATAGAACGCAGATGCAACCTATTAGCACCTAGTCAATATGATGTTCGAGGAACAAATTAGGAAGACCATGAAAGTGTACGTGGATGATATGCTGGTGAAATCCAAACAGGTGGATGACCATGTGCGCAACCTAGAGGAAATATTTCAGATTCTGAGGAGCTATCAGATGAAGTTGAACCCGCATAAATGCGCATTTGGGGTAACCTTTGGGAAATTCCTCGGTTTCATGGTGAATAACAGAGGGATCGAAGCCAATCCCGAGAAGATTAAGGCATTGATTGATATGAGGTCCCCTACTCGAGTTAAGGACGTATAAAGCCTTAATAGTCAAGTCATAGCTCTTAGCAGGTTCATCTCGAAGGCAATAAACAAATGCATCCATTTCTTTGATGTGTTGTAAAAAACAAAGAACTTTGAATGGACTGAACGGTGCGATGTGACGTTCCCACAATTGAAGGAATACATGGGCCGAGCTTCACTCATTTTCAAGCCTAAAAAATGAGAGAAGCTCATTTGATATTTGGGGGTATCCCAGTATGCTTTGAGTGCTGATTTGGTGAGAAAAGAGGAGAAAACATAGCTTCTCATATATTATGTAAGTAAGAGGCTACTAGATGCCGAAACCAGGTACTCGCAGATGGAAAAACTTGCCTACTACCTGATAGTTGCGTCAGGGAAGCTACGCCCCTATTTCCAAGCCCATAGAATTGAAGTCCTCACCCAATATCCACTGAAATAGGTTCTCCAAAAATCAGACACCTCAGGTTGGTTACTCAAATGAGCAGTAGAGCTGGCGCAATTCGATATCCAGTTTAAGCCAAGGTCGGCAATTAAGGCTCAAGCTTTAGCAGATTTCATCGCAGAATTTATGAGGCCTGCAAATGAAGAGGCCAAATCCTCTAAAGGTCCGACCTGAGAGTTATATGTTGATGGGTTGTCTAGCAAACAAAAGGCTAAAGCTAGAATTTTATTAATCAGTCCTGAAGGCTACAAGATCCTTTGTGCCTTAAGATTCGATTTCCAGGCCATTAATAATGAAGTTGAGTACGAAACACTGCTTGCAAGTCTACGCATGGCTAGAGAGATGTGAGTTGAGCAACTACGAATTTTCAGTAACTCCTAACTCGTGGTCTGCCATATATGAGGAGAATACCAGACCAGGGGATCTAAAATAACTATATACCTCCAGAAGGTTTAAGAGTTGCTGAGCACGTTCTAGAAGTTTAAGATGAAATAGATCCCGCGAGCTCAAAACTCGTATGCAGACATACTAGCTCTCCTGACAACCACCCAAGATGCAGATTTTCTAGGAGCAATCTTAGTGGAGTTCGTGCCAGTTCTAAGCATAGAAGAGAAGAATTTTATGATGGTCATAGTTGTCCAACCTAACTCTTAGATGGGCCTAATATTGAACTATTTGCGGGATGGAAAGCTACCGAGTGACAGACTAGACGCACGTCGTCTGCAAGCTAGACCAGCTCGATACTGCATCTATAATGACATGTTGTACAAAAAAGGGTTCTCAGCTCCACTCTTGAGATGTATTGATGGTCAAGGCTTCAAGACAGTGTTGAAACAAATATATGAGGGTCATTGTGGGAATCATGCTAGGGGCTGTCTCTAGCTCAAAAATGCTCCGACAGGGGTTCTATTGGCCCACTATGAAGCAAGACGCCATCAATTTGGTCAAAAGATATGATAAGTGCAAAAGGTTTGTCCAGGTTCCATGAGCTCCACCGGTTTATCTCTAACAAATGGTAAGCTCATAGCCTTTTGTAATCTGGGGAATGAACCTGATTGAGCCTCTACCAACAACTCGCGGAAGATGCAAGCATGCAGTGGTCGTTGTGGACTATTTCACCAAATGGGCAGAAGCTAAAGAGCTGACAGAGATCTTCACTACAAAGATAGAAAAATTTGTGTGGAGTAACATCATTTACAGGTCTAAGGTTCCCCAATAGATTGTAACAGATAATGAGACCCAGTTTAGCAGCAACTAATTTATCAAGTTCTGCAACGACCTAAAGATCGTCAAAAGCTTCTCAGTAGTAGACCATCCACAAACCAATGGCTAGGTTGAAACTGTGAATAAAATTATAAAGTAGATCTTGAAGACAAAGTTGGAAGTGAAGAAAGAAGCATAGATAGACGAGCTACAAAAGGTACTATGGGCCTACAGAACCATAGCTTGCAACACTACAGGCGAAACCCCCTTTTCAATGGTGTACAGATCTGAGGCCATGATCCTAACAAAGCAAGAAGTGACCTCGCAGCGTAGACAACCTTCAATCCAGAAGACAACAACTAGTTGTTCGCTACAAATCTCGACCTATTTGAAGAGGCAAGAGAAACAACACGATTGAAAGTAGCAGTCTATCAGCAAAGGAATGCGAGGTACTACAACAGAAATGCTCGAGTTTGAAATTTCAACGTAGGTGATCTCATACTACGTCTTATTCTACCTGGGGCTCGCAAGGCCAACGATGGGTCCTTAGGTCCAAACTGGGAAAGTCCATATAACATCAAGGAGAACTTCGGAAACAAAGCCTATCGTTTAGCAAATATAAATGTAGTTGAAGTTCCTCGGGCTTGAAACGCTAAACATCTTTGTCTGTATTTTTGGTAACTCTTTAAGTATATATGCTTAATTTATAATTCAATTTTTTCAAAATTAGTGAAAGCTCCGGATTCCTCATGTTACTTATATTATTGAGTGATTGATCTTTATATGTTATTCTTCCAATTTTATAAGTTACTAAGCTAGCAGGTTCCGGCTCGCTAACACGCCCACAACTCTCAAAATTATTGTTATGGCAGGCGAGGTTACGATTTCCTGTATAGCTCGCAAAAAATATTGTTATGGCAGGCGAGGTTACGACCCCCTAAATAGCTCGTAAAATTATCGCTATAGCAAGAGAAGTTACGACCCCCTGCATAGCTCGTAAACTTATCGCTATAACAGGTGAGGTTACGACCTCCTGCATAACTCGTAAAAAAATATTGTTATGGCAGGTAAGGTTACAGCCTCCTGCACAGCTCATAAAAATATCGCTATGACAGGTGAGGTTACGACCCCTAGTATAACTAGTCAACATTTCGATATGGTAGTCGGGGTTACAACCCATTACCCAACTCGTTATAACTTTATTATATTCTATTGACTTTATCTTTCGATCAATTGACAATTTAAAATAACAATTTAAAAGGTACAACTCATCAAAATCAACTATTTCGTGATCTCAAGCTAGGTTTCATTACCATCTGTCTAAATGATTTACTTAGATAAAGATGATGCAATAAAAATATGAAACAACAAATGAAGTAAGTCAAATGAATTCAACATATACTTAACAATGAGGTGATTTCGTTAAGTCCAGGAAATTCTTTACAAAAGACCTCGTAAAACGAGGCGAACACAAGACAATCAGAAGAAAATTTAGATGACAAGAACAGAAAGTTCAGCATAGCGAGCTACTCGATGCCCTAGTCATGGGGGGCTGATCTCAAGGGAGACTCATTGATTGAAAGCTCTGTGACTTGAGCTAGCTCGGCTTGAGAGGTTGCACCAGATATCTCCATAACCAAAGGAAGTGCGTCTGAAACAACTGGAGACGAGGTAGCTCCTGCCTTGAATCTTTCCGCCTCCAAAAGTCCTACCTCACCAAAGAGCGAGAAATCTAGCTTGGGATAGGCCTTTCACAAGGTGAAGAAGAAATTGCTACATGTATTTGATTCGACCTCCTCTCTAGTTTTAGCGATCCGCATCTCCACCTCTTCCTTGACCTTGGCAATTTTCTGTATCAAAATAGAAACCTCCAGATAAACGGCCTCTGTATGACGTTTGACAGCCATAGCTCATTGCACTGTAGCCTCAATTTGCTATTCAGCAGCTTCAGCTCTTCTCTCAACAACTTCAACTCTTTTCTCGACAACCTTAGCTCGCTGCAAGGCCTTCTCCAGGTCACTTTTTGACTTGCTCAATTCCTCTTCGCTGAAGAGGAGCTTAGCATTAAAATGCGACCTCGTAATTTTATGACCACTCTTCTCGTGAATCAGAGCCTCCTCAGCTTCCCTCCTAGCCACTTCAGCGTCCATTAGTTTCATCTAAAAAGTTTGTTGACATCTTGTAATTTTCTCGACCTCTACAGCCAAGAACTTGAGCTCGTCTTTCACTTTCTCCAACTCATCATCTAGATTCCTCCTTCGGTCCTTAGAAGCTCTAATTTCTCATCTATGCTTTATTGTTTCTAGCGCGACCTAAAATATCGCAAGTTAATATTTAACAAAACAAGGAGGTGGGAGAGATAAAAGGGAAGTCAGTTACTAGTATCCTATGGCGACCTAGGCAGTCAACTAGGTCCTCACTACAAAGGGCATTATTTTCCAAGTTCCTGAGGTGGGTCAATATGATCTCGGATCAGTGTTTGAAGAATGACTTCGGGTATTTTCCTCCTGGCCCATTTTCAAGTCACGCCTGGGTTTGTGGTTTAGCCCTTCTCTTTACGACCTGGGGCTCCTTACCTTTGTCTGCACTATGTCGCTTGACTAAGGAAGGATCGAGTGCTAATTTTCTTTTTCCTCCCATGCTTGAACTAGTTTGAGTGTCACAAGAAGAGGTTTCAGATTGAACTTCACCTACCTCTAGTTGCAAGGTGGAGGCTAGGGCCTGTGAAGGATTTATGACTGATGCCAAATAGGGTATCTCGCCAGAGGTGGTAGTTGGAGGGACTTTGGTCTTAACAGTATGTTTAGAAGCAGTAGTTGGAAGGACTGCAGGCTTGACATGACGTTTTAGATGAGCCTGTCTAAGGGGAAGCTTCACCATCTTTAGGACTTGTCGAGGATCAGGAGCCGGATCTGTTTGTGGGGTAGGAACAACTTTTTATTCTCCAACAGCTTAAAATATGGAAGCGAGCTCGAACTCTCCTTTGCTTCCTATGTCTCTTTTGCTAACCGCTAGCTCGCTGTCAAGAGGATAAGATAGCTTATAAGTCCTGATGAGGTCGTTGTCAAGCACATTACTAAATGTTGCCTTTGAATCTACAAGCACTTTGAGAATCACTTTCTCCTCGTTACTAAGATGAGCTTATCTCCTTTCAAGTCTGCAAAACGAAGAATGTCAGCTCGCTAAAAAAAAAAAAAAAAAAAAAAAAAAAAGGTCTTCAGCTCGCAGATGTTTTCCCTTCTATTTACCTAGACTCAAAACAAAAGTGAAGTTGTTAAGCTGCTCGAGGGAAGGGCAAAAGATGTAAAACCAACTTGATTTATAGTCTCCTATGTTGGACTTGCTCTTTACATCGCCCCGAGGCAGGAGACTCTTATAGTCTGACTGATGAGCTACGAGATAGTAAATCTCATCTCGTATTCCATCTTTTATGCCACCAACACCTTTGATACTACAAAGGTGGCTCAGGATTTTTGGAGTTGGAAGAGGAATGCCATTTCTGAGGAAGATTAAGGCCAAGGATGTAAGCAGCGAGTACGAGTTCGAGGTTAGCTAGAAGGGAGAAAGCTTAAGCCTATTCAAAAATTCAATGAAGTAAGCAAGGATTGGAAATCTGAGTCCATGCTTAAGATGATAGGTGCTGCTCGTAATATATCCCTTGGGAGGATAATACACATGGTCGTTAAGAGTAGGAGATATGACGCGACATCCCTTGGAAAAGTGGTACTGCAAAACAATTCCCATCATCTCGTCGTATGATATCTTGGAAACGTGATGTATAAACACCTCGCGTGCTCGCTGTTACTCAGCGGCCTAATCAGCCATCTTAAGCTCTACATGAGCTGTAAGCCCCTCAATGACCTCACCACTCTGAGAAGTCACTCCTCTAACAGTGCATACTTCTATATAAATGAGCTCTTCCAAGTTGGATGAATCATCATCCCCTACTCTGCGTGACTGATGTTTGTGACCTGAAGACATCTACATATGAAAGGGTGTAGTTAGGTCTTTGTTACCAGACCATGCCTAAAAATCCTAAGTCTCCTACCGAAGTATTACCTAGTTTACAGATTGCAAACGCCACACAGATCGTTAAAGCAATGAGGGGCTCGACCTATAGGAAAACGATCTACGAGCTAACGACCTATAAGTATCTCATCCTATATTTCGTATGCATGCGTAAAAGTCATAAATAGTAATCAAGTTGTAAATGAACAAGCAACATGATCAAATCAACAGGAAAATGAAAAGTCACATTCAACAACAAAACATTCAACAACAGGAACATTAAGTGTTCAAACTTATTTCAAACCTAGAAAATGCAATGCAAACGCAATGTGTTACAAGCAAACATAAATAGACTAAAAACCAAAAACTCGAAGTTAGAGATGAAAACTTATTATAAATCATTGCCAAAAGATGAAGAATCTGATGATTAAGAATGTAGAATCTAAGAAGAACCAGTGCAAGGAAGCGGAATGAAGTGAAAAAGAAGAAAGAGTAACTCAGTGACTGGAATAAAAAATGACGGAGCAAAAAGAAGATGAAAAGGCTCTACCTATTTATAAGAACGACAGAGTCCGCGCCCTAGCCGTTTAATCTGGAAGTTGTCCAACCGTCACAAATCTAACGATGTAGCACGAACTACGGCCTTTGTAATCATGGGTCGTTAGTTGAGAAACGTGTGCATTAAATGTGCGTGACACGAGATGTGCCGGTTAAGCTATCACCTAAATCATCACCATGCGTCAAAAGTGATGGGATAGAATTTGAAGAGGCGCAGGACAACAGTACAAGACGTGTTAGCTTTTACAAGCGGGTTCAAGCTCCCAGTTTACAGAACGCACTGAGAGATGGGAGACTGATGTTATGAGTATATCTCGGGCTGCGTAAATGGGCTGGTAAAAGCTTGGTAGAAGGCCAACAAGTTGAATTCAATGAAGTGGCCTAGTAGACTAAGACCCAGTTCACCAATATTTGGCCCTAGTGAGCTCCTCAGCTCGCGGGGATGAGCTTGCATTGCCATTGTTACTCACAGATCGCTGGCCAATATTACTCAGCTCGCTTTATGCATAGCTCGTTTCTCAAGGCAAGATCTAGCTCGAGATCATTTATGACAGTCTCTAGCTTGCACAATGAACAACTCGATAAGGAAATCTTCTAAAAAGACAACAATCCAAATTGATCGTAATCCTTCTACCATAATTAGAAATAAATTCAAATTCAAATATTGATATAGATAATTCCTAATTTAGCGAAACTGATTCCTGATTCAATGCTAACTGATTTTGGAAGGTATAATTAATGTATAATTCTTTTCAGTTTTATTTTTACTCAAATTATAACGCCCCTCCCTATAAATAGGGGCTGAAATTCATTGTAACAGATACAGAAATAATAATATTCCATAACTTTGCCAAAATAATCAAATAGCACGGTCATGGACATAAGCATCATTCTGGCCGAAACACGTAAAAACACTGGTGCACTTTGTGTTCTTTCTCTTGTTTTACTCTTATGTTTGTCTTGTTCTTCATTAGTTGTAAGTATTGGACTTTGAACTTCGGTCGATCGGAATCTGATGTTGACACCATGGGTCACTTTTGATCAAGTTACAAAAATCCACTAGTTGAAAAACATGTACATCTTCAAGCTTAATGAATAAAAATATCTTCTTTTGAACTATCTCACTTAATCTATATGTAGGCCTTTGCCTGTACTCCTAGAAGACTTATTAAGCGACTAAGTGTATAATTATAAACTATTCTAAAGCCCAATACTCCTCTTGACATGGGCCATGTTTACCTATGCACAAGCCTTTAATAGTGATTTTTGTGCTAAGTTGCACAATAAAGATGGTGCACGGCCCAACACACTCAACAAACATAAGTATAAAAAAGCCATACTGTGACTGACAGACATAGCCTTTTAGGAAGAGACAAAATGGATATGAACCAATTCTACCTCTCATGGACAACCACTAATGAGTCTATCTAAAGGCACTTGCCAAGCCGTTTATAAATCCCTCTTAATGACTCCTATTGACTCGAAGAAGTACTCGAAGATTAAAGACAAAACTCTATTATATTCTCGCGAATGAAGCCTAGATAATTTCTACATTGAAAGATGAGTATGTGGCGGCCTTTGAATGTAACCAACAATATAATGACAACATCAAGATCCTTTATGCAAAATTTTAATAGTGGTATTAGAGCCTGATTACAAGAATACAAAGTTGTGTAGGACTAATCTTACTGGTAAGTGATTTTTATTTGATTATTTAAAATATGATGATTCTAGTATTTAATCTAGTGTATTTGCTAGTAACAATTTAAATTATGTTTTTTTAATGTAGCTTAAAAATGTTATATCAAACAATAGAATGTGCATAGTTCATTTTTTTTTTCTTTTTACAAGTATATTTCACAATAACTGGGACTTCTAAGATTAGGACACCAAAGAGTGGCTTGACACATAATACAATTAAACTCTACTCTCACAACGGTGGAAGAGAGAGACCTACACAAAAATGAAAAAAACTGCCCTTATGATAGAGAGATTTAAACGTAAATTATCCACCCATATAGGTGGATTAAACAAAAATAGTCCACAATATGGACATTTGGTACTCAAAACAACGATCTTGCATAATTTTTTTTTTTGAATAGTATCGGGTGTACTTAAGGATGGGCATTTTGAACCCAACCCAGGTAATCCAATCCAATCCGATCATTTTTTATAGGATTGGGTCGGGTTACAGTATATTAAAAACCCGACTCGGGTTGAATTCAAATAACCCCATTTATTCTCGGGTTGGGTCGGGTTAGATGGAAAAACCGAGAACCGGACCCGAACCCGAGACTATATAAATAAAATGATGAGCCCTAGCCACACTCTTCATCCATTTCTCTCATATCTTCACTGATTTCCTCCCTTCCGCCGCCGGTCAGTCAGCCCTCCATCTCCTTTTCTTCATCCATCCACGGGCCACGCCTTGCTGCTCCATCTCCTCCATTTTTGCCGATCAGTCAGCCAGCCCATCTCATCCTTGCTGATCCACGGCCTCCTTTACGGTGGTCCTCCAGTCTCCAGCTTCCACAGTCTCTAATAGCCGGTTCCTCACTCGTACGCACTCTTCCCTCTCGTTCTCCCCTCGCCGTGCTTCTCCTCGCTAGTGGTTGGTTGCTTACGGTATCGTGCTTCTCCTTGATTGATTTTGGTTGTTGCTTCTCAAACAAAGAACTCTACTGATTTTGTATGTTTCTAACACTAATCTCTGTCAATTAATTAGTATGTATTGTCTGTGGTAGTATTTAGGTTTGTTTGTAGTGTTGTTTGTAGTTTGATTTAGGTTTGTTTGTAGTGTTATTTGTAGTTTGATTTGGGTTTGTTGTTCTTCAATCTCAAGTGAGTGGACGGTCGCTGTTCAACATTTTTGTAGTGTAGAAATGGATAGTGGATGGAGGAAAAATGGAACTTGTATGTGTTTCTTGTATCTATAAAAAAAGATGTGACTCACTGTATATCATATTTATAATTTAGAAAAGCTTTAATGATATTTAATATTGTATCTTTTACTGTGGCTGTGTGTATTTTGTATCTATGTGGATTGTTGTGACTTGCATGTGTTCTGTGGGTGCCAAATTATGAACATGTTTAATATTATATCTTTTACTGGTTTGATTGTTGTTGTTGTTGTTGTGGTGTTGCTGATTTTTTTCTTTTTCCTTTTTTTTATTCTTTTTTTTGGGGTGTGGGGTGGTGGGTGTTTGTATAGTGGTTTTATTGATTATTTCCTGTTTTCATGTGCTATAGTCATAGTCCATTGTTTTTTAATTAATAGTTTTTTCTTGATTGAATATGTGATATTATTATCATTTTTTATTGTGCATTATAGATATATAATATGTTATTAAGAATGTTGCATTATAGATATATAATTGTCAAGTGAACCTAAACCAGCTTTGTGCCATCATATATGCCCCCACCAGCTCATGTTTAATAATTCCACAGCTCATGTTTATCAGTGGGAATCTCAAGGTGTAACTCATCACTGTTTTGCTCAACTTAAGGTAAAGAGATCTGTGAGATCTCAAGGAATCTAAAGATATTACTCAATACTTGTTTAATTTATATATCTCAACTGTTTGCATTTATGGTTTTAATAACAGGTAAAAGAGTTCTGGTGCTGAAAGTGAACGTCTTAAAGAAGTTACCAATATCAACAAGTCTCTTTCGACATTAGGGTATGCTGTTCTCACTTGTAATAATCAATTTGTCTTGTCGCTAAGCTATTTGAGTATTAGCGGATAATCAATTATCTGCTATCATGCATCAAACTTGTGGAAAGTTACTTCCAATTTTTCTGCGGGCCATTGTCAATGAAGATGCATTTGAAGATGTAATTGCTATGCGGATGCAAATTCAACAGCTCAAGGTATTCTTTTATTTTTATGATTGTTTCCAGTGCTTTACTTCGTGATTAAATGGATTTTAAAGGTGTATCTTTTCTCTTAAATCAAGGACTGAATTTGGAAATTTTACAGGTTTATGAAGTGGGTTTTGACTTGTTATATATAGTAGAGAAATGCAGGGATTTTGAACTACAAGTTGACAAAAGACAGCTTAAGAATTTTGTCAATATTCATTCTTCTTGAAAAACCCATTATTCAATAATTTATGGTTTGGTTGCTATTTAAACTGTAATCATTAGATGTTGGCGATAAAGTTGATGCAGACAGGGTAAGAAATAATAAACGAAGGATCAGACCTAGGGGGTGAAACAAAAGTAGAACTTAGCTCTTTTTATCTAATTGATCTTTCTTCAGTGACGGCACCTTGAACTTTTGAGAAAGCAAAATTCGATAGATTGTCTTGTGTCATCCTTCAAAATCATAATGAGCATATTCCCTTCCCGAGTTTACTGTTTGGTATTGTGTAATCTCTTGTTGTATTTTTGGAGATTTTCAATTGTTCTAACATGCTATGAATGATTATTTGTAGAAAGTAGTATCTCATTTAAGAGGTTTAGTCACTGGAGGGGCTGAAAGTTTGGGTAATGGTACTTTGGCCATAAGCTTTTCAGGATCTTCAGGATCATCCTTTAAGTGGGAAGGGCTTCATGGATCATTTAGTCTGCTTACATCTGATAAAAGGATGTCTCAGGTACTCTCTCTTCTGTCTTTAAGGTTGAGAAGTCATTTGTTTTAGACCTGTTATGATGGTTTGTTTGCCACTATGTTTTTTTTTTTCCAGAAGAAAGACTATGAAGTAGCCCTTGTTGGGGCTTTAGGGAGGGAAAAGGAGAAAGACATAGCCTTACAGGCTTTGGCTGCTAAGAATCAGGCTGCTATGCAGCTGGTATGTCAATGAGACTATTTTTTAATTTAATGGATTTGAGTTTAGCACATTTCGGGACATTGGCAAATAAACTCTTTAATTGCTTTCTGAAAATTGAAATTGATTGAAAAACTGCAAAAGGCATAGCCTTATAGGTTTTGGCTGCTGAAAATCAGGCAGCTGTGCAGCTGGTATGGCAATGAGAAAAGTTCTATTTCTTTTTTTAATGGATTCAAGTTTAGCATGTTTTTGGACATTGACAAATAAATGCTTTAATTACCTTCTGAAAATTGAAATTGAATTAAAAAAAAAAAAGGTGCAAAACAGTTTCTTTGCCAGTTAAAGTTCAATGAGCTGTTGTCAAAGTGTTAGAGAAGGTTTGGACTGCATTCAGAATGGTCACAGTACTTGTATATAAGTTTTTTGGGTTAACAATCTTGAATTTTATATATGAAAACATCCATCTGTTATGATTGATGAAGACACTGTGATAGGAAGACTGAAAAGTTCAGTATTTTGATTGAATTAGGCTAAACAAAGAGAGGATGAGATACAGGGCCTGAAAATGAGGCTGCGGTTTCGAGAAGCAGGTATTAAGAGGTTGGAAGCTGTTGCTTCTGGAAAAATTGCTGCTGAAATACACTTGTTGAAAGAAAAGGAGGAATATCTGAAGGAAATTGAGGTTCTAAGGAGTCGGGTTGATCAGAATCAAGAAGTGACCAGATTTGCCACAGAGAATCTGCAGCTTAAAGAAGGAATTAGAAGGCATATCTGCTTCTAACAACTTTAAATTGTGATTATACTTTGATACCAATTATTCTGTTTATCTTCTCTTTTACCGCTTTTTATTACTGGAATTGTAAGCAGAATTATTGCTACAAAAGTTTTCATCATGATATAAATATAACCTTATAACACTTAAGAAGTTGGAACTAATGTTTTGTGAAGAAATAATTGTTTATATTTAATGTTAACAATGAAGAATATTCTCTAAATAATAACGTTTACAGAAACATTAACCTTCTGTTTATTCCAATACATAAATATATATATTTTTAATCTCTCTTTTTTGTGGATATTCATCAAGCATCAATGATTTTTGACCTTTTAGTAGTAATTTCCTTAAACTTACACAGTTATATTCTTATTTTTGCTCTAACCTGCAGGCTGAAGTCATTCAATAAAGAAGGTGAACAGGAGATGATGAATGAACAAATCATGGTGCTACAGAATAAGGTGGAAAAATCATTTTTGTGAAACATTTTAACCTTTAGTTACATTATATCCCTTTTGAAATTTTTTGTGTTTATTGGTCACATCTGATCAAATCTGCAGTTGCTAGAAGTGCTGGATTGGAAACTTATGCATGAAGCAGATTCCTCAGCAGTTCAGGTTGTTTGCAAGCTTTGTTTTGATTTTTAATTTTAAATTACTTTAACTGAAATTTTTGAACCTTTATTTCTTTGTTGTTTATCTGGCAGAAGGCAAATCCAAATATGGTGACAGAAGTTTGTGCTGATGATGATTTACTGATCTCTAGTCAGGTGAGTTTAAATGTGTTTTTGCTGAACTCCTAATTTCTTGTGTGTCTGCATTATTGTGAATTTGAAACAATCAATGGAGCTTTAGAAGTGTAAATTGTTTTCTACGACTTAAGGAGTGGTAATTTTAATAGCTAAAAATAATTTCTTATGCACATCGGTATTTATATATTTCAGGAGCTGCAATTTTTCAGTCAGTTAGCTGCTCGTTTTTCTTATGCATTCATTTTTGAGTGATTGTGATAAAATGCGTAGTTTTCATCATCCTGGTCCTCAGTGAAAATAAAGTTTTGCATGGACTTGAACAACATATATATATACATATATGTATATTATACATACATGCATGTGCATATATATGCAATTCTGATGCTCTCGGAATTTGGTTTGTGAAGCATGAAGCATGTGGGGATATTGCTATTTACACAATACTAATGATGTCTTTTCTGTATTTGAACCTGAAATATGATTAATTTTTTCTAAATTTGCTACAAGATGATGTGTAACAAAACCTCTCATGTTCTTTATGTACTTCAATGTCTTGATCTTGCATTGCACATATGTATGTCACGGCCAATAGTTTCCATGAGCACTAAATATATATTGGTTTAATGAAAGTGTATAGTTTATTCATTTTATTTCAGGAGCTAGGATCACCATGGAAATCTTCTATTAAGGAGGAAAATGAGTTCCTTTGCATGCAAGTGCATAATGTGCCTTCGACAATTTTTGTATGTTTCGCATTCCAACTAGACTTCATCTAACAGACAGCCTAGATTACATTAATCAAAGTAAATTTCCTGTTTATCAGAGGCTATTCATAACCAGGCAGAAATGGTGACTCCAGAAACAATTAGAATTTTGCCCTAAGGGTAAAGAAAAGCTGGGAAGGTAATTGGTTAATCTTTTTTTTCTATGAAATCAATTAACTTGTTAGAAGTTTGTGTTAATATTTTTATTTCTAATTGAATGAGTCAAGCCCATTTTATTATTATTTTAAATATTACTATCATACCCTCATTATTATCATCAAAATCTGGTTGTACATTTGTGGTAAGAAAAGAGTTTGTCTTTATGCAGCTTCTTTATTGTTTAACATCAGTACATAATATACATTGGATTTCAATTTCTTAACACGAAGTTATGACTCTGGCAGAGATGTGAATGATTTATTTAAGAAACTTGAAAAAGAGACATTGTCTAGAGCCATGAATGAAGAAGCAAAGCAAGCCGGGCTTCCTTCTTTGTCAAATGATGTGCCCACGGTTAATTTTAATGATCAAATTGAGCTGAAAACTATGGTCGATGCCATTGCTGCTGCTAGCCAAAGGGAAGCAGAGGCTCATCAGACAGCAACTATGCTGCTTAAAGAGAATGAAGAGCTACAGTCAAAGCTTGAGGTCTTAACTGAGGAAAAGAGTGAACTCACTAAATCTAATGATGAGCTACGATTGAAGCAAAAGGTCTTAATTGAAGAGAAAAGTAAACTCATTGAGTTGTATGAACGGGCAGCTGCAGAATGTAACCATCAAAATTTGAATAAGACTGAGCTTGCTGAAGAAAATGGAATAGAAGATAACAATAGTGGTGGACATTTAGATACACTTGTGGAAGGAAAAGAATTTGAGATGAAAAAAGAAGTTGAGAATCTACAGCATCAACTTATGGAAATGCATGAAGAAAACGGAAAATTAATGGGGCTGTATGAGAAAGCAATGCAAAAGAGGGATGAATTCAAAAGAATGATTTCTTCAAGTGGACGGAACAGAGTTGAAAAGACTGGTTGAAGTTGATGGAGGGGATCATTTTGCATCACACGAACTGCCTGTTTGCACTGAAACAAAAGGTGTAATGGAAGGTACTGGTCTCCCTGGATTGAATGGTCAGGATGGTGGTGAAAGTCCCAAGTTGGAAAATTGTGCAATGTCTGGAGAAGTGATTTCTAAACGGGATGTGCACAATGGTCTTAGTCTATGTTTTGAGAATTCTCAAGCAGAGGAGGACAATCAGACTGAAGTTCAAGGGAAACAATTTTATGAGTCAAGAGGCAGTCCAAGTTTTTCGGAAAGAGGGCCATCAGATGATCTAAATTTGGTCAAAGTGAAGCTTGAAGAGGTGGAAGGAAGGATTCAGCCGAAACAGTTGCACTATTTGGTAAAATTGAAAAGGCATTTGCTGAGGTTGATAAACTTTCAACCGAAATTGAAGCAATGGAAGACAGTATCCAGGTCAAGCAACAACAGCTTGGTTCACACAAACTCCTTTTTCCTGAAATGCAAGAAGGAAAAGCTTGTGTAGAGAATAAGCTGTTGGCACTCAAACACTCTTTATCAAACTTCTCTTCATCAGTTGCATACTTTGAACAGCAGGAAGACCAATCAAGGGCAAGGTTAACTGCTGCATTGACTTATTTGAACCACAAGAAAGAAGAAGCAGTGCATCTTCAAGCCTGCAAGAGTGAAATTGAGGCTGCTTTGGGAAAGATTCAGCGATCCGAAGCTGAATAGAGGAACAACCTTGCATTTGTGAAGTCAAAGCTTGAGGAAGAGAACAGAAGACAGGAGGGTGAAAAAGTTCTCTTTGCTATTGATAACATGGAAAAAGTAGACCATTCACAGAAGCATTGGCATTTAGGTGCTAAAGCTACCGACGTGCTAAAATCTGAGGAAGAAAAAACCAAGCTACGAAATGAGATAACTTTGAGGAAGAAAAAACCAAGCTACAAAATGAGATGAAGTCATCTCGAGAGAAACTCGGGGGTCTTAAAAGGGAGTTTGATGATTGGACCGAGAGATCCTGGAAGATAGACAGTGATATGCAAGTGCTTCAGATGGAAATACAGAAAAGTTCAAGGTCTGTCGAACAATTGGAGCACGCACTTGAGGCTATAACGAAAGAGAAGGAGACTCTATTGGAGGTTAAAGAGAAAGGAAAGAAAGAGATCGAAAACATGATTCTTGAATATCAACAAAACATTTTCAAGGCAGATTTGAACGAGGCAGAGACGAAGGTTTTGGAAGAAGAATTACAAATACAGTTGAGGGGGGTAGAAGAGTTACAAACAATCAAATGAAAGGTATGTCTTTTGCTTATCTTTCATTTTTAAGTTTTACATTACTTCCACATAAAAGGTGGGGGCCGTAATTCATCCATTTAAGTTTGTAATTAAGTGTTAATTTGTTTGAATCATTTGTCTTGTGATTTACTTTCTCTATGAGCCAATTTCAATGGGATACCAACTGACTTAGTGTTGCATATTATGTCTTTCAGTTTAGTAATAATTTGCTTTTCCAAATGATTGATTGTGGAGGTTGAATTATCTTAGAAACCCAGCAGAGTAGATAACATGAATAATAATTACATATATGCTAAAATTATAGAAGTAACCAATTTGTTTTTTTTTTTTGGGTTCATTATAATAATATCAACGTCAGTAGTAGCGTTCGTATCAGATATATTTGATCTGGTTCAAAGTTCAAACTCTTCAATCTTCATAGAGCTATAAAGAGAATGATGATTAGAATGAGAATCACAGAAAAATTGATGTTCTGTTTTTATAAGGGAGTCTTAACTAAATTTAAATTAACTTAGTCTAATTTTAGTGAGCCATTAATTAATTGCATATATATATATATATATATATATATGTAAAGGTTGTAGGATAAAATTGTCATTTCCATGCAATTATTGCTATATATAAAGGTAAAATATTATTGTGCTACATTATTCATTTATCTTTCATTGTTAAATAAGGGGATAATCCCAAAACCCTCTTGGCTTTTGACATATTATCTATTTTCTCTCATATAGTTTCGTTTTTATATAAAATACCGTCTGACATTCAAATAAACACCAAAAATATCCCCTTCAGGCGTATGAAAGGATGATATTAATTAAATTCCAAAATACCCCTTGACTTTTAAATCTCAAAATACCCTTGATGGTAACGAATTTCGTTAGGTGGAAATGATTGACCGTTTGCCTCCAGGGGTAAAAAGGGGAATGCAATAAAAAATTAATTAAAATAATATTTAATATTAATTAGAAAATAAAAAATCGAAATAAATAATATTAAATATAAATTACATATAAAAAAAAAAGATAATTTCATTTAAAAATAAAAATAATAATATATATGAATAAAAATCTAATTTTTTTTCTCTCTTCTCTCTCTCTCTCTCTCTCTTTCCTCTCTTCCTCTTCCCTCTTTATCTCCGATCGGCGGTGTAATAAAGACCATTGTGGTAGAGACCAGGTTCGTAAATATGTGGTACGGTACGGTACGGGCACCCCGTTATGGTATGATACGGTACGGCCGATACGCATTATACGGGACGTATATACGGCAAATGGTCTTTTATATATCTATATATAATTATAGAGATTTTTTTATTTATTTTTCAAATCAGTGGATTTAATTGAATATTTTATCATAAGTCAGGGGTTGTTTATAATTTTTTGGGTCTGATTGAATATTTTATAACAAATTAGGGTTTTACTTATACTTGTTTTGGGTTTAATGGGGTATTTTATGATAAACTTGGGGGGTTTTTTTACAATTTTTATCTATATATTTACACATGTAGGTTAGCCGTCACTTTCTCTTTTCCTCACCTTCTCCTTGCTTCACTGTAACTCCACCCAAGGTTCTCTCTTCCTTCACCCTCTCCATTACTTCACTGTAACTCCGCCTAAGGTTCTTTCGTCCTTCACCCTCTCCATTTCTTCACTATAACTCCGTCCAAGGTTTGTAAATATCTGGTACTGGATGCCTAGACCCGCCGGAAATGGAAGCTACACGCCGGTGAGGAGACAGGTTTTGGTGCTGATGATGATAGAGGTTGGGACGGAGGGATGTCATTGGAACTGGGCGATTTTGGCGGCGGAAATGAAAGCTTTTTTGGCGCCGGTGAGGACAGAGCTCGAAAGGGAGGGACCGTCACCGGAAATGCAAGGTTTTTGCACTGGAAATGGAGGTTTTTGCGCTAGAAATAGAGGTTTTTCACGCCGGTGAACCGAGTATGGGTGGGAGGCGGCCGATCGGGCAGACATGGAGGAAAAATAGGATAGACAGCCTTATATACACCTTTTTTCTTGACGATTTTGCCCCTTACTGTATATACGGTCGTATATTGCAATATACGGCCGTATCTGTACGGTACGGCCGTATACGGCCGTACCAGTGCGCAAAAAACGGGAAAAAACAGATACGGGCGAGATACGCCCGTATCTGTTCGCTCGCGGCCTGATACGGCCGTATCGCCGTATATACGGCTTGATACGACCGTATTTACGAACCATAGTAGAGACCATGGGAGACCCATCTGGCTCTTCTATGGTGGAGACCATTCTAGGTCTCCACGATGGAAACTCGAACATCATGGAGACCTAGAATGGTCTCCACCATCGAAGACCTAGATGGGTCTCACATGATGTAGACCATTGTGGTCTTCACCATTGAAGACCTAAATGGGTCTCCTATGGTAGAAACCTAGATGGTTTTCACCATGGGAGACTCGGTTAGGGTCTCCATCGTGGAGACCAACCATGGAGACCTAGATGGGTCTTCGATGTTAAAGACCATCGTGGTTCCACTCAATGTTCGAAAATATGGTACGGTACGGGCGTATATATGCCCGTACGGCTGTATCGCACCCAAAATGCATAGGAACACTCGTTTCGAAGGCAAAAAATGACAAACTCCATATCTGGCGTACGAGACGGCCGTATACGATCGTACTGCACGGATACAGGCATATATGAACATATATGGTTGTGTCGGGTTTTGTGTAAAAAAAGGAGGAAAAAAATTGATATAAAAGGCAAACAATCCTAAACCTCTCGATCGGTTGCCTCTCTCTCAACCTCTCTCCTCACCGGCGACTTAAACTTCCATTTTCGGCAAGTCTAGCTTTCATTTCCGATAGCTTCTCTCAAGTAAAGAATATTGTGAGGACAGAGGTGAAAGAGTGGCAAAAGGAAGAGAGTGAATGAAGCAAAGACAAGGAGAGAGAGGGGGGAGGGAGGGGAGGAGGGCAGAACTGCAGTGAAGCAATGGAGAGGGTGAAGCCATGAAAGAAGAGAGCAGGAAAATATTAGGGTTTCCCATAACGCTCGTATTTGTAATAGCTAATTAATATGAATAATTGCCTGACAACAAGCTACTGGAATTATGTTTGAAAGCTAAGCATTCATAAATGGCTTAAATATAATCTAATTGGAAAAAAATCACTGTGCACTTGGATTAATGTAGTTGCTGTTAAGGTCAGGTTAATGAAAAATTGGAAAAGATATGGAAGGACCAATGTTAGACAGATGATATCTAATGGTGAAGACTTGTATTATACTGATAAAGAATATCGAACTAGTCATTCTGTTGAAACTTTGGTCATCTTGTTTAACCATCAATTAGAAGACGAAAAAGGATGTGAGCAGAAGAAAAAGAAGAACAGAAAGGACAGGACTAGATAAATACCAGAAAAAAAAAAAAAAAAGAGGGAGACGAAATGAGAACTTAAGGAGGTATCAATAAGAAGTGAACTTCTAGAAATGAGGAGACTGTTGAAGTATTCAGCCATTGAACCTATGATTTCGAAATATGTCAAAAATGGAAAAGAAACATAGAAGAAAAGAAAATTCATTAAGAAGCCCAAATTCTAGCAAATAAAATTGTACCTTGTGGTGATTCCCTCTCTGGCTGTCTAATTGATGTGGATATATAGACAGCCCAGGTGGGATTGTGTTGTGGAAATGTATGACGAGCATAAAAAAGCAAACTAGATTATGTACCCATTCACTAAAATAAGGAAGTTATAATATGCAAGCAACTTCTGTTAGTTTTGTAATGCTAAGCATTTGTTTATATATTATTTTTGCTGACAGGATATTAGTTGATCTTTTGCATTTTCAGAAATATAATTTGTAAAAATTAATATTACTTTGTTTCTAATTTCAATTTGAAATTTAGGTGAAGACACAGAGTCAGTTAATTTGGAAAACATCACATGGACTGATTTAAAAGTAGGTTTTGTAATTTTGTGTTGATTCGAATGTTAAAATTCCTTATTTTTTCCATCAATGTTCGATTTATATGTTTTCATGTGTTCAGTTGGTGGAGTCTCTATTTAAGTTTGCTACCTTGTTGCTTATCACAGAAGGAAGTGCTGATGCTGCAAACTGTTGTGCAATGTGTATCCTCATAATGAAATGAATTTCATTTGGCAGCTTCACATTTGTGTGGCTTTTCTGTTGACAGAGAGTATCTTGTATGATATGAGTCATGCGAAATAATGTACATTACTTACCTACTTGTTAGAATTTTTGTTGTAGTAGTTTGTATCAAGTTTGTCGCTCTTGTTACTTGTTTACACTGTTTCACCCAACAACTTTAAGAAATATTTCTGAGTTTTATGAACTTCTCTCATGCTTAATAAAATGTATGAGTCAGCTGGCTTGGTGTTTGTTAGCTAAAGCAACACGATATATGTGGAATGTCTTTGGTGAAGCACCAAGTAGATTATCTGCTCTTACAGATGTTAATGAGAAATGCATTGGTCAAAATGTCTGTATCTAAGGTAGCATTGATGGCCTGTGCTATCTTGAAAACTTTGAAGGTATCCATTTATGAACTTAACTATTCTTTCTGGTGGCTACTTTGATACTTTGACCATTGGTTGCTGTTTTTTTATTCTCAGCCATGTGAACTTGCTTCAACTTGACATTGTTGCTATCACTTTATTTTGTTTGTTGCATACTTTATAGCTCTATCCTCGCATGTTTCAACAAAAAACATATCCTTGCATCAACATTTTCTAGAGCTGCAGAAGTCCGTTCCTCGTATAACCGCTATTGGGTACAATCGGAAGGATTTGTTAGTGCTGAAGTTCTGGCGTCCAGTTTGGAGAAGGCATGGTTGAGTCTTCATATCCAGGTATGCTAGTACTGGTTTCTCTTCATGTGATGGAGACAAGCGGCAGCCTCCTTTAAAAGATTATAAGTGTGACAACCAATATTTGAGGGCCCACAATTTAATTTGGCACATGCTTTGGATAATGATTGACCTATTCATGATGTTATGTGATTAGCTGAGCAGTTCATTTTGTAAGTCCAGATTTTTGTCTAGGAAGTTAAAAAGTCAATCAAGAAGTCTTAAATGAAGTAAGTGTTTCTGTTGGCTTCAACAAGTCCTAAGGAGTTAATCAAAGCCTCGTATAAGAGTCATTGATGTTTCTTTTCTACACCGTATGTGTCTATCTAATAATTCCATAAATATGGATGTATGTTGATCTGTTGGAGCATGAATGAATATTTAAGAAAAGTTTTAGCTCTTACAATTGAGATTGTGTGATACAATCATTAGCACAAGGGGTAATGTTAAGGGTTTTTACAGGTCTAAGTTATCTTATCTATTTTCTCTGTATTTCTATTCCTAAGTTATTAGTATAAATATTGTTCAGTCTCTCAAACCTACCCACAACTCATAACAAATAGATCCCAAATCTATCCTGCATATATTCAAGCATTTTATCTTTGTGTTCATACTGTGTTAAAATTGTAGGAAACAACTGCATCTGTACTGACTGCTGCACTTACTTCAAATAAATCCGAACTTCCTACTTCTGGCTCTTCTGTCATCGGCTCATCTGAGCAGGGAAGTTCTTCTGGTACTAAGGCTGTTCCATCATCTGCATCAAAAAACATAACCAATTTGTAGAGTCTAGAGCATCAAGTCAACCTGAGAGTTAAGGGGTTAGCCTACAAGAGAAATTTTTCATGACAAGCACTTTGAGCATACTGAAAGATTGTGTGGACAAAAATGAGGCAAGTGAGATGGGCAGTTATGATCTTGCCATTCCATATGCTCGCAAGGTATTCATTGATCAAGGTATGAATCTTAGAATTTGTACTAATTCATATGTCAAATTATACAATTTAGTTTACTGAAAATTTACTCAAATTGTGCTGAGGATGTGTTTAAAGTGCAAAGTTCTGTTTTCTTATACACTGTTTTATAATTTCTAACATAGAATCTATTACTGAAATAGCATAACAGCCTTCTATTTATCTGCATTAAGAAACTGCATATGCATCTGAATTGATTTTTGTACCTTGCTTCTGGCATGCTAGTGGTCTATACCAGAAATATGTCTTTATTATTATTATTACTATTATTATTATTATTATTGTTTAGTCACAGCATAAGCTCTAAATATACAAAGTTATTCTTTAAATACCACTTGTTATCCATTCCTTAATGTATTAGATCTTTTGCAATTCATTCAAATGAGGAATTTTGAGGATTGATATTGTTTTTACGGACTCACTGTGTTAACATAAAAATGTGCTCTCTTTGTAGTTGTGCTCTCTTTATAGTTTTCTATTCATTTATACATTAGTGGGAAAAGACTACATTTGGAGTGTATATGATTTGTGACTGTCCTACAACCTGCTTCAGATTTAAACAAATCCTTGTCAGAGCTGAGCTTGTTTAACAGACAAGCATTGATAGTGGTTCCACGTCAGAGAGCTTCAAGTCACTATGAAGGGGGATCATTGTCCTCTAGGCAAACCAGTTCTTCTAGTAATGCTGATTCTTCAAATGATAGTGGAGGGGGGTATTTTGCATGCATCAAAGGAATTTTGACATCTGTGAATCGGCTCTCCTATTTTGGCAGTAACACAAGCTCTTCAAGCTCAGGACAAGATGCTCAGAGTGGTACATGGGAATACAGTGAGTTTATATACCATGCTTGAATTATCCTTTATAGCAGTGAACTTGGGATAAAATATTATCTTATTTATTGTAAGAGAGTTTAATATCATTGGTGAGATCATTCCTAGTAGCTAAAGTTTCGGTGTTGAGTGGTTACGAAAATTTACATTATGACATGAACTGATGGATTTGCATTGTCAGTGTACTGACCATTATATGTGTATCTGTTCTTATATTCAATTGTTTTATTATTTCTCTATCCTTGATATTGACATGGGCATGGCAGTTGGTGATGGGAATTAAAATCAGTGGAAATCGGTATAATTGAAGAAAATAAAATTTTATTAATGTCGTGCATTTGAGGTGTTCAATATTTCAAAATCTTCCCAAGCAAAGTAGTGGTGGCGTAGGGGATGATTATGTGTTGTATCGTTAGAATCCAAAATGCACATATGACCCATTCCACTTCTTAGAGATTATTTGTCCCGACTAGATGCTGAACACTGTTTTAATATTGCTTTCTCAAATTTTATTAACCCTACATGATACCTGACTTTCAATTTTCCAAGTTACTTCATTAAAACAATAAATTAAATATATATATATTTTTAATTATCAAAGGTTGTAATGTTATTGGATAAAAAGAAAAGAAAAGAAAAGAAGAAAAAGCAGGACACATCAAGAATTATTTGTCATTTCTTCCAGATGAAGTGCCGTTATTTGGTGAGAAGGGTGTGTAAGTTCTATCATTTCTGGCAAGGTTATCTCGAAGTGCAGGATTTGGACCTAACACATCAAAACCAGAATGGGCGAGCAGTATGTATTGTGAGAACATTTCGCTAAAATTACCATACAAACATTGTGCCACGAATAGGTTCCAATCAAGCTGATTGAAAGCAAGATCATAGTAATAAAACTTTCATTAAACATTTAATTACATGTCCATAAAGGAAAGTTTGAAATGATTAAGTTTTCCATGGCTATATGCCTCCCATCTTCCAAGAACAAACTTGGAGTCTGGGGAAATTAACACTATACTTTGCCCTCAGCAAATCAGGGAAAGTAAAAATTGCTAGATGATAAAAAATTAAAGCATGTTTGCATAACTGCTAAACCCAAGAACAACAAAGAGAGACTATAGTTCATGGAGGAAACAAAAGCATAGAACACAAAGGGTGCAATCATTATACTTTCTATAGAAGATTTCCTCGCTTCTTATCATTGAATTTCAA